>CM053593.1:133607062-133628138 GCA_028646575.1 Pseudocheirus occidentalis
AAGTTGTCACTCTCCCCATCTTTCTGCTTCCTGAGCCAAGTCTTATCTTTGACTCTCAAAGATCTCATGACCCAATTTCCTTCTCAGCCAGATAGTTTTCATTTGCTTTCATCCTTAGTTCACAAACCCTCTGTTATTACCTCAACCCCTCCACTCTTAGAAAAAGCAAAATTGAAAATGGAGGACAAGTATTCTGTCCAACCCACCACCAATATCCCTTGGGCTCAGAAGGCCTGCACCCGACCTGTTTCCTTAGATGAGTGATGATCTTATGTGGCTGTGAAATGACCCCAGCATCACTTGTCCGGAGAGCAGGCAAGGTTCCTGGTGTAGAAAGAGAAAGACTAGATTATGGAAGCATTTGTTCGTGCATTTAGCAGATGTTTGTTAAGAACTTAAATGGGGAACAGAGGCCTGCAGGGGATTGGGTGGGTTGGGGTTGGGGTAGGAGCAAGAGAAGACCTTTCTAGAAGCTTTCTTTACAAACACATCCAGATTCCCTTTGATCACCTCTTAAGTACATCCCACCCCAACCCTCCCTGCCAACCATTTGGTATCAGTGGGTACCTGAGGGGCTCCTCCAGGGGTTGGTGATCTTGTGTACCTTGAGAGGGGCCCCAGTGAATCTGGCATAGGTCTGCAGGGAAGGAAGGGAAGGAGCTGTAAAGCAGTGCCCCTCAGGAGACAGCTCAGGAAGAGCTTAGGATGTTTGCTCCTATCAGCAGTAGAATGAAGGCACTGCCGTGATGTGGAAAGATAGGCAACGGTCTGTGAGTCAGGCCAGGACCTGTGTCCCTCCACATATAACATGTGACAATGCTTTTTTTTTTTGGTGAAGGATAATAATATCTGAGGCATATGTAGGCTCCGGAGTATAAGAGGATTTACAAATGGAAATAACTTCATACATTGCCTTAGTTCAACCACCATTCTGAGAGTCCTTAATGCATCTATGATTTCACAGGTGTAGCAAGCTCTTGTTCTGGAACAAGATTCCCTCAATGAATGCAGCTCTGTAACTCCACTGCAACCTGACATTTTACATGGCTGGTATGTGTTAGAGGCAGGATTACTTCCAGAAAGCCAACTCCATCACACTGTCTCTCAACTCCTTTATTTTACATATGGTGAAACTCAGGTCTGGGGATTAAAGTCACTCACCCACGGTCACCCCCCTGGTAACTGGCAGAGTCAAGACTGGCTATTTGCACTAAAACACAAGACTTCTAGGACTAACTCAAGACATGTGGTTCTCCATCAGATGCAAGGGGGATCTTCTTGGCTCAACCCCTACCTTTTATAGAAGAAACCAAGGCCCAGGGAGGCAAAGTCCAAGGTCATGAGGCCAGTGGATGTAAGGCCAGGATTTGAACCTAGGTCTGCAGACTCCCAATCCAGGGGTCTACCCGGCTGTGGGGTACGGGTTCTTAGAGATCACTTGGGAGCCGGAAGATCACCTAGGTACTAGATTCGAGTTCAAACCTTTTGCAGATACGGGAACTGAGGCCCTGAAGGGGAGCCCACTTTGCCAAGGTCATGCAATGAGTAAAATGGGAAAGGCGAGATTTCACTCGCTCCTGTTCCCCTTCCAGCGGACTGCGCGGCGGGGCGGGAGCCACGGATGTCCACCTCGGCCTCGGCACGCTTACCTCCTGCCTCAGTTTCCCCCATGCCACCCACGCCGGGTCTTTCGCATCCGACCTCAGGCTCACCTCCCCAGCCCCTGAGCGGCCCCGGCTCTTCGGCCCAGCGGGGTTCCCGCCCTCACCAGCACCACGAGGCTCTCCAGATCCACGGACGGCAACCCCCAGCCCCCAGCCCAGCAGTACAGTTCCATGGGCGCCGCCATCTTTTCTGCCCTCTGTCCCGGAAGCAGCTCTGAGCTCGTCGAGCAACAGTGGGCGGGGTAGGCCTTCTCCGGGGCTCGGTGGAAGAAAGGGGCAGGGCACCAAGGAGGCCGGGTAGAAACCTTCTGGGGGGCGTGGCTACGAGCCGAAGTGAAGAGAGGCCGCTCGGGGGAGGGGCTGAGGGGCGGGGCGGGGGAGCGGCTTCTGTGTTCTTGGTGGTGGTGGGCTCGTTTTGGGGAGGGGGTACGAGGTGGGGCGGGAGAGGGACTTCGGTGTTCATGATGGTGGGGGGCTCGCTTCGGGGAGGGGCTACGGAGCGGGACCGGGGAGCGGCTTCTGTGTTCTTGGTGGTGGTGGGCTCGCTTTGGGGAGGGGCTGCGGAGTGGGACGGGAGAGCGACTGCGGTTTCTCTGGGAGTCGGGGGCTCGGTCCGGAGAGGAGCTGCGGGAGGGAGATGGGGAAAGGCCTTGGAAATGGAGATTGTAGGGTCGCTGTGAGGAACATCCCGGGCTCCAGGCCGAGGCGCTGGTCAGGGTTGGAGGGGGTCTTCCCTTGGCTGCCGGACTGCGGTGTTGCTCACAGTCTTTCACTAGGAATAAGCCCCAGCTCTTCTTCTGTTGGAAGGAGGGGTTTCTGTGGCCTCGGGTGCCCCGGGCCCCCGGGGGAGGCTGCCCCCGAGGCGGGGCGCGGGGGGGTCCCCCGAGCTGCATGCTTTCCGTGGCGCGTTATGTTTGGAGCAGCCCGCGCTCCTTGTCTCCGTGGAAACAAAACAGGGGCGGTGGCCTGGCCCCGAGGCTGGGCGGGGTGAGGAGGGTAGAAGAGTGGGAGGACTCGTGGACTGTTGCCTTGGAAACAGAAGCTTCTCCCCCGATCCCCCCACCCGCGTTCCAACCCTCCACCTTGTTTCCCTGTCCCCATTTCCTTCACCTCCCAAATTAAAATGATTCCAAGTTCCCCTCCACCCGGTCCCAATGTCTTCCTCTTCCTTGAAGTTCCCCTCTCTTCTCGACTTTTTATTTAAAAGTCCCCCACCTCCCAATCCCCTTCTTTTGAATCCACCCCTCTGACCCTTCCAGGCTCCAACTTGTCCAGACACTGAGGAAAAGAAGAAATCACAGGGATCGTCAGTGCTTCCTCTCGCTTTTCCCCCATCTTGACATGGTGGGTTAATAACCTCCAGCTTGTGAGCATCCCTAAGGCAGGCTAGTTACTGCCATTGCCCTGGCATATTCTCATGCCAGGAGTAGAATAATGCCCACAGTTTCTCTAGCATCGCCCCCCCCCCCCAGCTAGCTGCTCCAGCCTTCTTAAAAAAAAAAAGCTTGGCTGTCTAGGACTAGGAGACTTATAAATATCCCTCATGTGATAGGAACACTGGGGAGAGTGGGAATCCCCAGAATATATGTGAAGGAGAAAATGAAAACTCTGGGAGAAAGTGCCAAGGCGTTGGCGGGAGAGGTGAGGAAGAACTTTGTAGCAGAGAGGCCTCTGGTTTTCTCTCTCTAGAGCCCCTGGAGTTATAAAGCTGGGGATGCCTCAAGGTTGATTGGCAGTTCTTTGTTCCTGCCCCCCTCCCTCACTCCGCCGGCTCCCCCCTGCTCCGTTCCTCCGCCCCCCTCCCTTCCCTCCCTCCGCCTTGCCTTTCCCCTCCCAGCTCCTGGGGTTGTGAGCCGGCTCATCGGCATGGAGACGCAGGAACTTCGGGGGCCCCTGGCTCTTCTCCTCCTCTGCTCCTTTGCCTCTGCTAGTCAGGACCTTCAGGGTAAGCCTGCCCCTACACCGCTTCACCCCTTCCCAGCCAGTCTCTGCACCCTTCATGCCCCTGACTCGAGGAGCTGGGAACGTGTGAGTGGCGGAGACATGAAGCAGGGGCCAGAGATGGAGAGAGCTATATAGAGTAGAGAGAATGAACTGATGGGTAGGAGAGGGGCATCGGCAAAGGCCAGGTATGATGCAGAGCAGGAAGCTCAGGGGATACAGAAACCGATTACCTGTAGGGCAATATTTTAATCTATGAATACTCTCAAGGAGTTAGAAGAGAATTTTGGAAGTAGATTGGTGCAGACAGATTAGTAGTGATGTCCATCTACTGCACCACTCTATCCCTGTGGTCCTGGTTGCTCCAGAGAAAGGGGATGGTAGAGGTCCCTACTCTCCCGGAGGTCTGGTGGTAGGATGGGCTGAGTGCCCATGGGTGTGGGAGAGATGCGAGTGGGGAAGACGACACAGATACAGATTCTTTCCTCAGTTTGAGTAAAAACCACAGATTAGCCACAGGACATAGCAGCTGGAGGAGCTGTGGTCCTGAATCTCTCCAGTGAGAGGGGGAGGCTGACCAGATAGCTTGGTGGAGATTTCATGGAGCAACTATTCTTTACCCTAAATACTAAATACTTGTATTGAACTCCAGAGAGTAGAACAGGATCAAAATGTAGGATGAACCGAAATCCAGCTATGGGGAGAAAATATAACTTGGCACAATGGGCACCAGGTGCCCACTTTTCCCTCGGCTAAGGATAGTGGCTCCTTGGCGCCACCTACCGGGAATATTTCTAGATTGCCTCACCTCTGGGTTTGGTATTCCAATTTGCAACTAGAACCCCGAACAGAGGGCAATGTGTTTTAAGAAGTTACCAGCCTCTAGATCCACTGCCAGCAACACTCAGGGGAGCCCAGGGGGAGGCTGAGGATCCCTAAAGATGGAGCTTGTATCTCTGCACTTGGAGCCAGACTCTTAACTCTGGATGTTCTATCCTGGCAGTGATTGATCTGTTGACTATGGGTGAGTCTCGGCAGATGGTGGCCATGGCAGAGAAAATCCGGACAGCCCTACTGACAGCTGGGGATATCTACCTTTTGTCTACTTTCCGACTGCCTCCCAAACAGGGTGGTGTTCTTTTTGGCCTCTATTCTCGTCGTGACAATACTCGTTGGCTGGAAGCCTCTATCGTGGGCAAGATCAACAAAGGTAACCCGTGGGTACCATCTTTCCCACACTAGGGTGACCAGTGGTGGAGATATTTGATCTACATTAAGTATTTTCAACCCCCAATCTCTTTACTTTTGTGTCCTACTGAGGAATAGTGTTGTCTGACTGGCCAGGGATTAGTCTTGAGTATGTCTTCTTTTGTTTTGGGTTTTATTTTTGCTTTTTGGAGGGGGGAAGGCTGGGCAATTGGAGTTAAGTGATTTGCCCAAGGTCACATGGCTAGCAAGTGTTAAGAGTCTGAGGTCAGATTTGAACTCAGGTCCTCCTGACTCCAGGGCTGGTGCTTTATTCACTGCACTTTAGCTGCCCCTTGAGTACCATTTTGATAAGTTCCCAGGGTCATTTCAAATGGCTGAAAGAGGGAGTATTCAAATAGCAGGACGAACACTGTGGATTGAGAGAGGAAAGATCTCTTTCGCTGGGGGGCTTTCATGTCTCAGAAAGATGTATATCATGATCCCTGGAAGGGGAAGAAGGGTAGGGTTCAGTGGATATAAAACCTCATTCTCATCTTCCTATTAGAAATCTGAAGGGGCGGGGGGGGGGGGAGGGGAAGAGAAGGAATTTCTAACCTTCAAATGATGGCAGATCTAAAAGGCAATCTGATGCCCAAGTAACGCTTAGCCACTATTCACCATTGGAGTGGAAAACAGTAGCACATACTGACCCTACCCTTCCTGGGCAGTGTTGGTTCGGTACCAGCGGGAGGATGGGAAAGTACATGCAGTGAACCTACAGCAAGTGGGCCTGGCAGATGGACGTACCCACACTGCCCTATTGCGCCTCCGTGGCCCTTCCCGGCCTAGTCCTGCTCTACAGCTCTATGTCGACTGTAAGCTAGGTGACCAGCATGCTGGGCTCCCCCCACTGGCCCCTATTCCTCCTGCTGAAGTTGATGGGCTAGAGGTTCGAACTGGCCAGAAGGCTTATCTGAGAATGCAGGTGAGTAGAAGGAGGACTTTGGTGTGTGTGGTGGGGGGGAAGCAACAAAATGAGAACCAAGAGAGTCTTGCTCTCTTCCTGCCCCACCAGGGCTTCATAGAGTCTATGAAGATGATTCTGGGGGGATCAATGGCTCGAGTCGGGGCACTGAGTGAATGTCCATTCCAAGGGGATGAGGAGTCCATTCATAATGCAGGTGATACACTGACTTTGAAATCTTTGATTCCACGATCCTTGAATCTCATGGATTCTGGATCTCTTGATTGCCAAGTCCCTTGACCCAGCTACCTTAATATTTAGTCCTTCCTGCTTTTCTTTTTCCTGGGTTTCTAACTCTGTGATCTCTTTATTTCTGACTTCATAACTTCAAAAGGGCTATATCTAGGGAGTGTGGGGCCCAAGGCAAATTATCCTCTGTGGTTCTTATTCTCCAATATCTTTATTCAAGCAGCATCTGGTTAGAATGATGATATAATAATGAAGCTTAGGAGAAAAGACTTTTAAAAGAAAGGGCAACATCAGACTTGATGTGAGAAATGTGAAAGCCAATAGGGAGATGGGAAAAGATATTTTGGTGATGGGATGAGTGTATATAACCATAAATGTATCTCTCTTCTTTTTTTAAAAAAACATCAACTGGTTAGACACTGCTGTTGCCTCCTCCTCCTTTAGACATCTGCTTCCCTTAGCAACTTTCCAGCTGCTTAGACCCTGCAATGGATAGAGCCCCCCAAAATATAGGAACTTAGGCGATTATCCCATGTGAGGTGTTGTATCCTAGGCCTAGTTTTGTCCTTTCTGACCCTCAAAAGTCATGATCTAAGCTCTAAGCTTTCCCAGTATTTCTAATATGGCCACATGCCCATCTTTCCAATCCATTCTTCATTTCTTCCTCCATCCCCTTTCTAGATGTGCTATCCCACAATGGTTCTATCTTTTTACTATGTCATCTTCTCTCCTCTAGTGACTGGAGTACTTCACTCTATCCTAGGTGAGCAAGGAAGGGTTACAATGTGGGTGTTGGGGATGTCTGAGGCTCGATCATTGTATGTGTGTGTGTGGGGATGGAATCAGTAGTTGGGCCCATTTAGCTTGATGGATTAAGAAATAAGGAATAAATTAATACCTGAGTTATATCCTTGGGTGGAGGGAATGGTCCCAAGAGCACCTTGGGTGTATCTTGGGTGATTCAGTGACTAACAAGCCAAATGTCTGGTGTTCAGAATTCTGAGACTTTTGATACCATCCCATTTCTCCACAGGGGAACAGACCAAGGCATTAGTCACCCAACTTACCCTCTTCAACCAGATCTTGGTAGAGCTTCGCGAGGACATCCGGGACCAGGTTAGAGGCTAGGAACAGGCAGAAGGTTAGGAAGTGGGGGTCTGCCACTGTTGGCCACTCTTCCCATCCTCTGTTGTTTTTTTTTTAAGGTTAAAGAGATGTCCTTGATCAGAAACACCATTATGGAGTGTCAGGTGTGCGGTGAGTGGGAGGGCCTGGGGAGGGACCTGGGTATGGCTGCTGTGTCTTCTCCAATTCCTCTGCCCCTGTCCTCTATACTCCTGTGGTCCCAATCCTGCTACCCATCTCACACAGCATTCTGCCCATTAGTCCCCTTTGTTTCCCCCAATCCTCTCAACTTCCCCCCACCCCATGATGCCCTGCTTGGTGGCTCCTGATGATGCCCATCCCTCAGGCTTCCACGAGCAACGTTCCCACTGTAGCCCAAGTCCCTGCTTCCGTGGTGTGGACTGCATGGAAGTCTACGAGTACCCAGGCTATCGGTGTGGGCCTTGCCCCCCTGGTCTTCAGGGCAATGGCACCCACTGTACTGACATAAATGAGGTGAGGGGGAGAAGGTTAAGGATGGTAAAGGGAAGAGTAGGGAAATAAATTATGAAGGGTATAGGAAAAAAGGGAAGGAAAATAGTAGGATGGTAAGAGATAGAGGTAAAGAGGTAAGGGATAAAGAAGGGGACTGAAAGGGATGGGGTAGATTTTGAAGGGATACAAAGAAAATTGGAACAATAAGCATGAGGGATAAGAAAACCAGGAAAGGGTAGGAGCACAGATGATATTTGAATGACACAGGGGAGAGAGTGAAGGAATAGGGTGAGAAAGACCAGAGAAACAGGAAAAAAGTTTGGGTGCAATAAGTGGAAGACTGGAGGAATTGGGAGGGAGCTGATTATGGGGTTCAAGGGTAAAAGGACAGGATTTAAAAAGTACAGAAAAAAGGCTAGATGCATGAGGAGGCAGAGGAATAGGGAAGGATGTGAAGTATTGAGGTTGGAGAGGCCTAGAGGCTTTGGGCGACTTGTCTAAGGTGGGCATGATGCTGAGTCAGGCCTCTCCTGTCCTTTCCTGCAGTGTGCCCATGCAGATCCCTGCTTTCCAGGCTCCAAATGCATCAACACCATGCCAGGATTTCACTGTGAGGCCTGTCCTCAAGGATACAAAGGGACCCAGGTGTCTGGTGTGGGCATCGACTATGCTCGTGCCAGCAAACAGGTTAGGGAGGTGGGCCATGTGGCTCAGCACTAAGATGGGGGAGTTATTCTGGGGTTACAGCACCGACCTCCTGAAATTACCTACATGTGACTTATTAACTTTTCTGCATGATTTGGAAACTGTCCAAGTATCTAAATTTTCTCCCTTGACTATTCCTCAGCCTTTGCCTCGAGATGCCTTATCCTTTGTTTTACATGATGAGAGCTGGTTTGGTCTCCCTAAATCTAACTCCTTGGTTCCTCCAGGTCTGCAATGATGTGGATGAATGTAATGATGGCAACAATGGTGGCTGTGACCCCAATTCTATCTGCACAAATACTGTGGTGAGTTGGTGAGACACAGCCCCATGTAACAGAGAGGGTGACAGATTTATAGTCAGGAGAGACCTGGCTTCAAGTCCTGCTTCTGATACATATTAGTTATGTAACCATGGTCAAAGCACTTAACCTCTCTGAGCCTCAGTTTCTCTATATGCAAAATGGGGATAAGACCACATATGGTATCTATGTAATGTGGTTCTAATGGCGGTCAGCTAGGTGGCATGGTAAATAGAGGGCCTCAAATCAAGATCTGAGTTCAAATTCATCCTCAAATACTTACTAGCCTGGGCAAGTCACTTAACCTTTGTTTGCCTTATCTGTAAAATGGGGATAATAGTAGCACCAATTTTCCAGGGTCATTGTAAGGATGAGATAATATTTGTAAGGTGTCTGGCACATAATAGACACTATATAAATGCTAGTTACCGTTATTGTTATTAAAGATATGTGAAAGTGCTCTGTAGTAAGGCTTAAAATGACAGATGAAGACAGAAGAGAAAAAGACAGAGAAAGAGAATGTCATTATTACTCATGGCTGAGAAGAAAAGAATACTAATGTTCCATTGTTCCCATCTGCCTATTTCATGGGAGCTTCCAAGGTGCCATCTCTTTTTTTGAACTTTAGAACTGATAGAGGCAATGGGAAGTCCCATTATTCCAATTTCCTGCTCCTACCAGAATGGCATAATATCCTTTTATCCAATACCTTAATGAATTAACACCGTACTACCCTGCTACTCAAGTGCCTGGCAGTGAATGCTTGGTTACTTACCAACTGATGCTCCCACCAATCCTTTACTCTTAGGGTTCCTTCAGGTGTGGTCCATGCCGTTCAGGTTTCCTGGGTAACCAGAGCCAGGGCTGTCTCCCAGCCCGGGCCTGTCAGAGTCCAGCACACAACCCTTGCCATGTCCATGCTCACTGTCTGTTCGAGCGAAATGGTGCTGTGTCTTGCTCGGTAAGCCAGAGGGAGGGAGAAAGAGAGAATAATGAGATTTGGGGGGAAAGGGAGGGGACTAAGGATTGGGAGCTGGAAAGGGGGTAGGATGTGTAGTAGGGATAGGTCTGGGAGAGGGAAAGACCTGGACATGAGATGGGAGAGAAGGGTGGGTCTGGAGGGCAAAAGGGAGCTTTAAGGTAAAAGTGATTGAGGGGAGATCTGGATTCCAATGTCCAGTTCTGACCCATTCTAGCTGTGAGATCCTAGGAAAACCACTTCTTTGAGTCTGTTTTCTAATTTGTTAAATCAGGATCACCATCACAATACTGTTCATTTTTTTTTATAAATTTCAAATATAAATGATTGTTTCTGGAAATCTCCATCTGAAACCCTAATTTTTCTGCATCCTATCCTAGTGCAACATAGGGTGGGCAGGGAATGGGAACGTCTGTGGTCCAGACACTGACATTGATGGCTACCCAGACCAGGCTTTGCCCTGCATGGACAACAACAAACACTGTAAGCAGGTGGGTATAGTGAGCATGGGATGGTGAAGTTGGGCTTGGGGGTCTAAATTTCAGTCTCATCTTTATTACCTGCTGTGTAGCCTTGGACCAAATCACAGCACCCCTCTAGGCCTGTTTTCTCATTGGTTAAGATAGAGATAATAATGGCTGCTCTGCCTGAGTTCATGAGACAATGGATGTGAAAACTCTTTGTGAACTCTAAAACTCTATTTAAGGTTATAATTCTACTTCCATTTCAGGACAATTGCCTCTTGACCCCCAATTCTGGGCAGGAGGATGCTGACAACGATGGAGTGGGTGACCAGTGTGATGATGATGCTGATGGTGATGGAATCAAGAATGTGGAGGTTCCTCTGGGTTCCTTATCTCTTGGTCCCTACTCCCCGGGCCTCCAGTTCCTCCTGCCAGGCTTTTCCCCACCCTGTCCTTTGTCACCTCTGCCACCTGTTCCTCCAAACACATCCCATTTCCTCATTCTGTTCCACTAATACTGTTTTTGAGCTCCCTCATCTTTAAGTTGAAAAACCTGGGTTCCTCCAATTATAGTTCTGTGTCCATAAGCACACTTTGTCTGGGCCCGAGTTCCTCATTTGGGTGATAAAGAAGTTGAATATAACGGCCTCTCAGGTTCCTTCTAGCTCTGAATTTTATGATTTTGTGATTTGTTATGAGCAACGAGAAAAAAGGGCATAATCAGACTTGGTGAGGAAGGGACTGAGGAGGCTGGGGCAGAAGAGGGTGCTAAGGGTTAGATTTGTGGGCATGTCCCTGGAACAAGAGGCAATAGGCCTAGGGATCCCCAGGATGTTTCTCCTGTAGTAGTGCTCAAAGCCTTGGCTGGGGTGTATGGGTGTAATTGCTGGGACTAGCAGAGGCTCAACCCTTCCTCCTGTTCCTCCCCCCCCCCCCAGGATAATTGCCGGCTGTTTCCCAACAAAGACCAGCAGAACTCAGACACAGATTCATTTGGTGATGCCTGTGACAACTGTCCCAATGTACCTAACAATGACCAGAAGGACACAGACAGCAACGGGGAAGGGGATGCTTGTGACAACGATGTGGATGGGGATGGTGCGAAGGAGGTTCAGAAAGAAAAGGGGGTGGGGAGTGTCACTTTGCCCAGGAATGACAGGAAGGGAAGGGGGAAGAGAAAGAAGAAAAGAGGGAATAACTGGGGGTGTATATGGAAAGGAGACCTGTGATGACAACTTCAAAGGGAATAATTTGGAGAGGCTAAGGCCTGGTGCATATCTGAGAATGACAATAATGGGAATTTTTGTACCCACAGTGTGGACTGGTACAATGGAGGGAGATTCTGAGTGTGTTTGGGTTGATCTTGTAATTGATGTTTAATAGGGGATAGTGATGGACTTGGGGGAGGGGGACAGAAGGGACTAGAGGAAGGGTGTCTAGGAAACAGGTGATGGAAAGTATTGGAGCCAGGGTAGAAATGAGCCTTGGAAAGCCCTTCACTTACTAGCCAAAGAGACAGGTATATGGTTCTTCATGGAATCATTTGCTTGTGTCTGGGGAGGTTTCTGGGTAACCAGAGCCAGGGCTATCTCCCAGTGTGTTTAGTCTTGAGGTGACTTTGTATTTCCCTTGGTCTTCCTCTAGGAATTCCTAATGGGCTGGACAATTGCCCCAAAGTCCCTAATCCGCTGCAGACAGACCGCGATGAGGATGGTGTCGGGGATGCTTGTGATAGCTGCCCAGAAATGAGTAATCCCACCCAGGTACAAGGGAAAGGGGACGAGAGAGGGATGTGTGCCATGTGGGCATAGCAGAGGCTGGGACTAGAACAGTCAACCTCTTGCCTGGAAGAAAGAAGGAAGGGGGCCAGTACTTGGTGGGGTGGACCAAGGCAAGAAGTGAAAACAGGCCCCTCTCTCTCAGACAGATGCAGACAGTGACCTGGTAGGGGACGTCTGTGACACGAATGAAGACAGGTAGGGTCTTGGCCAACAGATAGGTCTCCTAGGGGATTCTCTTCTTTTGGGTTCTTTCAAATTTTCTCATTTGGCAGTTTTAATCCTTTTGTCACACTGCTGAGCTGAGAATAATTTCTAGAATCTGTTCTTCACCCTTTCTACTTTGGTTGCTGCCCTTAAAACCAGCTGCTTCCTGTAGGACTTCATCATTTCTAACTGCATTGGGAGGGATGGAAAATAAATCAGGGAAGGCCTGGGCTCAGAAAAATCCAAAGCAAAGAGTGGAAAGCATGTAGGATATAGTACTCTGTGGGGGCCTTAACTAAGTACCATCTCTCTAATGGGCAGTGATGGTGATGGGCACCAGGATACCAAGGACAACTGCCCCCAGCTACCCAACAGCTCCCAGCTTGATTCAGACAATGATGGACAGGGTGATGAGTGTGACGGAGATGATGACAATGATGGGGTCCCAGATTATGTGCCCCCTGGTCCTGACAACTGTAGGCTAGTGCCTAACCCCAACCAAAAGGACTCAGATGGTGAGGGCTTGGCTCAGTATAGATCCTATTACAAGTTAGCTATCCTGGGACATAAAGAACAAATACAAACCCTTCTATGCTTGAGACTGGGGAGGAAAATGGAGGGAAGCTGGGGGAACGCATGCCTAAGCCTGGTCTGATGCAGAGGCAGGGTTTGGGGAGGGCATAACAGTATGGCTCAGAGTAGTAAGTATTATGCCCTGAATCATATGTGCTTAGGCAATGGTGTGGGGGATGTGTGTGAGGATGACTTTGACAACGATGCGGTGGCTGATCCCCTTGATGTGTGTCCTGAGAGTGCTGAAGTGACCCTCACTGACTTCCGAGCTTATCAGACTGTAGTCCTGGATCCTGAGGGGGATGCCCAGATTGACCCAAACTGGGTTGTACTCAACCAGGTAGATATCCCTGGTGGGGTTTCTGAGTTCTTCAGGCTTCATAAGCCTGGAAGGGAAGGGGAACACCAGGATTAAGTTACTTGTTTCTTCTCCACAGGGTATGGAAATTGTTCAGACTATGAACAGTGACCCTGGCCTGGCGGTTGGTAGGTAGTGGCCATCCTTTTCAAAAGCCTGGGAATGGGTTGTCATGAAGCTGGGTATTTGGGGGGGGGGGGGAAGAAACAAGGTAAATATGGATAAGAGAAAGAATGGGAATTAGAGGCAAAGAAAAAAGTTAGGAGTCAGGGGAAACACAATAAAGTTGCATCTCTCTAGGCCCAGCTCCACGGTGGTCCATAGTGACCTCTTTCTGCCACCACTTTCCTGTAATTTAAGTCTTGATTTCTGCTGCTTTACTGGGGCAAGTGACCATTAGTGAGGAACTATCTCTCTTTTCTCCTCTTTCCCTCGCTCTTTCAGGGTACACGGCCTTCAATGGTGTAGACTTCGAGGGCACCTTCCATGTGAACACTGTGACAGATGATGACTATGCTGGTTTTCTCTTCAGCTACCAAGATAGTGGCCGCTTCTATGTAGTGATGTGGAAGCAGACAGAGCAAACTTACTGGCAGGCTACACCCTTCCGTGCTGTAGCCCAACCTGGCCTGCAGCTCAAGGTCCTCCAAACTGTCCTTTCAAATCTAGGGGACAGGCAGCCTAGGCCTTCCTGCAGTTGATCCATGGCCTCTCACTTCCCTGTCCCTTCTCCACCCCTCTCTCTAGCCCTACCCTATAGGATTTGGGAATCAATCCCAGAAATTGCTAGTCCTGTTTGCTCAATTCCTCCCAGTCCATTTTCTTTCCATGATCAATACTCTTCCCCAAGTGATTCTTCTGACATATCTTCCTTGCTCTTCAAATTTATGACATCCATTATTTTTCACTCTACTCCCTCCCTCAGGCAGTAAAGTCAGTATCTGGTCCAGGCGAGCACCTGCGAAATGCCTTGTGGCATACAGGCCACACACCAGAGCAAGTTCGCCTACTATGGACAGATCCAAGAAATGTAGGCTGGAGGGACAAGACTTCCTACCGATGGCAGCTGCTTCACAGACCTCAAGTTGGATATATTCGGTGAGGGAAGAAGAGAGAGAGCCTCTCCTCTGGGAGCCCTACATTATCATCCACCATACAGCCCCTTTTCTTTTGCCTTCTTCTAGGCCAGGCACAAGCTGGCAACTTGTCAAGCCTCCTCAGCCAGTTGGCCCTGCCTGTCCTAAATGAACTGGAATTATAATTTTAGAAATGAAAAGGATTTTTATTTATCATCTAAGTTCATACTCATTTCAAAGATAAGGAAATCAAGGCTATTTAGCTAGTTAGTGGCAGAGCCACCAGACTCCAAGCTTTACTAATTTCCAATCTAATGCTAAATGTTAGGGTAATGCTTACTCTAAATTGTTGCTTAGTTCTATTTGCAGGACTAAGGTCTTTCTAACTTATATTTCCTTAGCACATACTAACAGTCCACTTAACACAACTTCCACACAAGGCTCAGTTCAGAGAGCATTTGTTACCATTACAAATACCTAGACTCAGTGAGGTAGGGAGGGAAAAGAAGGGGAGATGAAACTGCTGACCTTAGGAAACTCTGCAAGTCAGAAAAGCAAGCAGATGAGACTTGCGAAAACACAAACATTACTCACCATAGCCAAGTAGCTAGTTGTGTGTGTAGTTCCCACCCACACCCTCCCCAGGTCTTTTCCCCTTTAAGGTGTCTGGGCCTGTGGGGGGCCAGAGCAGGGGAGCGCTGTGTGTGTAAGGGGGGGTTAACTAGAGCCTGGGAAGCGGGTGACTTCACCCCCCAGCCCATTGTGCCCATCGCCATGGCAACTCAATCCCTGCTTGGAATGTGGCTGAGGCTTTGAGATGCAAAGGGAGATGGACAATGAGCTGGGGGCCCCAGGCCTGAGAACAACTCCCCCTTTCCTCTTTCCCCCTCCTCCACTCCTCTCTCAAGCCTGATGAGATCATGAGGGACTGGCAGGGGATTGAGTGAGAACTTTGGCTTGGTAACAATTCAGGGTCCAGAGAACATCCCAAAACTCATGAATTTCCTTCTCCTGGTCAGGGTGAAGCTCTATGAGGGTCCCCAGCTGGTGGCAGATTCTGGGGTGATCATTGATACATCTATGCGGGGGGGTCGCCTGGGTGTCTTCTGCTTCTCCCAAGAAAACATCATCTGGTCTAACCTCCAGTATCGGTGCAATGGTGAGGTCCCTGGGGAAAGGGGGAATGGGATTCAAGATTTCCCCACCTGCCACTCTTGCTTTTCAACACATACACATAAGACTTCTCAATTTTATGTTACCCAGATCTAAAGCTAAAAGGGAGCAGAGAACAAGAGTGGGGCCCTGGAATTAAGAAAGGGGGCAATTCTCACCTTCTTTCAGTCTTTCCTTTGGAGAAGGGGATGGTGGTTCTTTATAGGGTGCTTCTCAGTCTTAGGGTCATCCCTGAGTGAAGAGATGGGTCAGTGGTCCCTCTGACTTCCCTCATCTCCCCTATTTTCAACCCTTCCAGACACAGTGCCCGAGGATTTTGAGCCGTTCAGGAGGCAGTTGCTTCAGGGAAGGGTATGAGGGTTGTTCCCGGAAGATACAAGATCATCTAGTCAAGACCCCCTGGTTCCAGATTGGAGGTTCAGGGGATGAGTCTATCCAAACTCTCAGCTAAGCATGAGATCTCTTCCTCCCCGTTCCTTCCACTCCAGATGGGTTGGGTATCCAACTGCTCAGTTTGTGGGAAGTTTGGAGATGTCTCTTGGATTCCGTCCCTTCCCCCCCACCCCCACCCCTTCCAGGAAAAATATTTCTATAAAGTTCTTGTTGTTTTCTACCCAGTCCGATGCATTTGCTTCTTTGGGAGAGGAATCAGGCCTCGGAGAAGAAAGGGTGGATAGCCCAGTGAGAAGGAGGGAGGGAAAGAAGTTGGTAAACTGGGATGTGTGGGGAGTCGGACCGATAGGACAAGGAAGGGGGGCAGGATGGGAACAAGCTGGATCGTAGGGTGCAGCCGGAAGGATGGAGGCTAATGGGACTCACTGCGGGCGGCGCCCATCCGGGCGAGGTCTCCTCGGTTCAGCGGTCAGAGGCCAGGCTGCCCGGCTCGGGGTGAGGGGGAGGCCGGGGGGCCGGGGGGGCCGGAGGCCGGGACGAGTGCAATATTGGCGGGGAAAGAACAACACTGCGCCACGTCCCGTCCCTCCCGCCCGCCCGGGGCCCGGGGTCCCCGCTCCCCCGGAACCGGGCCGGGCTGGGAAGAGCAGCGGTGAAGAGATGTCCAGCTTGGACTGCCTGGACCGAGTCGGAGGGCAACTATGTGCGTGCAGAGGCCGGGGGGGAACAGCTAGAGTCCAAAAACCAAGTATCCAGGGCGGCGGCTCTCCGACCCCCGGGCGTTCTGCGCGCCTCGCCTTTAAATACCCGGACTATGCGGCGCGGAGCCGTAGCCATGGTGACGCGTGTCCCAGCAACCAGGCTGAATGGCTGTCGCTTGGAAACGTCGGAGGTTGGGGCCGAGGTCGGGGCCGCCCTCCCAGAGTTCTAGCTCCCTCGATTGGGGGCGGGGAAGAATGGGTGGGGGGAGGGGCACCTCCGGTTTCCTTCAGCCTCGGCTCCTCATTTTGACTCACTCACCCGGGCTCGCGCCTCCCCCCCCACCTCCTCCCGCAATGACGTTTGAGACCACCCCTCCCCCTAACACACACACACACACACACACCACACACACACACACACACACACACACACACACACACACACACACACACACACACACACACACACACACACACACACACACACACACACACACACACACACACACACACACACACACACACCATCTCGTCTCCCTCCGGGACCCCGCCCCCCACCAAGTCTCGCGATGTCACCGCTCGGCTTTGGATGGCTCTGTAACCTCTTTCCCTTTCCTTCCCCATTCACTGGGAAGTGAACTTTCTCGGATAGTGGCCGCTTGTGGGGACCGCTCCTCCAGCCCCTCACCATCCCCATCTATCCGCGTCCCTCCACGTGCCCTGGCCACAGCCTCCAGCCCCGGCCCTCCAAAGCCTCTCTCGCCCGTCTCCGTTCTCGTCCCCTCTCCGGCTTTGCCTCCGGTCTCCATCCAGCTGCCCGAGGAGGGAGATCCTAAAAGCACCGGGCTGACCGGCCCTTCCCCGCCGCCCCCTGCTCTGGAAAGAGGCCCTCGGAAAGGGGCGGTAGCAGCGGGGGCAGATTAAGGAGAAGTTAATCCTACATAAAGCAAACTCCGAGTAAGACTGTACGAAAATGTGTATAGCTCTTTTTGAGGGGGTAAGGAATAGGAATCGAGAGGGTGCCCATCAGTGGAGGCATGGCTGAAGTTACGGTATATGAATACTCTGGAATGCTATTATTGTGAGGGAAGAAACGATCCTGGATAATACTTAGCGCTTACTATGTGTAAGCATTAGTCAGTGTGCTAAACAAACATTTTACAGTTGTTAATTCATTTGAGCCTCACAACGCTGGGAGGTAGGGGCTACTGTGCTCATTTTACACAGGAGGAAACTGGCAAACAGGTTAAATGACTTGCCCAGGGTCACACAGCTAGTCAGTATCCGAGGTCTAAGTGTCTTGAACTCAGGTGGGCTTGCACTCCATCCACTTGCAGCCTCCTAGCTCCCTTTGAAACGATGATGAAATGAAGCAGTGGAGGACGATGGTTTCCAGAAATCTGACAAAACTTACATGAACTCTAATGTGGAGTAAAGTGACCAGAACCAGCAGAGCAGTTCATATGATGGCAATGTGGTAAAGAAAAACGACTTTGATAGAATTAGGAACTCAGATCAGTGAAATAACTAATGACAATTCCTGAGGAATCCTGATGAAAAATGCTGTTTTTCTTGACTATATATGTTTGTGATTCCCCCCCTTTTGTTTTCAATTCAGGGAGGAGGGGGGTAGAGTGAGAAGGAGAAAAGATAGATTTTTGCTGATTGAAAAAAAATTTTTAGGGGGCGGCACATACCCCTTAATGTAGCTGGAGGAAGACACGCAACCATGCTGAATGGATCCCCTACAAATTTGTGTTATCCAATTTCAACTGGGCTCTTGGTGCTCAAGGCAGTCAGTTCTTTTACTCCTCCCTAAATGATTCTCTATCTTACTCTTCATAGTGTTCCAAATCCATTCTTTCAAATCTCCCACACCAACCTTCTTGTCCTTTCAGTGCAGAGTTTCACCTCATTCTCCACAGAAAAGAGAGAGGTTATTTCCTATGAGCTCCCTTGTCTGCCCTTTTCTGTATCTTACAATCAATTAGTGACATCCTCCATTCTGTCTTTTACTCTAGTCTCTGATGATAAGGGGGTATCTTCTCCCTTGCCCCAAAATAAAACCAAACCAAACCCTAAATTTAACATGGCCAATTCTTTTGCATGGACTCAAACTTTTCTCTAGAAGATTGCCCCCCGACATCAGCCCCCTTCTCATTCTAGTCTTCAGTCTCCCGTCTGCCACAATTCATTTTCTGCTGCCTACAAACACATTCAAGTTTCCCCAGCCTTTAAAACAAACAAAAAACCCCAACTAGATCTTGCTAGTCCCTCACTCTATCTCCTATATCTCTTCTCTCTCTCTGTCTCTCTGTCTCTCTGTCTCTGTCTCTCTCTCTTTGGAGAGGGGAAGGCAAGGTAATTGGGGTTAAGTGCCTTGCCCAAGGTCACACAGCTTGTTAAGTGTCAAGTGTCTAAGTTCGGATTTGCAGTCAGGTCCTCCCGACCTCAGGGCTGGTGCTTTATTCACTGTGCCACCTAGCTGCCCCTCTCCTCTCTTTCTGAGCTAATCAGGATGTGGGTGTCAAGGGAGGGGAGACAAAGCAAAATTATCTACACTTTGCTTTCTCTTCTTTGACTCCCTTCTTAAGTCAAGTCCACAAACATTTATTAATTATAATACCAGACACAGTACTGTAACTGATCATTCCAAAATTACCAAGGTTTTCTCAGTTGCCAAATCTGATGGCTCTGTCTTCATCCTTCCTGAACTCTTTGTATCAACTGACACTGTTGAACCCCTCTATTCCTGGATAATCTCTCTTCTCTGGGTTTCCATAACTCTACTCTTCTTTTGTGGGGTGGTGGGGGTGATGGCAAGGGTCTATCTGTTTAATTGCTCCTTCACAGTTTCCTTTGCTGGATTGTTATCTATATCATGCCTCCTAACTGTTGTATGTACCTAGGTGCTCTGTTCCTGGACACCCTTTCCTTCTCTCTCTCTATGCTCTCTTCAGTTGGTGATCGCTTCAATTCCCATGGGTTTAATTATGTTCTCTGTGCAGATGGTTTCTAGTTCTAATATATCCAGATCTCAGTCTCTCTCCTGAACTCCATTCCTGCATCACAAACTCTCCACTGGACATTTTGAGGTGGATAGCTCAAAATGTCCAAAATAGAGCTCGTTATTTTTGCCCCCCACCCCTAAATTTGTTTTACTTCTCTTCCAAGCTTCTGTATTATTACTGTAAAGTTTTCCACTGCTCAGAGAGCCAGGTTCACCTTCCCAATTTCATCCTCAACTTTATAGTCTTCCTTATCCGACATATCCATTTGGCTGCCAAATATTATTGTTGCTACCTCCATAACATCTCACGATCAAGCTCTTCTCTCTGCCCACATATGGATCCTTCTCGTTCAGGCCTTCATCATCTCTCACCTGAATTACTGCAATGGTCACCTCACCAATCATCCAGCTTCAAGTCTCAACCTATTCTGTTCCCTCCTACACATTCCTCTCAAGGAGATTTTCTTTAGATGCAGATCTGACAATATCACTTCCACACTCAGTAAATGCCAGTGGTTCCCTGTTACATCTAGGATAAACAGCCTTATTCCATACACACCTTTCCCTTTCCTGCACTTTACAACCCAGTCTGGCTCCCTTACTGTCCCTCACATGATACTCCATTTCCCATCACCATGCCTTTGCACTAGACACTCATCCTTCTTAGAAATCTCTAGTTTCCATAAAAGATTCATGAAGTCTTCAGAATCAGAGGATTCCCACCTGCAAGTGTTAGTGTCTTTCTCCCGACCCCAAAATAAAATGAAACATGACAAACACTCTCAACCTTTTTCTGTCTATTTTGTACTTATTTTCAGGCAATCAGACTTAAGTGACTTGCCCAGGGTCACACAGCTGTAAGTATCTGAGGCTGAATTTGAACTCAGGTTTTCCTGACCTCAGGGCTGGTGTTCTATCCACTGTGCCACCTAGCTGCCTCTAGGCTGTTTCCTTTTTGACAGTTACTAAACTGGGCAATGTTTCAAACATAATTTATCTAGATTTTGGCAAGACTCTCCACAAAGTATTTTATGCTATACTTGTGAAGAAGGTGGAGAGGTGTAGATTAGATGATAATCTCATCAGATCAATGACTGGTAGAACATCAGCCTAAAAGAGGAATTGTCTGTGGTTCAATGGCAACAGGACAGAAGGTCTCTAATGGAGTGCCACAGAGCTCCATGGGCTCCGTGATGTTTAACATGTTTATCAATAAGAATAAGAAGGGAAGCTATTTGAGGTCAGGGGCTCTCTGCTCTTGTCACTGTACCTCCAGCATGGGCGTTGATAATTGCTTGGTGTTTGATTAAGTCTCATCATCCATGGTTGAAATGGGAATAAGAGAAGGGTGAAAGCATCATACTGGTCCTGGTTCTGCTCTTTACTACCTGTGTAGACAATTAATTCCTCTTTTCTGGGGCTCAGTTCCTGTAAAATAAGGAGCTGAATTAGACAATAACAGCTAGGGTTGTATCTAGGGTTGTCTAGTAGGGTTGTATCAAATAAGAAATTTGTTTTTAAAAATGCTTAGCACAATGCCTGGCATATTGTGGGTACTATAGAAATGCTCATTTCCTCCCTTTACCTTCCTACTTGATAAGAGGTATAGTGGAGCTGTGATGGTCAGTGGGTGTAGATGTGGGGCTGTGGTGACTGGGAGGTGTAGTGGAGCTGTGATGGTCAGTGGGTGTAGATATGGGGCTGTGGTGACTGGGAGGTATAGTGGAGCTGTGATGGTCAGTGGGTGTAGATGTG
>CM053593.1:133628638-133671873 GCA_028646575.1 Pseudocheirus occidentalis
CATCCATCTCCAGACAAAGCGGTCCCAGACTTCATGCTGCTATCCCACCCTCAAGCCCTGTCCTGAGGGACAGTGATGCCTTTCCGCAGATGGTGAAACCAGGGTGGGTTGAGGGTGGGGGGAGAAGAATCTGCACGTAACTCAATAAAACTGATGACCCCCACAAACACAGTCTTTGAACATCTTATCTGTCCTTCCTTCCTCTGACCTAGCCCACCTTCTAACTACCCTTAAGCCTTAAAGTCTCCAGTGGCCTTGGGGGTAGTACTACTTGGGGGGGTATGTGGAAGAGTTGGAAAAGGAGGGGAGAAGCTTGATGGTGGGAGGTTAGGGACCAAGGTAAGTATGCTGATGTCTCTGGAGAAGGAACAGTCTGGAGACTAGATCATCTACCTCCATCCTCCTCCATTTCACAGATGAAGAAAGTGAAGGCCCTAACCTTTAAATGATTTGTCCTAGGCCACAGCTGTAACACTGGGACCCATTGACAGTGAGTAGAGTTGTTTGAAGGTAGGGAGCAGGATCCTGGTGGGGAATTTGGGGGCAGTATTAGGACAAATGTCTTGGGGAAGGGTAATAGAAAACAGAGGTGGCTTACTTGAAGGTCAATAAGGAACTTAGAAGTGAAAGCTAAAGAGACCAAAGGAAAGGAATGAATATGGAGGATGTGTTTAGTGGAGGAAGCCAGGGGCTTTGGAGTGGGAGAAAAGAGGTGTTTGGGGTGGGTGAGTGTATTAGCAAAGGACATGAGTCGACCTGGGTGGCTCCTTGGTCTGCCCTAGTTTAACTGTTTGACCTGCACCACTGACCCCCTCCCTCGTGCCTTATATACCTCATCTATAAAATAAGCAAGTCAGGCTAGCAGTCTCTTGAGGTCCATTTCAATTCTAAAGACTTCTGTGCTCTATATTCCAAAGAGACTGATAGCCCTGGCAAGGGGTGGGGGGAATGTGAAGAGCTGATCAAATGGGATGCTTTGTAAGATTGGCAATAATATCTAAGGACTACCTGCTGGCATGAGCAGCCTCGATTTTTCAGATATCTTGCCTCTCACCCCATTTTTGATGATTCTCAGAAGGAAGGAGGAAACGAAACTGAGAGCCAAGCTCTGTGTCAGAAGGCCCAATCTTGCCTAACCCCTTCCCTCCACCTCTTCCTGCCTCCCCCTAGCCCCAGACGTGCTTGGTCGTGCTGGCTCAGCCCAGATAGGGGTTTCTTCTCACACCAAGGCAGGTGGAGCCCTTGGTTCTCTCCTTCCCCTCTGGCACAGTGCCAGGGGGGCAGTTCTATTCTTAGCTGGCTTGGTGTTAAGTAAATCCCAGAGCTTTGATAACAGTAGCAGAGTCAACAGACCTGTGATAAGAGGAGCTGTGTTAGATCCGGGCACTGGCACGGTACCAGTACCTTCTGCTTTCAAGGCCAGCCCCCTAATTAGTCCCTCCTTGCCTTGTCAAGGTCTTCTTCCCTCTCCCCCACCCCATTTGTGGTGGTTTGGGGTCCTTTCCCCCACTCCCTTTTTCTCCCAATTCCTCCATGAATGGAGAAGTGGTTCCAACGCATTAATGCCATCTTGGTTGATGGACCACCCCCTGCCCCTGCCTCCTTAGCTATATACCCCAACTGGATGCCATCCCCTGCCCAGTCCCCATTCCCTGTAACCGGGATAGTGGCCTCTGCTGGCATCTCATCCCTGAGAGGTCTCCATTTGGAGTAATGGTGCCCTCTGGCGGCTTATCTGTTGCATGGCTATATGTGTGTGGGTAAATATAGAACTATGAAGGGGTTGGATGGGTTTGCATTTGAATGCTCTGTTTGACATAGAATGGGTTTGCATTGTATATGAGTGTGCACGAGCAGAGGTACATGTCCTCCTTGTGTATGCCATGTGTACCTGTGCACGTATATAGGTGATAATTATATAGGCATAGGCTCTATGTGTATCACTCCATTAGCTTCTGAGTATCAAGATATTGTAAATAAGCTTCCTCTCCCCACCTTAGGGAGCTCTAGTAGAGTGAAACCCTTTCCCTTGGGCACCAGGCCCTATAGTAATCCCGCTTCCCATGACTCTGACATGAAAGTCATTATTTCCATCACTATGAACTATGGGAATGGAGTTTTGAAAGTAATGGTTAGACCTGGGTTGTGTCTGGCATCACCCTTTATTGTTAGAAACTGTGAAAATAACAGCCATTGGCATAGACCAGAGCATTGCCCACTCACAGGGAGCAAAGGATGGGCATGAGAGATGTTGCCTAGCCTAGCCTGCCATGGGGTAATGGGCCCTGCCAATCAGGGCCCCTGGGAAGACTTGGCACACTGGCATTGGGGAATGGGGAGGGAAGAACATGCAGAGGGAAAGGAGAGAAGAGGACATGCAGCTGAGGAGACTGGGATACCCCCAATAAAACAAGCATGATAGGAAGGGGCTCCAGCTCCTCTCTCCCAGTGGGCACCTACCTATGGCCCTCTGGGATAGAGTACCTGGGCCCTGCCAGGCTAGAGAAGGTCTTACCAACCTCAGGTTTATGGTGGGGAGGACAGTATCCATGGGGTAGGGAAATTAGCAGGGCATCAGTGAGAAATTGGGGGTGGGTGGGTAGGTAGTCTTCACTGGGAAATTTCCCCCAGACTTATACCCTTCACTCTAAGCCAGACTGAGAAAATCAGGGTAGAGTAGTGAGAGGAGGATATAGTAGGCACAGTGCCCATTCTGGGTGACTTGAGTAAGATGCCCAGGCAGGATGGGCAAGAAAATGTGAGTTTTTCCTGGGATGTGTAAACTTGATAGATCCTATGCCTAGGCCAGGAGATAACTGGAAAAAAGTAGAGGGCAGCCCCAGTGCGTAGGAATAGTAGAGGACATACCCAACCCAGGGAGAGTAGAGGGATTGACATGAAGCCCTAGATGGAAGGGTTACAGGGAGCAGTATCAGGGAGGAACTGGGAGAAATTGGTCAAGGGACAAGGGCAAACTAAGAGGAGATGTGGAAGAAAAGATCCTAAGGAAAGGGAGCCAGGGGAGATGCCTAGATGGGCATCCAGATGGGAGCCTTGGCCGGGGCTTAGGGCTCATGGTGTGGCTTAGATCAGGAATCCAGGAGAACAGGACCCACAGCACCCACCATGTCCATGGGGCTCAATCCAGCTTGGAGAAGCCCCCAATTGTGACTTTCCTCTCAGGCTTAATACCCACCGGTTCTTGCAGTTGGACCGCACCACCCCCAATAAAGCAAAAGGCCGGACAGACAGGCCCTGAACAGTCTAGTGGGCACTCGAGCAGCCCACGGAAAGACACAGCATCCAGGAAAGAGACCCGACCCCGCTCGTAGTCCAGGCAGATGCCCAGGCGGGGAGGCAGGGGAACTGTGCAGCCAGCCCCAGGCCCATCTCGCCCTGTCAGCCCCGCCCCCCCACTATTGCCAGCTCCCAGAAGGATCTTGCCCATGCCAATGGTCAGGAAGGCAAAAGGTGGAGATGCCTCCACAGTGGCATCTTCTGCTCCACTGTCATGCCCACTGTCTGGATCATACCTAGAGTAAGATCCAAAGCAAAGGCTCAGGACAGGATCAGGGATGGACTGTCCTCCTCCCCTTACCACCCCCATCATCTCCTCCTATGTTCTCCTCCTTCCTGTCCCCCCTTCTACCTCCCCAAAGGGGCATAGGATTTATAACCGGAAGAGACCTTGGAAAGCATTTAGCCCAAGTCCCTCATTTTATAGCTGAAGAAACTTCCATCAGTGGAGCCAAGATTTGAGCCCAGGGCCCCTTGCCTTTATACTTGTCCCATTCCAGACATTCCTTAGCCTGTCCTTCAGCTTTGTACCCTCTCCCCACCCCCAGGGCCTGGGTTTCTACATTGCTATGGTGCCAAACTGCTCAGTCCCCTTGTCTGCTCCTCTCTAGCCCTTTTGGACCCCTGCACTCTCTCCCATCCCACTCCCCACCCCTGTCTCCTTTTGTGGCCTGACCTGGGGCTGACCACATCCGGGGCACCCTGGAAATTCTCCTGCAGTTTGCTTTCTAGCCCAACACCCACTTTGACCAGGTAGGAGGCTGGATCCACAGCACAGGCCCAGTAGCTTCGGCCCTGGGTCACGGCCACATCACCCAGCACGATGTCCACACTCAGATGGCAACCTGTCAAGAGTCGCTCAGCCGCCAGGAGCAGAGGCACACCCGGTATGCTGCGCACCGCCCGCTGGTCCTTGCTGATGGCCAGCCGCTCTCTGCTAGAGCCCCAGCGCCCATCCAAGAAGAAGTGCAGAACTGGGGGAGAGGGGGCAAGATCGAAAGAACAGGAGGATGGGGAAAGCAGGAGGAAAGCACAAGGCAGGGGGGACACAGGGCATTGTCAGCGCCCAGGGAGTACAGGGTTTTAGCAAGGCATTGGTCCAAATTCAGGGGGAGCAGAAGGAAGGGGAGTCTCCTCTGGGAGAATGTCCTCTGGATGTCTCCTCATTTCAAGCCAGACTGCTGAAAGTGGAGGAGGGAAGGGGCCATAATGGAGTGGCAGGCAAGGTTCTACTGGGTACAATGCCTGAGCTGTCCTGACAATTTGAGTGGGATGCTCAAGCAGGGTGGGAAGGGAGAGGAAAACTGGAGGTTTGAGGAGCAGTTGAATGAATTCCTAGGACAGACAGTGGGCCATGAGGGAAAACTGGAATGAGGAGTGGGTATGAAGGTCGAAGGCAAAGGATGGGTATGGGACCCCAGGAAGAATTTTATGGAAAAGTACTAAAATAATTTCCCCACCCCTGAGCCCCAGACCCCAAGCCCACCTCTGGTTACTCTCTGAGCCCAACAATTGGTACCCTCTCTCTCTGTCCCATTGCATATATTCCTCCATGGCTAGAGCCCCTGTGTCCATCCCTTACTTTCTTATTCATTTCCACCTCCATCTATTTCCTTTATGCCTACCTCCCACAAGCCCACTCCTTAATGCCTAAACTTTAAACAACCCTTTGAGATTTACAGAGTCCTTTTATAGCCCTTATCTAGTTTAAACCTTTTAACAACATGATAGGATAGATTAGGTGGCACATGGTAAGACAGGAATTTTTTGGGTTCATTGGTGGTCACATGAGGTGAGGTGTCCGGATCTGAAATTTCACTAGTATAAGAACCCCAACAACCCAGGTTACCAACTGTTCTGACTCAGACTACCATATAGTCTGAGAGTTTCTTGGGGCACTGAGTAGTGAATTACCCAGGATCACATGGCCAGTAGGCATCAAGAGTAAAACTGGACCACAACTCTTCCCAAATCTGAGGCTGGTTCTCTCTCCACCAAATCCTCACTGGTATTGTCTCCAATTTGCAGATGGGAAAACTGAGATTTAGATAGTTTCAGTAGTTTGCCTATGGCTATTCAATTGAAATAGATTTAGGACCAGAACCTGAGTAGTCTAGGATGCCCAGCCAATGACTGGCTATTCATTGCTTCCTATAAAAGTAATTTGCACTTACAGAATGCTTTAAGGTTTGCAAAACAGTTTCCTCATGACAATGGGAGATAGGCTGGACCAAGCATTTAACAGATGAAGAAACTGAGAGGTTAAGTGATTTGCTCAAGGTTACACAGCTAGTAAGTGTCAGAGGAAGGATTAAAACTTCATTCTCTTCTTTCTCCTCGTTCAAAGCTCTTTGTGCCAGAGAAAGCCATCTAGTGTTGTTACTTAGGTACCTGATGACTATGTGGCATTTCTCCCTGCCAGGGTTTGCCCCACACTCACTAAGCACTTGCTCTCTGGTGCCCATATCTGACCCAGTTCCCATCCCTTGCCCACAAGCTCACCTGGAGCAGGAGGTGTGTGCAAGTGGACATCCTCACTGTACTCTCCATAGCCTGCCTTATTGCAGCCTCTGACCCGAAGCACATAGACCGAGCCTGGGTCGGGGTTCTCCAGCAGAGCACTGGTCCCTCTCACCTCTTCTCGCCGCTGCCAACGGGTGGTACCTGGAGGATTAGGGACATCTGTGCGCCGGAATTCCACAGTGTAGTGCCAAGCAGGTGGGGAGTGTGGGGGCAGCCGCCAGCAGAGGAAAATTTGGTCATAGGCAAAGGTGCGCTGGGTGTCGATGACAGGAGCCTCAGGCACTGCAAGAAGAAATAGCAGGTCAGGACACACAAGGGCCTGTGATGGGATGGGGTAAAAGGGAAGGAGAGGGCGGGCAGCGGGAGCCCGGAGGGTGAGTGGAAGTGAGGGGTTGGAGATGCCTGAAGAAGGAAGCTGGGAAATGGAAACACAGTGGTACCCAGGCTGGGACAAGCAGGGAGCAGGCATCTGGGAGACGGCAGTAGAGAGGGGTACAAAATATGGGTAGGAAGAGCAAGAAATAGATAAGTGGAAGGTAAAAAGGAATAGAGGAAGCACAGGAGGGAGGAGAGGACGCTAACTAGCCTGGGAGTCAGGGGCAGCCTGGGTGCTCTGCTCAAATTTGCTGCTAACTAGAAAGATAACCTTGGGCAAGTCACTTTGACCTTGATGGGCTTTGGATTCCTCATCAGTAAAATGAGGGGGGTCCTATGAGCCTATAACTGACCTCTAAGGTCCCTCCCAATTCCTAGTGTGGGAGGGGGGAGAAAGGAAGAAGACAAGAAATAGAGGAAGAAAGGAGGAAGAAGGATACAGGCCCCTAGAGCACAAATCAAAAGGGGAATAAGGATGGGAAGTAAAAAGGTGCTGGAAGGGAGGGGGTAAGGAGCCGAAGCAGAGAAAGGAAAGAGCCCTATAGACAGGAGAGTGAAAATCAGGGGAGAAGGTCAGGAGGACAAAGGTGAGGTGAGTGAGAGAGAGAGCACAAGGAGCAAGGAAATACAATGGCAAGGACAGAGGAGAGGGTGAAGGAAAGGCAAATGGTCTGAAGTCAAGAGGGACGATCCAAAGGTCGTGCTAGGAAAATCGGACGGGTGGGGGAAATGAGGAGAGCTCTTTGAGAGGGCAGGGTAGGACAGAGGGCCCAGCGGGGGGCAGGGCCCCCGGGGCAGGGGCCAGTGACTTGCCTGGGGTGCTCCGGAGCAGACTCCGCCGTGGCCACAGCCTATAAACAAAGAGAGGGAGAAGCAGCGCTGAGCGGAGCTCAATGGAGCCAGGGTCGGGGGCTGAGCAGGGGCTGGGCGCTGGGGAGGCTGAGGGCAGGGCAGGGAGGAAGCTCTCTGAGGTGGACACTGCCCCCCGGGCCCGCTGCCAGGAAGAGGGAGGGGAAGATGGGGGAGAGGGGAGAGGGGACAGGGTCTGGCCACCTCATTACCTCTTAGGAAGCTGAGCTCAGTCAGCAGCTTCATCTCACGTCCCACATCCAACTGACAGTGGCGGAAGGAGGAGCTGGTAGCTGGGCGAAAGTTCTGAAGGGCCTCTGTTGCCCGGGCGATCCTAGAGGAGTAGGTAGATGATGGTGGTCAGCTGAGATGTCTCTCATCCTGCACCCTGGCACTGGAACTGGCTCTCTGGGATCTTATATTTGACTCTGGCACTAGCACTGGATTTGGGAGCCCATCCCATCCCTCAAGCCTCAGTTCTGCTTCATAACATTCCTCAGAGGGTCCAAATAATCCCTGGATGCTCAAAGTAACAACTTTACCCTTTGGCATGAACACAGGCATCAGTTCTGTCACTTGTCTACGCATGAGCTTCACCCATTTAGAGCATTTCTTCCTTCCTTCTCCTTTCCCACTCCCTCCACACTACTACCTTGTTCTCAGCCCTACCCTTTTCTGGGGAAGGGCTTCCTAGTATGGTGCCCAATGAGTACCTGTGGTGTAGCTGCTTGGCAGCCTGTACAAAACAAGGCTGGTCAGTCTCTTTGAGGACCTCTTGAGCATAGCCCACTAGTCCTGAGCCATCCAACAGGCTCCGGTGCTCCTGGAGCTGGGCCCCCAGCCGTGCTAGCCGTTCCTGCTGGCATTCATCAATGGCCTGCAGCAGTGTTGCCCGCTTCTCCTCCAGCACTGCACCTAGCCCCCGCACCAGCTGAGCCACTTCCTCCTTTGCTTGCTGACCACTCACCTGCCCAAGGGAAGAAAAGGGCACAAGGAACATGATTCTCCATTTTTCTTCCACTGGCTCCTTTGCCAATGATCTGGATGCCTGGCATCACTGCTAGTCCCCTAAGTATCTGCACGAATACTATCTCCACCTTCAGGGGTAAAGGGACAAGACTCACAGCCCCAGTATCGGACCCTTGTCAGCTCCTGCCAAACACTCTGTATTTGTGTCAACTTTGCTGGACGCCTACATCACTGCCCATTCCCCTGGGCATACAAACCGAACAATTTGGCAGAAAGCATTAATGATACCCAGTAGCTATGCCAACTTCCTGGGCATCTGTGCCAGCCTTCTGGGGCTGAATATTAAGCCTTGGGGTATTTGTGCTGCTTCCTTTCGGGGCTCTCCCTATGATGACCGTCCCTCTTTGCTCCTTTCCACTCACTACAGAGTCCATGTCAACCTTGCCAGAAACACCAAAGTACCCAACAACCTTTGCTTACTTATCCCCTCAGACAATTCCAAGGTACCCCAAAGTTACCTTCTTTCAGAACTATCAGAGCTCTCTGACTTTTCAGCCAGCCCTACCCACCCTGCCCTGGCACCATGCCTGCCCCTGTGCCCTCCCTCACCTCTGTGTGCCTCACTGTCTCCTCCAGCTCACAGATCTGGGTTTGTACAGTGTCCTGATTTCCCAAAATATATGTCAGGCTCTTTGTCAGTTTCTCCTGAGAAGGAAGAGAGAAGTGGGCATTATGCCTGGGCACAGGAGGAGTTTTTGCCCTGATAGTGAGAAAGATCAGATTGGTATGGCATAGGGTGATTATGTGGTGGGGTGTGGAGAGGGAAAGAGGAGGCAGCTAAGGGATAAAGATAGAACAAAAAGGCTACTCACCTTTAGAGCCTGATAGGCACTGAGCACGGGTGTAATCTTATGCCCACTGTGGGTGCGCCGAACCCGGCAGAGCTGGCACACTAGCCGTTGGCATGTCTTGCAGTAGTGAGAGACTTCTTCTTTGTGGTCTGGGCACATCAGACCCTGCAGAGAAAATCAAGGCAATGGGATTAAGAAATCCTTTTTCGTCTCCTGGATGCCCATGTTTAGGTGCCAAAGACAGAGAGATAACATTTTGTCCTGGGTAGAAGGATGGGGCTGCACCATACAGCTAGATTACACCAGCCTTAGGTAGCATTATAGTGAGATGGAATTTTTTTAGGTGCAAGGGGGCATCTAAAATTAGGAGCATTATTCCGGGTAGTAATTGGTGCCCTTAAAATAAGGGGCATTTTTTGGGTACTACTAAGTTGCTTATCTAGTCCCTTGCATGAGTATGTCACCATTATTTTGTCAGTGGCAAAGATTCAATTCTGTGCGTCTCTGTGTGTGCATGCATTTCAAGGTAAATATTTAAGCATCTTGGAGATTTCCTGATAATTCTCCGGGTTACTGAAAGACCTAGTTCCTGTATCCAGGGTTCCTGGTAACATGTAAACACTGTAGTGGAGCTAACATCATGCTACACAGAACTTCCCTCTCCCCCAGCTCTTTAAACCTCTGCAGAGGTACCTAGAGGTCTGACTGGTAGGGCCTGCTCACCTTGGGGCGGAAAGTGAGGGTGGGCAGAGTGGGTTCATGCTGGGCCTTCTGAGTGCCCCAGGGGTGGTAGAGCTTGAAGCACTCATTGCAGAAGGTGGCACGGCACTCGGTACAGCCCTTGGTGGCCTCCAGAGGTGGGGGCTTACAAAGCTGGCACAAGATGGCACCACCCACACTCACACTCTGACGGTACCGCTCCACAACCCGCTCTAGGGTCAAGTTACGGAAGAGGCCATTCAGGCCCCGCTCACCCAGCTCCACATCACCCTGGCATGCTGGGCATGGGAACGTCACAATCTGGGGGTGCAAGGCTCCCCGTTTCCGACCAGGGTATGTTCCAAAACCTGAAGGAGAGTATGAGGAGGGATATGGAAAGAAGGGAAAGGGGGTGTGTGTCAATTCCAGTCCTCAAACCACAGCTGGTGCCATAGCTGGGACACAAACAGATTTATTCCCTAAACAGGTGCCTTGTCATCAGCAGAAACAGAAATATCACTAGACATGGAGACCTCAGAAAAGGCACTTTCCGCTTACTCCCCATTTCCCCCTCATTTCCCAGGCAGACAACCCTTAGCTTTTCTGTGTAGCTTCACTCCCATAATCCCTGGACTATGGTTTTCTGTGATTACCACCCACCTCCCAAAATTTCCCACCTGGATTCAGTATCCCCACCTGACTTTAGCAGCCTGTCCAGGCGATCTGCTTTGGGGAGGGTCCTACGGCCAAGGCGGGGACTTCGGGTGGAAGGAGTGGAGGCAGGTGAGGTGGGCTCAGAGCTGGGATCCCCAGTGTGGCTCCCATAACCCTGCTGACCGAGCACTTCCCTGGCACAGGCCTGGCATACATTGTGGGCACAGGGCAGCACCAGTGGCTGCTTGTACATCTCTTGGCAGACAGGGCACAGCAGTTCCCTCTCCATGTTCTTCATGCTTGTCTGGAGGGATGAGGGAGGAGGGGGAAGAAAGGGAAGAAGGTCTGTCAGGGGCCTGGATAGATGTTATTAATGGGGGGGGGTTGTTTTTTGTTTTTTTGCCTCATTTGGGATCATTTGCATAAAAATGAAGGCGTAGATGACTGGATTTATGGATGAGGTTGGAATGGCTGGGTCAGGATCTCCCAGAGCAAAAGGCAAGAAAGGAAAGAGCCTACTCTTCTCATCCAATCACCTACCTCTGGGATCTCAAGCTAGTAACTAATCTGACATTCCTTCCCCCTCCCCCCCCAGATACTGACCTCCCCCTTGCCTCAATTTCTCTCTAGCAATGGATCGGCATTGGGAGACATGTGAGCGGTACCAGGGTTTTCCTTTATTCCCCTCCCCTTTCCTAGCTCTGCAGCAACCCGGCCGCATTTCTCCTCCCCCCCCCCCACCACTCACCTGGCCCGCCGCCCCCATTCCCCTCTCCAAAGCAAGGACGTTTAGTTCAAGGACACAGTCCCTTAGACTGCATGGATTCCAGGCCCATTTCTCTCTAGCGTTCCGCCAGCAGCTGCTCCCTCTCCTGTCCCCATCCCTTCAAAAGGCTCCATCTCCTGTCCTCATCCTTCCTGACCCTGCAGTGTTTTCAGACCTCCGAACCAATCTGTCCACTAGCTTCGATCGCCCCTCTATGGGATTCATCGTCGCCATCCCACTATACCGCTTTCTGCCCCGCCTCCCATCTTCCCTAGTACAGCATCCCTAGCTGCCCCCCAAGGGAGCTGGGGGTAAAGAGTGCCCCGCCCCCTCCCCACCGGAAGTAGCCTCTCCCTTTTTCGTAGTGGTGGGGGCCCCCCAGCTATCCCCTCCCTCACATTCCCCTCCCCAACCTCACCTTGTTCCCTCTCCTAGCAGCCATCCCGGCCAGGGGCGCAGCTGACACAAAGGAGGGAGGGAAGGGGGGGGGGAAGCCGGGTTGGCACCGCCCCTGGGAGCGCCGGGCACGGGGTTGCCATGACAACCCAGGGCTCGGAGGCGCACGGGGGTGGGGGTGAGAACAGGGGTGAGGGGCAGCGGGGGTGACATGCGGTGGGGTCAGGGGAGAGGTAGAAATGGAGCTTTACACCTCGAGGGGAATCACTTCTTGTCCCCTCTCATGGGTTCTCCAAGCATACACTCCCCCGGGAGCATCACCGGTCCCCTCTGACATTCCTCCATCCCTCTTGCCAAGCCCTTCTTCACAGCTACCCCAAACCCGAAAGATCCCCTCTGGACTTATGCCTTAAGCCGCCCCTTTCCCCCCACCTCGACATCTGGCGAGCCTCCCTACCAGCTGTTCACAGCTTCCCCAAGTCCCATTGCTTAGATGCTTTATTCCATTGCAACCCAAAGCCCCCTGTTAATAGCTTCCCTCTTCCCCGCGTGCCTCCTCTACCTTCTCTTCCCTATCCTCCTTCACACCTGCCCCCGGCTTCCCACCCCACTCTCTCCTCTTAGCCTCGGGGCTGCAGCCCGGCATCCTCACTTCCAACAGACCCTCCCCTCCACCTGTTCGGTGGCTATCGCCAACTCCAAGCCCCTGACTCGTGCCCCCTGGTCCCTAGCCCATGACCACTTCACCCCAGTTTCCCACCAGCTCCCCACTTTCCCCCCTCCATCCCCAACTCACGCTGATGCGGACCAGCGCATCCATGATGGAAGTGAAGGTCTGCATATCCTCACCCTCAGCCATGGCTCTCTGGGTGCTCACTGCCCACCCACCCCCAATTTTTCCCCCCTCCACCAGTGCCTGATGTGTCCGATCCCGGCTTCGCCTATGAGCCCCCCTAGCTTAATGCAGGAGTCGGGGTGGGGTAGGGGGGTGGGGGAGGGAATATTGACGGGGGGGGGGAGGCTTGGGGTGGGGCAACAGTGCGCATGCTCCTGGGACCGGCTTCGAACAGCGCCCCTGGTTGGGGGGGGGGCGCAGAGAGCAGAGAGGGTGCGGAAGGTGGTGTGGGGGGTAGCGGGAAGGGGGTGGAAGGCTGGGACTTTCCCCCACGTGGTTCCGTGGGCGGGGGGGGTAACCTAGAAAGAGGGGAGGCGGAGATTTGGGGAGACTGCTCTTCCTATGCTGTCACCTGCTTCGTGGAGCACCTTTACTCCTGTCAAATCGGTGTGCGGTGTGTGTGTGTAGCTGGACACCGCCCCCATTCCCCAACTCCCACCCTCCAGAATTACTGGATTAGAGGAAGGTGGACACCATTCAGGAAGGGGGGGGACGGGGACATGGGGGTCTGGAGGGAGGGGCGACCTGAGGCTTGGGGTTAGCTGTGCAACAAGCATCGAGTAGGGGGCATTACAGATAGGGGTGAACATAGTGGGCACCGGTGGGGGATGTGGGGTAAATTGAATACACACACACACACACACACACACACACACACACACACACACACACCTGGGGAAATGTGGAGGGGACTGGAGGCATTGGATCCAGCAGTGCAAAAGAGATGAGTACAACGGGCACTGAGGATGTAGCAGCGCGGACTGGGATGTACTAGAACAGGGCAGAGTGTTCTGTGACCAGCGGAACCGTGGAGCAGGGGCGGTGGCTTGGGGCTCTACTTTCTTGCACTTCTACCTCCTCTCCTGCAGATGGCGACGCCCTCAGGCTCAAGGAGGAGGAGTCGAAAGGAGGCGGTGAGGGGAAGGGAAGGGGAGAGGGCCGAGTTTTGACGCATGCGTACATCTCTCCAAGTCCGGTTCGGTTTCTTCCTTTCTCCGAGCAGGAGGTGCTGAGCCGACCCGCACGTGGAGCATCATGGGTAACGGGACCGAGTGGGGTCTGGCTGCGGGCCCCTAGGAAGGCTGGCTCGTGGGTGGGGTGGGAGTGGGAGCGCGACCGCTTCTGTGCTGGGACCGGGGCCTCGGCGGCGCTGACGTGGCCGGCGCAGAGAGCAGAAAGGGTGCGGAACCTCAAGGGGCAGGGCTTCTGCGGAGACTGAGCGCTGGAAGAGGCTGGGAACACTTCACTCCCATTTTACAGAAGAGGAAACTGAGGTTCAGAGAGCGGATTCGAACCCAGGCCCAGCGCTCTGTTCAGTGCTGAGTTCTCATTAATCGATCGATCGAATGGGGCATTATCTAGAAAGTGTAGGTGTTAGTGGGAGGACTGGCCATTACTGGCACATTATCGAGGAGCATGGACTATCATTTGAGGAGTTACCGGGGAACTAGACGCGATTTATGTGCATTGGAGAACACTGGGTGGGCACCTTTGGTTTCCTAATCTAAAATGGCACCTGTCTCCCAGGGTTGTTGTGAGATCCCATAAAGCCTCCCCCCCCCAAAAAAAAAGAGGGCAGCGTCCTCTTTTTCATTTGCGGCCCTTGTTTCAGAAATATTTTTAATAACCATACTTCACTATCTTTAGCTTCTTTTGCAATCCTGCATATTTTGTTTCATGCATCAAAAAACATTCTGAAAAGGGGGTGGTCCATAGGTTTCACCTGCCTGCCAAAGAGATTCATATCTACAGAAAAGGTTAAGAACTCCCTGGCTTAAAAGGTTGTATCAGTGGGGGCTGTCATCATCATCGTCCTTATGGCATTGGTGGGAGACTAGGCATTATGGGAAATCACTGAGGGGCCTGGAATGTTATTGAGATGACAAGGCACAATTTTGGGGTGTTGCTGGCAAATTACAGGGAGAGAACTGGTGAATCATGGGATACTGGGGCAACAATGGGATCAAGTATATTAGGAGATAATGGATGTGGGGGGAGGCAGGAGTGTTTGGGGGGAGGCAAATTGTGAATTGTTTTCTTCCTTTCCCAATTTTCCTTTTCAGTGGTGGGCACGGGCACTTCTTTGGCCCTCTCTTCGCTCCTGTCCCTGCTGCTTTTTGCAGGGATGCAGATGTACAGCCGGCAGCTTGCCTCCACGGAGTGGCTTACCATCCAAGGAGGATTACTGGGCTCAGCGCTCTTTGTCTTCTCCCTCACTGTATCCTTTCAGAGGCTGGGGATATTGGTGGAGGCTGGGAAATGGAGGTTTCAGAGGAGGGAGGCCTTTACTTATTAGCAGCAGAAAGACTAGGCACATCAAGAGATAAAAATATAGAGAGATAGATGGAGATAAATGAGTAGGTACAGATGTATAGAGAGAAAGCTATAGAGATAGATGGATCGAGATTTAGATATATGGAGATAAATGAATACAGACATATAAAGACAGATGGATAGAGAGATAGAGATAGATGAGGAGATAGAGATAGATGGAGAAAGAAATATTTACATACAAATGTATATGTGTATATATATAGAGAGAGATAGAAATATAGGTGAAAAGACAGATAACCTATATAATACCGACATAGCACTTGTAAGAACAGTGCTTGGTAACCCTCAAAGCACTATAGAAATGTGTCATTTCCATCCTCCTTAACCCCTTCACCTCAGGCCTTCAACAATTTGGAGAACCTGGTCTTTGGTAAAGGCTTTCAGGCCAAGATCTTCCCTGAGAGTAAGTGAGAGTCTGGTGAGCACTGGGGTGTGGGAGGTCTCAACTTCTGTAGAGCTGGATTGGTTGGGGAAGGGGTAGGGCAAGAGAGTATGTAGGAGACAGTCAGGGCAAGGGAATGATAAGTAAGACTCAACCTACAGATATATTTTTCCTTCACTTCTCCATCGACAGACATTCCACTCCCATTCAGAAAAGATTTATTAAATACCTTCTGTATGCCAGGAACAGTGCTGGTGTTAAGGTTTAAAGACAAAACAAAAAACAGATCTTGCCCTCAATGATCTTATATTTTATACTAGGGGATATAATTTGTAAACAGATAAGTAGGTACTTGATAACTTGAGGAGAGAACACTGAAAACTAGAGGCATCAGGAAGGCAGGTAGGTGGTACCATGGACAGAGTACTGGGCCTGGGTTTAGGGAGACCTGAGTTAAAGTCATCCTCAGATACATTCAAACTGTGTGACCCTGGACAAGTCATTTAACTGGTCTCAGACTCAATTTTTTTCATCTGTAAAATGGGAATAATGATAGCACCTACATCTAGGATCATTGTAAGGATAAAATGAGTTAAAATTTATAAAGCACTTAAAGTAATATAGATAAACGCTATTGTGGTTGTCGTTGTCATCATCATCATCATTATAATTATACTGTGTGTTCTGAAGTAGGAGCTAGTGAAGAAGGCCTCTGAAGCCAAAATAATTCATCACCTATGTTGCAGGGAAGGTGTGATCCAGGCAAATAGGCAGTTTTATTCAAAGTTTTGATTTCTCTTCTGAGGAGTACCATCCATTGCTGGCAAGGAAAAGGGACCATAGAATCATAGATTCCAATTCTGGAGGGACCTCAAAGGTCATAGTCCAACTCTCTTATTTTACTGATGAAGAAACTGGGGCTCTTAGAGGTTAAGTGACTTGCTTCCAGTCGCAAAGGTAGTTAGTTATTTAATGACAGGGCCAGGATTCTACCCCAAGATCTCTGAACAACTGATGGTGATCTTTCCAGTTTCCTTCCCCAGAAAGAATGAGTCAGAACCAGGCGGCTTTCTAGCTTCTCCTGAAACAGGCACTCATCACAGAGCTATGGATTTGAGTATTGAACATGTCCTAACGATTATATACCCCCAAAACCAAATAGGGCAGATTTTAAGTCTCTCCTGTGACTACTCAGGTAGTAGAAAGTTGATTGTATTTTGTTATTTAAGTCAGACCTCAGTTACTAGGATCAGGTTCACTGAATCCAATCTCTTCATTTTATAGATGAGGCGTCTGAAACCCAGAAAGCTTAAGCACTTACCCGGCTTGTGAAAGTCTGGGGCAGGATGTGAACCCAGTTTTTTCTGACTTTAGGTCACACGATCTATCCACTGCATCAAACTGCCTCTCTGGACAGGACAAATGGCACCCTTACACAAGTGAATTTTAGATGAAATTGTGCCCCCAATCCCAGACAGAAATATGATTTCCTTAATACCATTAGTCTATATCTTGAGAAATTCAAAGTGTGATAGATACCTTCATGATCAGTAACTCACACACACATGCACACACACACACACACATACACACACACAAAAACACACTATTTGGTTCAAGGACTGTTAATTTCCTACAATATTCTAGGCACTGTGCCATGGACGAGCTGTGAGTGAGGGCACAATTTCCAAGGACTAAAACCAAAACAAGTCCAGCCTTCAAGGTGCCAAGATCCTTCTGGGAGAATGTGTGATAACTGTGACAACAAATATTCAAAATAAATATAAAGCAGATTTTTTTAATAGGCTGGGAGAAAAAGAGCATTGACAGGTGAAGGAATCAAGAAAGGTCTCTTGTGGGAGGACGAATCTGAGTTATGTTTTGTGAAAGGAGGTCACTCATGATGCTGTCCACATCCAGAGAAAGAACTGTGCAGTCTGAGTGTATACTATTTTCACCTTTTGTGTGTGTTTTTGTTTTTTTCTTTCTCGTGGTTTTTTCCTTTTGTTCTGATTGTTCTTTTACAACAAGACTAATGTGGAAGTATGTTTAATATGATTGTACATGCATAACCTATATCAGATTGCTTGCCGTCTTAGGGAGGGGAGAGGGAGAAAAATGTTCGGAACTCAGAATCTTATAAAAGTGAATGTTGAAAGGCAGTCGGTATTACATTACACTCATTATTAAGATGTAAAAACAAAACCAAACAAAAACCCTTTAGTTCATAAAACTGAAACCCATCCTTGTCCCCCAGATGATTCTCTCTCTTTAGTCTTAATTGATCCTGCTGCAGGCTTTCAGGCTTCCCTCTGTCCAGACCCAGAGACTGAGTCCATCCAGCCCCTTCTCATTTTACATTTAAGAAAACAAGCCCAGAGAGAAGTCATTGGCTTTGAGGGAGTTTGTGCTGAGCTGATTCTCCAGAAGAGGAGGCTGGGGCCCTGAGAGTTTAGTAATTATGGCAGGGGACATATATAGTCCTTAAAAATTTGAATATTTTTTAAAAAATCTCATTTAAGCTTCATAATAGCCCTTTGAGGCTAGTGCTGCTATATTTTACATATGAGGAAACAGGCTTAGAGAGAGGAGGAGGATGGGGTGGGAAAAGAAGCATTTATATAATACCTACTATGTGCCAGTCACTGGTTAGCTCTTTTTACAAATAATATCTCCTTTGAGATTCACAAAAACCCTGTGAGATAGGTGCTGTTATTATCCTTATTTCACAGTTGGGAAAACTGAGGCAAACCAGTTAAGTAACTTGATCATAATCACACAGCCAGTAAGTATCCAAAGCAGGATCTGAACCTAGGTCTTCCTGAGTTCACTCTGATATAATGATTAAGAGAAATATATATAGCTTCTTGGGGACTGAGTTGTGATTCGAACCCATGTCTCTTGCACTGGAGAGAGTGACTGCCCTCTTTGCCATGCTGCCTATTTCAGGCTTCCCTATAGGATTCAAGGAATGATGGATTGCCTCAAATTCTGTTCTTACCAATATGCCCCAGGCTCCTTCTGAGTTGTGCACCCTTCTTTGTCTCTTCCAGTTCTCATCTGCCTCTTATTGGCTCTCTTTGCCTCTGGCCTCATCCACCGTGTCTGTGTAACCACCTGGTAAGTATGGGGCATCATGACAAGGGGCATGGTGCCCACATCCACTGCTGCGGGGTTAGTTCCCTTTCCTTATTGCCTCATCCACTTGTGTAATTTATTTCAATTTTTTTAAGGATCCTTGGCATGTATATTCCTTCCAGTCCTTAATTAGATGATCTGTATGAGTGCCTGTGGCCAAAACATTCATTATCCTACAACCAGTGTAGTGATGAACATCTCCCTTTAACTGGCCCTCAGGCAGCAGGCCTGCCATCTACCACCAGGCCCAAAAGCCTTTCTAGCTTGGGATCACGGTTGGTGCTGGCCAGCCTTTGAGACCCATGAGGCACCTCCACACTAGAATGGAGCATCAGAGGAGAGCTTTGGTAAAGGACTGTCTCTAGCCAGAAAATTGGCTCCTTGCTCCTCCTACCTCCACTCTACACCTGTCCTTCAACCGGGTTAGTCCCCTGCTTTGACCTATTCCACATACCCAGGTTCCAGGGCAAAGGACCCGATTTGACATCCCTCAAGGATTCGGTTGCTGGTCCTGGTAGTTTGGCTATTAATGTCACCTCTTTGCTTTCACCTTGCAGCTTCATCTTCTCCATGGTTGGTCTTTACTACATCAACAAGATCTCCTCTGCTTTGTATCAGGCAACTGCTCCAGTCATTGCCCCTGCCAAGGTTACAGGCAAAAGCAAGAAAAGGAACTGACCCCTAACTGACCAATAAAGCTGACTCCTTTGTAACCCAGTGTGTGGTAGTTTATTCTGGGTAGTGTTAACAGTCATGTGCTGGTAAATTTTTAACAGCTGTCTTTTGGGGGGGAGGGGAAACCACAGGCATGATACACTTTTAAGCTTAATCTGCATTATTCACATTTTCTCTATCACTTAATTCTAGTCAAGACAACCAAAAAAACCCAATAAATTGAGCCCTGATTTGTATTATTTGCCAATTTTTGAGGTGTAAATGCTCACACTGAACATTTAACAATCAGTTCTCTTGAGCAGGTATGAGCTAACTCCAGCACCCCTGTTAGTGTATAATTTTTATCCATCTCTTCCAGGATGAGCAAAGGGCCCATGTTCATTTTTCACAATGGCAGATCTTCCACGACTGTTGCTTTCCTGCATTTGGGCTTTGGGTATATCACCTCAAAGAAACTTAAATGTCATCTAGCCCAACACTTTCGTTCTACAGACAATGAAACGGAGGCTCCTACAATTTAAGTGATTTTCCCAAGCTCATCTAGTGAGCAGCAGAGGCTGGTTTTGAACCCAGAACTGATACCAGACACAGGGTTCTTTGTTACACTCTGCTGTCTGCACTTCCCCTGTGTTCTACTAAGGAAGGGTTCCAGACATTTGCATGCTTTTGACCTTTCTTTAGCCCAAGCAATGATTTGCAATCTTTACATTTGGAGGTTAAGAATGTTCTAGGTCTTGGAACAGACGCTAGAACATAGTAAATTCTTCCTTACTGAAAAAGGAGCATTGGAATGGAAAGGAGCGAAAGGAAACTCAACAAGTTTGGCTTCCTGATTTAGACTCCTCACAAAAACTGGCCTCTTCTGAGTCCTATTTTGTTCCCACTCTCCACTGTGGCTGGGGAAACAGCCCTCACTCAGGCTACTCTTTCCTCTACCTTTGAGCCATTCTTTGCTCTGATGCTTTCCTAACTTTACCTCTACCCCTTCCCTCACCTCCCCCCCATCCTTTAGCCAGCTTGACAGCTCTAGCCCTCCTTGAGAAACAGTTTGTCCTATTGGATGGAGTGCTGGGTTTGGAATGAGAAAGATGTGCATTCAAGCCACTTCTGACAAAAGCTATGAGGTCAGGAACAAATCAGCTAAGCTCTCTGAGTTGATTCCTCTATAAAGTGGGCATCATGACTGTAACGCCACACGCGGTTGTTGGGCAGCTTGAAGGCGTTAAGTCAATGTGCAAATAGAAGTTATCATGATTTATATGGACAGTAGGTAGGTTTGACATAAGGGAAAGAGAAAATTTTGAATTTGATTCCTGATTCAGCCTTTTGCTGTCATGTAACGTCACTTTCTCTAGATTTTCTAGATCAGGAGGTGAACTGAATGATCCCCAAGGTCTGGACAAATATAAGAACGAAGACTGCATAAATGGCTGCAAAGAAAACAGACATTTTGCTGTGTATGCTCTTATGTTTAGAAAGTTTTACTGTATTGAGCTTGGTTTCCTTCAAACCTCTGCCTACCTGTCCTCTGTACTCGGCTGGCTTGCCTACCCTTGTCTCCATGTGCTTTGACTTCCAACCAAGAAATGGGGCACTCCCCGAGATGAAAAGTGAGCTCTTCTGAATCATTCTGCTCTCACCTCGGTCTCTTCCCTCACCCAAGGGCACACAGGAGGCTGCCTAGGTTGTGGAGTCAGAAGGAGATGAGAGCCCAAGAAATGCCCTGGTTGATAGAGGAAAGCATGTTTTATAGGGAAGGGATAGGGCCAGTGTTTTTTTTTTTTTATCAAGAGGGCTTGGGTTTAAATCTTAGTTACTCACTACCTGTGTGACCTTAGTCAAACTACTTAGCCCTTCTGTCCATCTATAAATGAAGGAGGTTGGATTAGGAAGTCTCCAAAATCTCTTCCAGCCAGGGGTTACTAGAACCAGCTCTTACCTGCCAGAGAGTTGATGGTTAAATTTTCAATGTGAGCATTTGCACCTAGGAAATCAGTAAATATCACACAAATCAAGGCTTGATTTTTTTGTTTTGTCGGTTATCTAGACAAAAAAGTGAAGGAGGAAATGTTAGTTTTGCAAATTAAACTTAAAAGTGCTGGTTGTTATACATTTCCCAGTGCACACTCTTCCATCTATCTATCTCTTAAGTTTTTGGTCTTATAGATTGTGGTGTGTGAATTCTCCTGCTGTTTCCTAGGACTGCCTGCAGAGGGTGCCTAGAACTCATGTTCATATTTAAGTTGGTGCCTGAATAACCTTCAGCCACCAGAAGGCATCACTGAGATCTGGGAGGGGAGTAGCAGCTACACCCCGCACTTTCTAAAATCTAGGCGCTCCTTCACTTCCCACCGTCCTCACCTCAGCCAAAAGACTATAAATAGAAGTTGGAAAATAAGATGTCTGGGAACACCAATATGCCGTTCCATAAGAAAGCAGGGAAGAGGGAGGGGGAAAGGGCTTAGTGGAGACCCACCTCCACACTCTCAACCTAAAAGGAGGGAAAACTTCTCATTATTCCGCCTTCCTCAGGATCTGAGGAGATGGGAGAGGACGTGGTTGGCGTTGTCCATGACATTCTAAGAGGTGAATTTTGTAATTATCCTAAGAGTAGATCAAAAAGCTTGGGTCTCTTTCTTCCCCTTCATCCCTGGGCAGGGTTATTGGGTGTGTTTCCTGGTCTCAATATCCCTTAACCTTTACCTTTTTCGTGATGCCTGTGGTGAGGGCGATGGGCAAAGAGACAAGATCCGGGACTCTCTACATAGACAGGCAGTGAGATGTCCATCCCCTGGGGCATCATGCCTGCCATAGAGATAGGCTGGCACCTAGATAGGGCAAGATGTTATCACCTTTTGTATCTTGGGGGCGGAGGGGTGAGAAGGGCCCTGGAGCAGGTGAAAGGCTGTCTTCTGAGAAGTCTAGGCACCTGCCATCTGGCTGCGTGGGCAGAGGGGGCACTTCATGGCCAGGGATAATGACCCCCTCCTAGAGGATGTGTGCATTTACAAGGCAGTTTGGCGCCAGCATCTGCCCTCCACCCGGCATTTCGTGTGCCTGGCTTCAGGGTGCCAGCTTCTGACCCACCAATTAACACTGGAAGGGGGGTACTCACAAACAGCTCAATCACTATCATTAAGCCAAGAGCATTTCCACAGCCTGGGGAAAGGTGAGAAGGGTCATGACCTGACCTCTACAGTTCTCCTTCAACAATTTTGTCCCTGCTTCCCACAAGAAGCTGCAAGTGTGTAGCTGAGGGGGAGGGGAGGAAGAAGGGGAGGGGGATTGTCCTCTGCCTCAGAGTATGGAGGGAAACCAGATGTTTCCTCCCTGCCTGCCTCCCTCACACGAGGCTCCGACACCCACCGCCGCCACAGGAAACAGGAGTAAATAATACTCTGGAGGGGTGGCGGGAGTGTACCGGGGGTGGGGAGGCGGGAGAGGTTGAGAAGGACCTTTCATTTAGTCTGGTCTCCTTGCTGTGTAGGGAGAATAAAGGACATGGTGTGATACCACATGAGGTCAGAGACATTGTGCCCCTTGTCCACAGTCCTGGGGCTGAGGGCTTGGGGGCTGGAACACCAGCAGGGGACACAGTGCTGTAGCCCAGGGTGATCCTTGGGCTTATGGGTCAGGGGCTGGGCAGAGGTCTTGAACAATCAGGCAGCTCGCCAAGTATCAGGGCAAAGGGAGGCAATGCCAAAGGGTCAGGGCTAGGGAAACAGTGGCTGGAGAGGGGAGGCGGAGGGGGCTTAGCGCCAGCCCTTGGCTCCAGCCCTTTCCGGCCCTTATTGTCCTTGGTGAGAACAGGAGAGCGTCCTGTTCTCATTGCCTGCCTACCCCCAGCCCGGCTCCCCAGGGGCTCGGGAAGGATGTTGGGAAACAAGAGAGAGCCAGAGACATGGAGAGACAGAGACACAGAGACACTCAAAGACAGAAACAAAGACAGAAACATTCGGCCAAAAACATGTATTGAGACCTACTCTGTACCGGGGCCGGTAGGAAGGAACTACGGAAAAATGAACCCGAGTCCCTCCCCTCTGGAAACTCACAGCGTGGTTTGGGAGGCAAAGCACACATTCGGTGATGGCAGAGCCCTTACAAAGCAACCTCATTACCAAGGAAATGAGTACAGACTGAGAAGGGGCTTGTTACTGTGGCCATTAGGAGCCTTGAATTGCTGTTTTCTCTCCCCATCTGAACATAAGCAACTTGAGGGCCGGTAGTTCAGTGGCTCAGTAAATGATTATCAATTGATGAACAGAAAGCATCGTGGTGTAATGGACCAAGCATTGCTTTTAGAGTCTAGAAGATCTGGGTTCGAATTCTGGGGCTGTTTTTTTTTTTTACTAGTGACTTTGGACAGGTCACTTAATCTCTGAGTTTATTTCCTACTCTGTAAAATAAGACACTTAGACTAGACGATCTTTCTAAATTTCCTTCTAGCTCCAAATCTTATGAAGATATCGAGAAAAATGCAGTAGAAACAGGAACCTTACTACTCAGAATAATGTTTTCAGATGCACAAAATAAAATACATAGGATTTCAAAAGAAACTGATTATATTGAAATAAAGTATTTTTTCTTATCCAAGTTCACTGATACCTTCCTGACCCCAAAATCTATCTTTGGATTTCTAGTTCATAATTCTTGCCCTAATCCTATAGTTAAGGAAGGACTGACATCCAAGAAAGATCTTTAATCCCAATCCCTGAGCCCTCCTGAAAAGGCCTTCACTCTGCTTAGGGGAGAACTACAATAGGAGGAAACATGGTCTAGGATGCACCACAGGGATGGGTTTTACTCTCCAGTTCACCTTCCTCCCAGTTCAATTTCTTTTACAGAATTCCCCTCCTCTCCAGGATTGCTCCCTCCTTGGGACTTATGCAATGAAATCTATTCCCCACTAGCCCAGAATCAGTGGCCTAGTTCCACAAAGTAGCCAGCTTTCTTGGGGCATATTGGGGCAGGGTGCTCTTGGGAACCTAACTAGTAATGTAGCTTGGTAGAGAGGATGAAGAACTGAAAACAAAGCTGTATGACTCTGTATTTGTTGTTGTTGTTTTTGTTTGTTTAGTTTTATCTTTTGGAGGGGGGCAGTTGAGGCAATTGGGGTTAAGTGACTTGCCCAAGGTCTCATAGCTAGTGTGTCGAGGTTCTGAGGCTGGATTTGAATTCAGGTCCTCCCGACTCCAGTCAGTGCTCTATTCACTGTGCTGCCCCACTATTTTTTTCAGTTGTGTGACTCTGGGCAAATCATTTAACCCTGCTTGCCTCAGTTTCCTCATCTGTAAAATGAGCTGGAGATGGAAATGACAAACTACTTTTGCAAAAAGCAAAAAAAAAGATTTAGAACTTGGGCAGATTTGTACAAAGCGATGCTGAATGAAGTGGGCAGAACCAGGGGAACAGTTACTATATTGTTTCCATAATAATATATATATATTCTATAATGTAATGTAATGTAATATAATGTAATATACTATACTATAATATACTATAATATAATATATTTATAAAACTTTGAAAGACTTACAAACTCTGATCAGCGCCATGGCTAATGCCAAAGCCTACCTCCCGCCTCTTCTGAGGCAGGCGATGGACCAGAGGCTCAGAATGAGACGTCCACAGTGGCTGCCACGGTGTCATAGGCCTTTCAGGTTTGCAAAGCACTCCATACCACGTTGTCTGGTTGGATCCCTCCTGACAGTCGCGTCAGGGAGGTGCTACCATCATCTCCATTTTACAGGCGAGTTAAATCAACAAGCGATTATTAGGCTCCTAGTGTGTGCTAGGCACTACACGAAGCCCTGCAGATATGATGAAAGGCAGAGAAAACAATCCCTGACACTCAAATCAGGGGAGACCTCATGAGAACATGCAACGAGATAGCTGTGGGAAAATTGAAGATGATTTTAGAGGAGAGAAGGAAGGAAGCATCTATTAATGGGCTCCTATATTCTACGCATTGTGCTGAGAACTTTACAAATATTATCTCGTTGGATCCTCACAACAACTCTGTGAGGTGTTATTGTTATCCCTGTTTTACAACTGGTGAAACTGAGGCAGGTGGTGGTTAAGAGACTTGTCCAAGGTCACACAGTTAGGTAAGTGTCTGAGGCTGGATTTAAACTCGGGTCTTCCTGGCCCAGCTCTTTGACATTGTGTCACCTAGCCACTAGCAGTAAAAAGTTCTAGGCAGTTTCTTGCCGAAGGTAGATTTTTTTTTTTGTTTATCTTTTTTTTTGGAGAAGGAAAGGCAGGGCAATTGGAATTAAGTGACTTGCCCAAGGTCATACAGCTAGTGTTAAGTGTCTAAGGACAGATTTGAACTCAGGTCCTCCTGACTCCAGGGCCAGGGCTCTATTCATCTCTGGAGCACCACTTAGCTGCTCCAGAAAGTAGATTTTTAGCTGAGATATGAAAGAAGCCAGACACAGAAGTAAGGAAGGAGAGACTTCCAGGCATGAGTGACAGTCAGGGAAAATAATGAAGAAACTGAGGGTGAAAGGTTAAATGATTTGCCCAGGGTTTCATAGTTAAGTGTCTATGTCAGAATTGGAACTCATACACCAACTCCAATACTCTGTTCACTGCATCACTTAGCTGACACTTTTAGACACGGTTAATGTGTGAATTTGCTTTGCTTAACCAAACAAATATAACCCTGAACTGCTAGGAGACTCTCAAGTAGACAGCATCCCACAAATCCACTCATTGTGATGTTTTGGACCTGGGACCTCTGAGAGCAGTTGGTGAGGATTTCTAGGAGAAAATAAGAAAAAAGAACAGAAGGATCGAGTGGGGCAGAAGTTGAGCAAGAAGGCAGATATGGGAGGGATCTGAAATGTGTGTGAGGTATAGCCTGTAGAATCCAACTCACCAATTCAACACCATGCTGGGAAAAATCTAGGAAGGTTCCTTTATCTGTGAAAGAAGACCTTCAAAACCATCTTGAATGACTGCTGTTCGTCAATAACATCATCTCAGAGTCCAACAGCTGTATGAATCACCTGGCTGTTGTCCTTCGTTCTGGGACAGGACCGAAATGGCATCCTATGCTAGAGTCAAACTTCAGCGTGTCTGACTACCACTGATCGGATCAACATGAGCTCAGAATGTTCTACCACAGGTTGAGCACAAAGAGTCCACATGTACATTTGGGGTGGATTCTCTAAATATGAACATCTTCTGTAGGACCAAAGAATGGGAAGAAAGGAATAAGTATGGACTACTACAGAAAAGGCTTTGAACAGAACCGTAGTAGAACTGTGCGCCATGCTTGGTGTTGCCCTGGACTCTCTCTCCTAGGTAGCCTGTGGTGCTCAGTCTTGGATCTACACGGTGGATGGTACTATATTCCTGTGGCTGAGACAGACAACAACACTATTTTCATCTGCTGAGCTTGAATTTACTTTTCAAGCGTATGCCCATAAGGCATCTGGGGGCAGCTGGCATTTCCTAATGGTGACAGAAAAGTAGTCAGAGACTAAAACTACCCAGAAGTGTAATGGTACCTTAATGACATTATTATCTTTGGAAAGACACTGGAAGGACATGAGGAGGGAATGAAGAAAGCATAAAATAAGGATGGTAGGGATTGCTCCAGGATGATTTCTGTCCAAGTCTCTTCCAAAAATGAGATAATAATAAGCATATAATAATTTAAAATGAATATTATAGCAATAGCTGACATTTTTATGGAGCTTTAAGGCTTGCAAAGCACTTTATATACATTATCTCATTTGAGCCTCACATTATATCCCTGTGAGGTGTGTACTGTGGTCATTATAAACCCCATTCTACAGGTGATAAAACTGAACACCTGGAGAAGAAGTAAAGTGAGTCATCACATAGTTGCTAAGTGTGGACTTGGGCATCAAACCCAGGACTCAGACTATGAGGCCAGTAAGTATCCTTTCTTTTTTAAATTAAATTTTATTTTATTTTCAGTTCTGAATTATCACACTCCCACCTCACCCTAAGCAAGGACTCTATAACTTTATTAACAACAGACCTGGTTTATTGTGTTTCTTTCCTGAAACCTACCCTGCTTCCCCAGTTGCTGGCACTCCCTCTTCTTTATACATCCCTCCAAGACCTTGAAAACTCCTCATAAAGTCTCAGATGGTTTTCTCAAGTACACAAGGTTTATTCTCGTGCCCTTCCTTCCTTAACCTTTCCACTATACTTCATCCCTTTTCTCTTTCCATCTAAGACTAAGGCAAGCTCCTTTAGGGAATCTTCCTGGAGTCACAACTCATTTTCTCATCAAGTGATCTATGAACCACCTTTTCCCCTCACCACTCTCCTGTCATGTTAAAGTTGGGTATTTCTGTTGATTATATGGGTGTTTGTCTTTTTTCCCCTATTAGAGTGTGAGCTCCCTTAGGCCAGGGATAGGCACAATTCATTACCTGGTACTTACCTTACCCCCAAGGACCTACTAAACGGCTATACAACTGTGTGCCCTCAATAAAGACTGGAAATGACTTATGGTCACACAGGAATACCAACAGACATTGTGCAGGGAAGCGAGAGGTCCCCTTACCTGGGTCAGACAGGGCAAGGAAGGAAAGAAATAAGCATTTATAGAGCACCTACAATGTGCCAGGTACTGTACTAAGAACTTTATAAACATTATCTTGGAAGGAAGGAAGGAAAGAAGGAAGGAAGGAAGGAAGGAAGGAGGGAAGGAAGGAAGGAAGGAAGGAAGGAAGGAAGGAAGGAAGGAAGGAAGGAAAGAAGGAAGGAAGGAAGGAAGAAAGGAAGGAAGGAAAGAAGGAAGGAAGGAAGGAAGAAAGGAAGGAAGGAAGGGAGGGAAGAAGGAAGCATTTATAGAGCACCTCCTATGTGCCAGGTATTATGCTAAGACCTTTATAAACATCTCATTTGATGTTCACAACAATCCTGGGAGGTAGGTGCTTTAGGGAAGGAGGGAGTGAATGAAACCTCCCCCTGCTCATCCCACTTCGCTAGAGACACATACTTTTAATATGTTTTTGATAAAATATAAATTACTAAATTTACTCAGATTCTACTACTGGCACTTCTCAAGGAAGTTATTGTCAGCAACAGAAGAATCATACTTATAGAATGCACAGCAGCTTCATTTATGATAACAAAAAGATAGAAGCAAAATATTTGCCTACAATGGGTGACTGCCTGAACAAATAATGGGATATTGTCATTCCCAAAAGGAATGACAAATAGGAAGAATTCGGAGAAATAATGGAAGACTTGTTTGATGTGGTTCAGAGAATCAGATCAGAAGAACCAATACAATCGATGTCCAGAGGGATGTAAAGGGAGTCAACAGAGGGAGGCAGTAACACTTTGGTCAATCACGACAGTCTTTGTTAGTATGTGTTAGTCCAATACTGCAAAAGTTAAACAACAAACCCCTCATTTCTGTTAACAGTTAATAAACTGTCTTCATGGCATGTACTTTGTGCTGCTGTTCAGTCATTTTACTGTCTTTTTTAGTTTTTTATTTTGTTTTACAGTCTTGTCTGACTCTTCGTGACCCCATTTGGGATTTTCTTGGCACAGATGCTGGAATGGTTTGCCTTTTCCTTCTTCAGCTCATTTGACAGATTAGGCAATTGAAGTAACCAAGGTAAAGGAACTTGCCCAGGGTCACAAGCTAATAAGTGTCTGAGGCCCGAGTTGAACTCTAGAAGATGAATCCATGCCTGAATCCATGCCTGACACTTTAGCCACTGGGTCACTGAGCTGTCCACATGCCCTTTGTAGGGAGGTTCGTCTGGATGTTTGTTGGGAAATTACTATTGTATCAATACATTTTTTTGAAACCAATGCAAGATATCCTTGATAAACTCAATAAAATAGAACTTGTCTTTTTGATAACGCCAGGGCCTCTTTCATAAGATCCCAGTTCTTAGCACTGTAAGAGACCTTCAGGGATGTCTGGAAAGTCCCCATAATGATCCAGATAGAGGCAGATAAGCTATTGTGCTCCATAGGTTTCTGAGTCTTAGGGAATGTCAGATAACTCTGGGAGTTTCCCAAGATTCAGTCCTTAACCTCCTGCCCTTTTCGCACCTGGCATAATCTTCAAAGATTTAATCATTTTTATGGCTTCAACTATTGCATCTATGTGGGTATTCAGGCCTATATCTCAAATTTTTTAGTTGACATTTTCAAGTAGATGTCCCAATGTGACCTCACACTCAAAATGTCTGAAACCAAAGCAACTGTCTTGCTCCCTGAGTCAGTCTCCTGACATACCTCCCTGTCTCTGTCAATGGCACCACCATGACCTAGTCATTCAAGCTGGAAAAATTAAGTCATCTTTAATTCTTCCTTCTTCTCCTCCTCCTTCTTCTCCCACACCTAATCAGCTATGGGGTCATCAAATCTTCTTGATTTTTCCCTTTGAAATGTGTAATTATACACCTCCATGAGGGCAGAGGCCATGACTTATTTAAACCATGTAGCATCCCCCATTATCTAGGACAGGGATCTGTATACTGGAAGCCCCTTTGTTGAATAATTGGATGAATGAATGAATTTGGTAATTTATCCCTTCCTCTCCATTCCTCCTGGAACCAATGGGATACTGGCCCTTGTCATATCTTGTTCAAATTAGTTCATCTATCTCCTTATTGGCCTTATTCTTCTCATCTCTCTCATTCACATCTATCTGTACAAATTCCCAGAATAACCAGTTGCTTTCAGTGCCTAAAAAGAAAAGAAATGAGAAGACATTTCCACACCAACCCTCAGCAGAGATGGGAGATCTACAAGTTTTGCAAATTGCAACTATTTTGAGACTTTTCCAATATACTAATCAATTATGCTTATACTTTTCTTTTTTAAAAAAATACTATTTGTTGTATGGGATGGCTTTCTGGAGGGGAAGGGGAAAAAGTCCTAGAGGAAATTATGGTGATATTTTTAAAAATCTCAATAAAAACTTATTTTTTAAAAAAGCGCATTGTGTATATCCTGCCACTCCCTGGATCAAAGATATTCAGTGACTCCCATGTTCCTATTGCAATGAGTTTAAAATCTTCTGCTTGACTTTCCAGGGCCTTCCACCACTCCCCATACACACCCTCTGATCTTGTCAGGCTAGTCTCCTCTGTGGACCTTGAACATGACATGTTTGATTTGTGCCTTCATTCACACTGTTCCCATCACCTGGGATGCCCTCCACTTTTTGCTGTTATGATTTTCTAAATTCTACCCATCCTTCAGAACCTAGTTCAAGTCTTTCCATAATACCTTCCCTGAGTACTCTAGCCCTCATTGATCTTGGACTCAGGATTCCTACCACACTGTACCTCACAATTTAGTCTCTAATTATATATTGCTCAGTCTTTTATTGCTCATTACTGATTCATGTGTGGTGACAGTGTCTTCCCAACTGAAGTAGAAACTCCTTGAGGTCAGGTCCTGTATCTTTGATTGTCCTTGTAGACCCATAATAAACTCACAGATGCTCAAAAAAATCTGCTCATGGTCCATCAAAATAGAATATATTCTGTTCCATAGTTATTAATTACTTTAAGGGATCCATGTCATTGATGTGGGTGCTCCCCCTAGCCATATTTACATTCCATTCACATATTTTCATCCTATTGCATTCTTGTCTATGCCCTACCATAAATCATACAGAAAGGACATGCCACCACATGAAAAAAAAATGCTCCAAAACACTAATAATTACATAAATGCAAATAAAAAACCCTGAGGTTTCATTTTGTAACCCATAAGTTGACAAAATGATAACAGTCAATGTTGGAGGGGTTGTGGAGAGGTAGGCACACTAATACATTGTTCATGGAGCTGTGAAAAAAAAAACCATTTTGGAATTATGCAAAAAAAGCAACTAAAACGTCCATACTTCTTGAGCTAGACACTCCATTACTGAGCTTTTATCTCAAGGAAACCATTGATAAGAAAAAGGCCCTATATGCTCCAAAATATTTAAAGTAGCACTTTTTTGTGATAGCTAAAAGTTGGAGACAAAGTAGATGCCCCATCAATTGAGAAATGGCTAAACCAACTGTGGTATATGAATGTAAGGGAATATTATTGGGCTGTTAGAAATGATTTGTGATGAACACAGAGAAGCATGGAAAGATTTATATGAACTGATGCAGAGTGAAGTATGCAGGATCAAGTAAACAATATACACAGTAACTACAACAACAGAAACGAAAAGCAACAACAACCATTCACCAAAAGATCAAAAGTAAATTTAACAAGATTATTAAGAATCAAACAAAGAAAGAGGAGAAGATTCCTTCAACCTACCCCTTTGTGGAGGTGGGACATCCACAGGTATCACATATCACACATGTTTTCAGTCTTTTTCAATTTATCAATCAGAAAAAAACTTTTTTTCTTTTCTAAAAAAAATATTGGTCATATGGAAGGGAGAGGGAGAGAGATACTAGAAATAGTTACAGTTATGTAAGAAATAGAAAACATAAATAAAAATTTATTTAAAAAAAAAGAATATGCATAACATGCTAGAAGCTTTCCACTAGGTCTTTTAACATTACCAGTATTATTGGGGAGTCCTGACTCAAGTTTACTTTTGGTAGTTCAGGTTCAAGGCTTAAATAAAATGAAACACAGAATATTTAAAAGATAACTAAAGATAGTTTACTTAGTCATAGAATGGAAGGGATAAAGCAACTGGTTTAGGTAGACATTCTCTTTCCCATACAGAAATGAGTCTGGTCATCAGGGCAGGATATGTTGACTCCTGTCTATGGAGCATCTACCACTTGGTACTGAAGAACACTGATTTCTTGTGGGCTAACCTCTTTTATGACCTTAGGTCACCAGACAGCCAGGCCAAAGCCTCAAGCCTAAAGCCTTATCTATCCAGGTTATTAAGTCTCAAGAACAGATTCATTTCCTTTTAGAGAAAATAAAATTAGCCTAGATTAGGGTAGAGAGTTCTCCTATCACAGCTAGGTACCAACATGGCACTTAGGTTGTCCAAATGTCATCTCTTACCCTTAACACGTTACCAGACCATGTCCTTTTCCAACTGTACATTTTCTAGATAAGACCTTTTATCCCACTTCTTTTATATGGATCATCTTTCCATCCAACTTCACATCATAGACAAAAGACATTCTTCATCCATTTGGTTTTTCCTATGTAAATTGTTAGGCTTTATGGAGGAGGTGACACCTGAATATGACTTTGAAAGAAGAGAAGTGTTTTAATGGGGAAAGTGAGGGTGGAGTACATTTCATGCATGAGAGATGGAGTGTGAGAGGGCACAGAGGCTAGATTGTCCATGAGGACAAAGACCATGTCTCAATTATCCTTTACCTCCCCTGGCGAACAGACTTTTATATATAGCCAGTATTTAATAAATGCTGAATATATATATATATAAAGCAGTTCATTTTGTAATGGTAAAGAACTGGAGATGAAGTTGTTGTATGAATGAATACCACCCTCACCGCCTCCCCCCCTTCCCCCTCGAAGACAAGGCAGAAAACAGCATTAGCCTGGGAAACCTGAAAGGGATAAGGCTCTGAGTCAAAGTTCCATGCTGCCCTCCCCCCCCAACACACACACACTTCCTCCCAAAACCCCTGAGCTGATCTCCACCTACCTCAGAGTTCCACCACTCCCTGAGCATGCCTATGATAAAACAAAGGATGCAGTTTAACTTGGAGGGATCTGGAGCCTGGATTTATTCTCTGAACCATAGCTTCCCCTGCCCAGTCTCCTTGTGATATAAAAAGGGGAGAATGACAAGGAAGGAGATAGAACAGTGGAGAGTAGGAAGGCGAAAGAAGTGATTGAGGAGACAAAAAAAAAAATTCTGGGATTATGAGTCTCAGCCTCCAATAAAGGCTCCCACTGCTTTAGTAAGTATTACCTATCCTCTTCAGATGAACTGTGCTGAAAACATTGCTTTGGTCATATCCCTTCCCTACTCAAAAAATCTTTAAGGCTTCCCTTCACTTAGAGTGTAAAATTCTTATCTCTCAGCTTGGCGTTTTAGTCTTTCCACAGCCTGGCTCCTAGCCTCCTCTCCATTTCACACTATTCCAGTAAAGTGGGGTTATCTTTCCTTTTTCAAATATGCCTGGAATCGCTTCCCTCATCCTATCTCTTCCAATCTAATTTATCCTTTCAAAGCTAGCTTGTAAACGAGCGCCTCCATGAACCTTGCCTGATCACGACAACCTGTGGTGCTAGGATAGTACAGGATCATGACAGAATACAGATCATATAGAATTTACTTCTTATAAACCTTTCTACATTGTATAATAATCATTCCTTGCAACTCCTGGGTTGTTATTTAACTTTTGAATTGAGCAGTGTACTTGAAAGTTAGAAGACCTAGATTCATGGGATTTAGAGCTGGAAAGAGCTTTAGAGATCACTTAGTTCAATCCCTTTATTTTACAGACGAAGAAAATTAGTTATACAGCATAGGAAAGCTAGTAGCTTAGTCTTCATGAAACCCAAAGACCTTAGCTTCTGGGGTAAGGACACACTATTTGACAAAAACTACTTGGAAAACTGGGAAAGAAGTTTGGCAAAAAATAGATTTAGAATATATCATAACATATACCAAAATAAACTCCAAATGAACATGGTATGAATATCAAGGGTGACAATCATAAACAAATTAAAGGATCAAGGAAAGAAATTTCCTTTCACAAGTATGGATAGGTGAAGAGTTTATAATCAAACAAAGGACAGAGAAAATCCCATGGAAAAAATGGACAACTTTGATTACATAAAATTTAAAGGTTTTTACACAAAACCAACACTCTTAAAATTAGAAGGGAACCATAGAAAAAAAATCTTCTCAGCAAGTTTCTCTGATAAAGATCTCATATGCATTAGGAATGGATTTCAATTTATAAAAACAGGAATTATTTCCTGGTAGATAAATGGTCAAAAGATATAAAACAAAGGAGTAGATTTCAAAGGAAGAAATTCAAACTATCAATAGCCATGTGAAAAAAAGCTCCAACTCAATAAAAAGCAGAGAATACAAATTAAAATAACTCTGAGCTTCCACCTCATATTCATCAGGTTGGCAAAGATGATAAAAAAAGCAAAGTGATTGTTGGAGGGCAGTGGAAAAACAGATGCACATAGGTACTTTGTGTGGAGCTGTGAATTAGTTCAGCCATTCTGAAAAGCAGTTTGGAAGTACATTCAAAACTCACTAAACTGTGCATACTCTTTGACCCAGCTATTCCATTACTACACCTAAAACTCAAAAACATCAAATAAAGAGGGAAAAGACCCATAGGCAAAAAAAATATATATAAAGCAGCTCATTTTGTAATGGTAAAGAACTGGAGATGAAGTGGATACTCATTAATTAGGAGGGTAATTAGGGTGCAAAGTGAATAGAGCATTGGACTTGGAATCAGGAAGACATCTTTATGAGTTCAAATCCAGCCTCAGACACTTACTAGCTGTGTGACTCTAGGCAAGTCATTTAACCTGGTTTGCCTTAGTTTCCCCATCTGTAAAATGAGTTGGAGAAGGAAATGGCAAACCACTCTAGTATTTTTCCAAGAAAACTCCAAATGGGATCATGGAGAGTCAGACACAACTGAAAAATGACTTAATAACATTAATTAGGAAATGGTAGAAAAAAATTAAGGTAGCCGTTGGTTGTTGTTATTCATTCTCAAAGAGAATGACATCACTATTTTAGAGTCAAGTTACAGTGGGTTCAACTGTGGCTGATCAGACCAAAACAAGCTTGGAATGTTCTACTGTGGGTCAGCACAAATAGTCCACATGAACATTTGGGGTGGATTCTCTAAATTTGTGCATCTTCTGTTTCTTTTGAGGTACTTCAATTCAGCTTTGCTCACAGAGCACAGCACCTTCTCTGATGATGGTACATCATGCTGGGAGGTCCATTGCCAGTGTCTCTTGTGTCATACAATCAATTCCAAAGTTCTTAAGAGAAACCTTGAGAGAGTCCTTGTATCGCTTCTTCTGACCACCATGTGAGTGCTTGCCCCATATGAGTTCTCCATAAAATAGTCTTTTAGGCAGATGTATGTTTGTCATTAAAAAAAAAAATGTGACCAGCCCTTAAGAGCTGCGCTGTCTGAAGTAGTTTTAATGCTTGGCAGAAAGGACATCAGTGTCTGGTAACCTTTCCTGCCAGGTGATCTTCAGAATCTTCCTAAGACAGCTCAAATGGAAATGACTCAGTGTCCTGGCATGGTACTTATAGACTGTCCAGGCTTTACAGCCATAAAGAAATGAGGTCAGCACAACAACTCTGTAGACCTTCAGTTGGGTGGTCAGTCTAATACTCTTCTCTCCCACACTTTCCTTTGGAGTCTCCCAAACACTGAACTAGCACTGACAATTTGTGCATCAACCTCATTATCAATGTGTATGTCCCTGGAAAGTATACTGCCAAGGTAAGAGAATTTATATACAGCATTCAAAATTTCTCTATTTGCTCTAACCAGTGGTTCCATGTATGGGTGTTGTGGTGCTGACTGATGTAACACCTGTGTTTTCCTGGTGTTAATTATTAGGCCAAAATTAGCACAAGCAGCAGAGAATTGATCCATATTTTGTTGCATCTCAGCTTCAGAGGCTGCATTGAGTGCACAGTCATTTACGAACAAAAAGTCATGTACCAACACTCCCTCCTACTTTTTAAAGACATTTCATGACCATGACATCTCAACACTGTCTTCTATTTACCTAAAACGCAATAAAACTTGCAAGATGCACCCTTGCAGCAAACAAACATTGGCATTTGGCATTTAATGGCATATGAATATAATGTAATAATTAGAATTCCTGTTAGAAATTACAAAGTAGTTTTGGACAAATTTGGGAAGCCCTGTATGAAGTGATGCAGAGTATAATTATACAACAGCAGCAACATTATACAGAAAGGCAAAACACAAAAACAATCAGACTTTGAATAACTTGAGAACTCTGATCAATCTAGTAACTAATCAAGGTTCTCTTTATAGTAGGGATAGGGATTGTGTAGCAGAAATACAGGAAGAAAGGAAGAAGGGAAGGAAGAAAGGAAGGAAGGAAGGAAGGAAGGAAGGGAGGGAGGGAGGGAAGAAGGAAAAGAAAAGAGCTAAAATAGAGTTGTTGAGATACTTCTTTTTAATGCAGAGAATGGGAAGGCCAAAAAGAAGCATAGACATAGCATAGAAGCAAGACAGCTTTGAAAAGTACAGACTGAATTTTTATATACTTAAAAAAAACCCAAACTAGGTCTAATTGAGAACTACAGTTTTATGTAATCTTCTTCTACTGTGTATATGAAAATATCCATTTTGTTTGTTGTTTTTTTTAAGTTTAGAAGATAGAGATTGAGATTTAGAAAGAGATAGATCAACAGAGAGAGATATTTATGAAAATGAGTCCCAGAGAAGAGAAGTGATTACTAGTTTGAGACAAACACTGTTGACAAGTGTCAGAGCTGGAATTCAAATCTAGGTCTTCTGACTTCAAGCCTAGCACTATTTCTGTAACACTGTCTGAACTGGGACTTCCTAAGGTCCCTTCCAGTTTGGATGCATACATACACACACACACACACATACACACATGCACGCACATATACACACATATGTAAATATACATAGAGATATCAGATAGATATGAGATATATACCAGAGATATATGTGTATGTTTTATATATACATAAGCACACACATGCATATACACATATATATTTCAGAGGTTGTAAGTATAACGGTGGATGAAGGCCTGGCCTTGGAATCTGGATAAGTGGAGTTTGAGTGCTGATTCAGTTGTGTTTTAGGTATGTGAACATAGACAAATGACTTCGCCTCTTAGCTGCCCAGGCAACTCTCTAAGTCTTTAAGTTATTGACTGTTGTTTTTCCTTCTTTTCTGAAAAGCACCAATGACATCAGAGGGTGATGTCTTGACTTGAGAGTGAATTAGATATGTGAGGCAGAGCTGCACAAAGTCATCAGCCTCACTTGTCTGTGGAAGGAATTTCCTTACCCGAAATTCCTCACTCTAAGGAAATTGCAAATCAGAAAAAAAAAAAGATAAATCCTATAGATTATTTTAGCCTAGTTTCCTCTCTGTAAAAGTAGATACAGGTAGGTAGATAGGTAGCTAGCTAAAAATAGATAGGTAGGTAGGTAGATAGATAGACAGACAGACAGACAGATAGATAAATGAATAAATGAATGAATGAATAAATAAATAGATAAACAAACGAATGAACAAATAAGTAAATAAACAGATAAATGAATGAATGAATGCATAAATAAATAAGCAAATAAATAAGTGAATGAATGAACAAACGAACAAATGAATGAATGAATAAATGAATGAATGAATAAATGAATGAACGACCAATTAAATAAACAAACAAATGAATGAATGAATGAACGAATGAACGAACAAATAAATAAATAAATAAGGAAAATGACTTCTGTCCATTTGGTCCATAGGAAGAAAACTTCATTTTCCAGGAGGCCCTGTCCTTAGGCTTGATTGTGTATATAGTCTTACCTTTCTGAACTACGCTTATTTTTCTCCTTTGCTGGTTCTTCATCTAGGGCATGCCCACTAACAGAAAGCATCCCCTAAGGCTCTGTCCTGGACCCTCTTCTCTCACTGCACCCTGGATTCTTAACTTTTTTTGTTCATGGACCATTTTGGTGATTTGGTGGAGCCTATGTACCTCTCCTCAGAATATTTTTTAAAAATAAGTTTTATGGATGTCTTTTTAAATCACTACAATTTCTTCCAGTATCCCTCTCCCATTCCTACCAGAGAGTCATACTACATAACAAATATAATTTTTTTAATCAAAAAGGGAAAAATCAGTACAACTGATTAATATACTGAAAAATTCAGAAAATATGTCCAGTGTACAATACTCATTAGGATGTTTTTAAATAATTGAAGGAAATGCTGAATTTCAGTTATAGATTACAGAAAATAAACTTGTAATTTTTTTGTGCATTGTCACTAGCTAAACCTCCTGCTTACGATACTCTCTGCCTGTGTATTAGCTTCCTTTAATACACTTCAAATCCCACCTCCTAAAAGAAAAACTTTTCTAAATTTTCCCACCCATCCCCTCCCACCCCTCTGCTACAGTCTTCCCTCTGAGATTATCTCATATTAATACCTAGTTATTTACGTGTTGTCTCTACCATTATATTGTGAATTCCTTGGGATAAGGGGCCATGTTTTTACTTTTCTTTGCATTTCCAATGATTAACACAACGTCTGACACAGTGTACTTAACAAATGCTTGTTGAGAGCAGGATAACCTGGTAAGACTTACATGAACTGATGCAAAGTGAGATGAGCAGAATCAGAAAAACATAGAACACAGTAACAGCAGTATTTTATGATGATCAACTGTGAATGACTGAGTTATTCTCAGCAATACAAAGATCTAAGACAATTCTGAAGGATTTAGGATGAAAAAATTGCCATTCACCTCCAGAGAAAGAACTGATGGAATTTGAATGTAAATTGAAGCATACTTTTTAAACTATTTTTCTTGGGATTTTTTTTGTTGGTCTGTGTTTTCTTTTACAACATGACTAATACAGAAATATGTTTTGCATGACCGCACAGGTATGATTTATATCAAATTGCTTGCCATTTCAATGAAGGAGAGAGGGAGGGAAAGAATTTGGAACTCAAAAATGTAAAAAATGAAGGTTAAATTGTTTTTATATGTGATTAAAATATTAAAGACTTTAAATAAATTATTACATGTAATTGGAAAAAATAAAATATTTGAAAAATATAAATATTTGTTGACTGCCCATCAAATGTAATTACCTGTTACACTGTACTATTTTACAAAGTTGTTGTGAAAATAGGATGAAATGTGCTTTTTAACAGTAAAGTAATTCATAAATGTGAATCTGAGGTAAAAATATAAATTATTATTAATAATAATAAAGTCATAATTACTATTACTTGTCTTTCATGTGTTTATACCTTGACCCCTTGTCTCCTTAATTAGGTTGTAAAATCCTTAAGCATAGAAACCCTGTCTGTCTCGTTCCTTTGTGTGTGTACCTGTTGTGGACCAAGATACTTTTGGAATTGGGAAGCTAGAGTTAACTCCCACATTCCTACAACATCAGCCAGAATTGTGAGCGTAAAAACTATGGTGCAGACCTGGGACAATGTAATTGACTTTGCCCTTAGGTATACTGATCTGACATTCAGTCTGGGACCTTTGGTCAAGAAGAATATAAAAGTCGTTTTTAGGGTTTTGGAAGGGAGATCTGGTGATCCCAGTGAACTTTCTTGCCAACTGCTTTAACTTTATTTGCCACGGGTTTTTATAAAGTGTGTATATACATATACACATACACATACATACATATATATGTACATATACATGATCTCTATATACACATCTACAAACATATATTATATACACACATATAGAAATTGAATATTAGAAGCGCCAGTCCCTGAATGATCCATAGCATTACAAGAACAACTGTAAACAGGTCAGTGGTCTATATAGCTAAAGGCATGGTGTTAAACACAGTAGGTACTCAGTTTTAACTTTAATCAATGGATATTTTATTGAGCTGAATGGAATCCTGGTTTTGGCTATTTTACTCCCAGGCAGTGATGACCTTCCTTCCCACTTAGACCTCACATAGCATTCATTCCTAACATTGTTAGAATATAAAGACTATTGGGGGTGGCTAGGTGGCAGGGTGAACAGAGCACCAGCCCTGGAATCAAGAGGACCTGAGTTCAAATCTGGTCTCATACACTTAACACTTACCAGCTGTGTGACCTTAGGCAAGTCACTTAACCCCAACTGCCCTGCTCTCCCCTCTCTAAAAGGCAAACAAACAAACAAATACATAAATAAATAAAAATAGAATATACAGTTTTCTGTTAGGTATATTTGTGTGTGTGTCATTACCTACTACTAATAATATCTAACATTTATGTAGTCTCACAGCATCCCTCTGCTTTCTCCCTCAGCAGAATACCTCAACTTCCCCTTGAATTAGAAAATAAAGAGCCTTTTCTATGGGTGCTCTCTTTTCCCCTCCCGTATATTTTAAAGGCCCTAGTCATCATATAGCATTCCCTCTGCCTTTACTCTTGTGTTCATTGAAGAGATGTCCTCACCAAGGCCAGCACCCAGATTTGTACCCTTGATTTCATTGTCTCCCAAAATTAGATTACTCCCCAAAATCATTCTCCCTCTCCTATGTCTGAGCATCCTACCTTACTGTCTACAAATGTGCCTGCATCTCCTCATCTTTGAAGAATTCTTCCTTGAACCTACCATCTTCTCAAGCTATGATACTCTATCTGTACCTCCATGATTCCCCCTGTAATGTACTTTCACCTCAGCCTCTTAAAATCCATAGGTCCTTCGAAGCTCAAGTCAAGTACCACCTTTTATCTGAGGCCGTTCTGGTCTCTTGAGTTTCTACAGCCTTTTTCAATCAACTAATCACTCAATATTTATTAAGCACCTGCTATGTTCCAGGCATTGTGCTAAATGCTGAGGATACAAAAAGAGGCAAAAAGGCAGTCCTTGCCCTCGAGGAGCTTACAATTTAATGAGGGAGAAAACATACAAATTTATATAAAGCAAACTACATACTGGAAATAATTAACAAAGAGAAGGCACAGGAATTAAGAGGAGCTGGGGAAGTCTTCCCATAGAAGGTGGGATTTAAATTGTGACTTAAAGGAAGCCAAGAAGGTCAGTAGTTGGAGTGGAGGAGAGGAAATGTTCCAGGTTTTAGGAACAACTAGAAGGAATGCCTAGAGTCAAGAAATGAAGAGTCCAAAAGATGGAGAGTCTTGTTTGTGGAACAGCCAGGAGGCCAATGTCCCTGGGTCAAAGAGTTTATGACAGGGAATAAAGTATAAGAAAATTGGGAAGGTGAGACGGGACTAGGTTATGAAGGGTTTTGAATGCCAAGCAGAGGATTTTGTATTTGATCTTGAAGGCAATGGGGAGCCACCATAGTTTATTGGGGGTGGGGGGGTAGGGTGATATGGTAAGATCTATGTTGTAGGAAAATCACTTTAGTAGATGATTAGAAGATGAATTGGAATGGGAGAGACTTGAGCCAGGCATATCCATGTAATGGTAATTAACTTAAATTTGAAGACCCCTTTTTGTTATGTCCAGTAAGCAGGTACTTAGCCCTTAGTATTGAATCAAACCTCTGTGAAAGAAACAGAATTCGTGAACTCTGTCTGCTGTTGCTGACATAACAGGAAGGGGTTGGCTGAAACAGGAAGCCAATGCTGTGTGTGTGTGTGTGTGTGTGTGTGTGTGTGTGTACATATAAGAAAAGCCCCAGAGAGAGACAGTCAGAATTTTCTCCTGACAAGATGCTGGTGGAAGAAGCTGTTTTGCTGGAGAGAGAGAGAGAAAGAGAATTTCTCTCAGTGAGTCTCTGAAAACTGGTCTGCTACTGCTGGACTGAGAACTGAATCAGAATTTTCTTTGGACAAGAATCGTGGGGACTGAAGCTGCTGCCACCAGGACGGCTGAAGAGGAAAGCCCCCTAGACTAGAGAAAACTCTGTCTCTCTCTGGGGCTTTTCTTATATATATACACACAGCATTGGCTTTCTGTTTCAGCCAACCTCTTCCTGTTATGTCAGCAACAGCAGACAGAGTTCATGCCTTCTGTTTCTTTCACAGAGGTTTGATTAGTTACTAAGGGCCAGGTACCTGTTTGCTTGACATAACAAAAAGGGGTCTTCAAATTTAAATTAATTACCATTACAATCCACCAGCAGGCTATTGTAATAATCCAGGCAGGAGGTGATGAGGGTCCATGCCAGGGTGGTGACAATATCAAAGAAGAAAAGGGGGTGTGTATACCAGAGATGTTGCAAAAGTGAAACCAGCAGTCCTTGGTAAGAACTTGAATATGGGGTGGGGGGGGGAAGATAACGAGGAATCCAGGAGGGGGATCCTGGATTGCCAACCTGAGGGACTGTGATGATGGTGTTAACCTCTACAATAATAGGTAAAGTAGGATGAAGGGAGGGATCAGGGGAAAGGATAAGAGTGTTCTGTTTTGGACATATTTAGTTTAAGACGTCTACTGGACATTCAGCTTTCTGAAAAGTAATTGGAGATGTTAGAATGGAGGTCAGAACAAAGAATGGGGCAAAAAAGGTAGATTTCAGAATCATCAGCATAGAGATGGTAGGTAATTAAATCCATAGGGACTAATGAGATTACCATGTGAAGTATTATAGAAGGAGAAGAGGACAAAAGACAGAACCCTGAGGGACACTTACAGAGAGCATGAATCTGGAAAAGAATCCAGCAAAAGAGAAAGCAAATAGATATATTCTATAAATTGTATATGTGCAAGTTACATGTATTTATGTGTACATATATATGTATGTGTATGTATGGATAGTGCATGTTGTCTTCCACAGAGAATGTCAGGTTTTATGTATACACACATACATATACATACATGCATTCATACACATATGAGAAATCTAGAAAACAAAAATGACATCATGTCTCACCATAAGCTCCAGCAGGGCAAGGGTGGGGTGTCTCATGTTTGAGTCCAGGGGCTTAATGGAAGTTGGAGAGGGTGTTTCTCTGTGCCCTATGAGTCATCTCAACGCAGGAGGTGAGTAGGTTTGTAGAAAGGGGCAGGGGCTTTGTTCTAGAGCCCCAAGTTTGCTCCATTCATTCATTTCTTCATTCATTCATTCACTCATTTGAGGTAGTGGCGATCAGCACTTTGCCGTGGCTCTGGGAAAGGAAGAGGCTACGGCTTCTCACTGTCCTCTCACCCTTACCTACCCAACTGTACTTTCTCCTTCCCCCAAACTGGGGAAAGAAAGCGAAGAGGAAAGTGGCAGAGGTAGATACAGGAGAGCGCTACGTACTGCATGTTAGCAGGCCTCACGGAAACCCGGTGAAAGACTACAACTCCCATGAAGCATCACAGGTGGCGGCGCAGGCGGGCACAGCTTTCCTGGTTGGGTCTGCTACATCTGCAGAGAAAAGTAGAAGGGGATTTCCTTTCCTGCCCGCGGTTAGAGTTGCGAGGTGAGGGGAAGAGGGCTTGTGGGCTAGGGGCTGGGGAGCGGAACTGGAGGGGGAGAAGCGGCGAGAGGCGGGAGGCGTGCGGAGTGGGGAGAGAGGCGTCCTACGGCCCTGGCGGCTGCACTACTAACTGCGCGCGCGCTTCCTTCCTTCCCACCAGTGACAATGACCAAGCTGGCGCAGTGGGTGTCCACGCTGCTGGTGCTGATGCTCATCTGGCTGTGTCTGGTGCAGGACTTGCTCAACCTGGGATATAGTAAAAAGTTCCACGATGTGATATTACCCTTACCCGTCTACCTCCTGGTCACCGCGGGCAGCTACACTCTGGGCTCCCTGGGCTTGGGCTTGGCCAACTTCAATGACT
>CM053593.1:133672373-133701962 GCA_028646575.1 Pseudocheirus occidentalis
AAGCTGGCGCAGTGGGTGTCCACGCTGCTGGTGCTGATGCTCATCTGGCTGTGTCTGGTGCAGGACTTGCTCAACCTGGGATATAGTAAAAAGTTCCACGATGTGATATTACCCTTACCCGTCTACCTCCTGGTCACCGCGGGCAGCTACACTCTGGGCTCCCTGGGCTTGGGCTTGGCCAACTTCAATGACTGTGAGGACGCTGCCCAAGAACTGGCGATGCAGATCCGGGAAGCCCAGGCTGACCTGGCCAGCAAAGGCCTCACCCTGTGATCCTCTTAGGCCCCCAAGCTTCCAGGTCCTCGGCTGCCTCCTACGAACCCAGCCCTAGGCCACCCGTAGGGTCCCTCTTCAGCTAAATTAAAAGAGTAAATGCTTCTTTTCTCATTCTTGTGACTGGGCATTTCTGGGGCAAAGCAATGCAGCATCTAGGGGAGACTGAGGCATATGGACAGAGGTTGGGGAAACACTGGAGAAGAGGGGTCAGCTTGGGGAGAAAAGTGGGGAGGAAGAGAACACTGCAGAAGATGAAGGGTGGGAGAGAGAAGGGAGGAACTGAGAGGACACTGTGGCAGATGGAGGCTGGAAGGTGACACCAAGAAGGAGGGATGGAGAGGGGCAGAACTAGGAAAACTAATTTCCCTATGAAAGGTTGCTGCCTTGCTTAGACTGAAGGATACAAGGACCTGCTTGGCAGTCTGGTGAAGGCTGTGGGCCCTTCTCAGAAAAATTTTCTAAACATATAAAGTAAAATACATAAGATTACAAAAAGAAACCTTGGGCTACTGAAAATTCAAATGTAATTTTTCCCCATCCAAATTCACAAACCTTTCCCCAGGCTATAGATGTAGAGTTACAAAGAATCTCAAAGGCCTTCTAATCTAGTCCAAGCTCCTTATTTCACAAGTGATGAGCAGGTCAAGTGTTGTACCCATTAAAACCTGAAAGGCCCAAAGGAATGTCTCCAGTGACTTTTGCAAATCCTCTAGTAGGAACGGTTCTCAACCTGTGGGTTTTGTTCAATTTAAATACATCCTGCATATCAGATGTTTACATTACTATTCATAACAATAGCAAAATTACTGTTATGAAGTAGCAACGAAAATAATTTTATGGTTGGGGGTCACCACAACATGAGGAACTGTATTAAAGGGTCATGGCCATTAGGAAGGTTGAGAACCACTGCTCTAGGGAGTATTTTGAGAAAATGCAAGCAGGAATGGATGGGTGCAAGAATACTATGGATTCTTTGCAGCACTGAGGCATAATATATTAAGCCATGAACCTTCCTGAGTTCATTCTATCAATCACCCAGAAGGCCTCATAGCATAGTCTAAGTGGAATAAGATTCACCTCTTTTCATTATTTTCTAGGATGGACTGTTAAATTATTCTCTGCAGTCTCCCTTACCCCATCAGATGTCTTTTCATTATTCTAGAAAGTCCTGAAGTCTAGCTTCATATCTAACTACTCTAGTCTCGGTCTTCCTCTTAAGACGTGCTTCCTCTCCTCCTCGAACTGTCTAAAACCTTCCCTTAACTCGAAATTCTGATGTTTCCACCCATCACCCCCTTTCCTCGACTCTAAATAAATTCCTTATTTCCCAACCCAATTTGGTGGAACCATAGAGAACAGATTGAGGAGTGCAGAGGAAGGGTATGTATGTGATAGTTTATTATAAGGCACAGGATGAAATTAAATACTATCCCAACCCCACCTTAAAAAAATAATCTCTCCAAAAAATAAAAATGAAAATTCTTCCCAAATAAAAGCCCTAATTTTGGTCCCTCTGCTTTCAAAGAAGCCCCTTCCTCTTCTGCTCCACCCCATTGTGGCTAAGAAGGTTGAGCAATGAGGTATAGCTGAAGAGTCTTTGGCAACAGGTTGGCACCAAGGTGACAAGTCAAAGTATAGGTATGGTATACCCTCCACCATCCTTAGGTCTGAAGAAGGCTGTAGCTCTTTTCTTGAACCTGGTGGTACTGCCAGAAAAGCCCCAGGCGTATCAGGCTAGTGAAAATTCCTGGTATGTTGGGCACCTAGAAGGAAATAAGAAGTTGCAATAAAGTGGGGGCCTGGTTTCTCATTCTGTATACCCAATACTATCCCTACCCTAGCTCACCATAATGTAGAGGTCTCTGAGGTGGAAGCCATAGAGAGTCCAGGAAGCAGAGGCAAGGAGGGTAGCCACAGTGAGGGAGAAGGACAGGCATTGAGTGGACTTGGTCTGGATGATCTTGACCTGTGGGGAAGGATGTCATTAATGCCCTATACACCCTCCCAAGAAGAAGGGCCATTTCATTCTTTCCCCTTACTCTACTCAAGGTAGCACCTTCTCCCCAAACTTAGATAAATGGTGGGATCTCTCCCTCCCCAACCTCCAGTATAACAGGTAGTAAAGGTCATACGAATCAAAGACTTTTAGAAATTGAAGAGCCCTTAGACTGGTCTGACTAGATCTAGTCTGACCAGTTTAGAGATGAGAAAACTGCAAGTTGGATAAAGGAAGGAACCTTGCTCCAAATCACAGAGGCTGACAATCCCATCATCTCTATTTCTGTGCTATTTCTCTCCCTTTTGGAGAGAAGGCCAGCGCCCTAGTGTCTGTGACCCCTTCCTAACTCTCCCTTCCACACTGAACCCACCAGGTCAGCCAAGGGTGACAGGTACATGCTGATAGTGAAGATGCTGCAGAAAAGGCCCAGCTGCCTCAGCCGGGATGTCCAGTCGGGCACCAGGAGCTGAAAGTAGCTATAGCCCAGGAGGAGAAGACCAAGCAGGGCAGCAGTTTGCAAGAGTACAGTACGCTGTGGGGGAAAGGAAGAACATAGTGATAGCAGTCCCAGCCAGTTACCCAAATCTCAGTAATCCTCAGGTTACTGTTTCTGTCCTTATCACTTGAGGGCTGGTGAACTGCAGAATGAATCATGCAGGAAGCCCCCAAATCTGATGGATAGGGAACACACACATACGTACCAGTAAAAGAAAAGCCAACTAGACTGAGTCCTAGATAATTAACATCTAAACACTTCCACTCTTCCCATTTTTTATCTGCATCACCACAACTACCTAGTATATAGTCTTACAGATATTTAGGGGGTTAATAGATGCTAAATTGAATTGGATCAATGCTGAGGAACTATGAAGCAATTCAATTAAACAATTCAATAATTGTGGAATACAGTTAGGAATCAAACCCTGAGGGGAGAGAATATAATAAAGAAAGGCTTCCTGAAAAGGAAGCCCAGCTACCTAAGATAGCCCTCCAGGAAAACGTGGCAATCAATATTGGGTCAAAGGAGAATTCAAGGAAATGTTGACATTGGCTGGCCATCGTGGCAATACTACAGCAGGGCCTGAGAGGCTGAGGGATGGGGTTGACCTCTACCTTTCGGGGACAATAGTGGAGGTATGTCAGTATATAGAAGGTCTGGAGCAAGGCTCCCAGGGCGTTCACCACGATGAGCGTCTGGTCTCCCTTGAGAAGCCCGTAACTCAGCCAGCTTAAGTTGCTGCAGGCAGGCAGGCAGACGATGGGTTGAGTCCCCAAGGAGTAAGAGTGAGAGAGAGGTTGCTTGAGTCCCAGTAGCCCAGAAGCCAGCTGGAAGCTTTCCCTCCCTCTTTTCTCCCTTTCCTCCCCGAAGTCTTACAAAGACCCATCCCCTGCCGGCCTCACTTGACATCTGTAGTGAGAAAGGGCAAGAACTGGATATTGTTCACACTCCGAGTGGTCTGCATGCGCCGGAGGTCCGAGCTGTAAAGAGATGGAAGGATTAGGAAGGATGCTGGGGGCTGGGGCTGAGACCAGGGTGAAACCCTCCTCATCTGGGACCGTCTGAGACCAGGCTCAAACTTCACCTTCCAGGCCACTCATTGCTTCCCTGGGCTCCGCCCCCAAGCCCCTTGGCTCCTCCCCCTCCTACACCAGACCCAGCGGAGCCCACCACAACGAGGTTGTGATCGTGGACGTGGACTTAGACTTGAACTTGAGGCTGTAAGTTTCCGGACCTGGGGCCTCATCCCTGGCTTCATTTCCCCCTCGGGGCCTTCTAGGCTCCAGCCCCTAGCCCCGGTTTGGTTCTCACAGGCCGGTAGAAAACATGCAGAGGGTGAAAATCACGCAAGCCCAGGAGAGAAGCGTGTCCAGAGAGACAGCGGACTCCATCTCGGCCTCAGCCCGAGGCCTGAACTCTCAGGCCGGGCTCCCAGGTCCTCGGAGCCCCGCCCCCAGGCCCAGGCCCCGCCCCCAGCAGAATCCTACGAAACCTTTGCCCCGCCTCTTTTCCTTATGCCGAGGTTGACCCATCCCCACCCTGCGCATCCGAGACGTGCCCCGGCCGGCCGCGTATTCTCCGCCTGCGCCAAGCCTCCTCCCCTGCAGCCGGAGCTCCGGGAACACGGGCTTCCCACAGTGCCTTGCACGGACATAGCAAGAGTTCCATAAATGTTTGTCGATCGATTTGACACCCACCTCGCCTTCCCCCCCCCCCCCACTCGTGAAATCACTTCCCTGAACACTTTGTACTGCCCCCCCTCCCTCCGGGCATCCTGACCAGGAAGTGCCGACCTTTCAGGCCCCAGCACTGGGCTTCCCACGTGGCAGGTGTGCAGTAACGCTAAAAGCTGACGTGTGCAGACTTCATCTCGTCTTATTTCTCACCACTGACCTGGGAAGTGGATCTTTTGTTGTCCCCATTTTACAGAATATGAGAGAAGTGATGTAATTTGCCCGTGGTCACGGCTATTGTCAGATATATCTCAGTCCAGATCCCTTCATCATGCCCCGGTTAAGATAGAGGGGTGGGCCTTGGATCAATTAATCAGCATTTATTTGGTTCTTACTACATCCAGGCACACATAGCTCTGTGGATAGAGTGCTGGGCCTGGGGTCAGGAAGACCCAAGCTCAAAGGTGGCCTCAGATACTGGTTGTGTGACCCTGGGCAAGTCACTTAACCTCTGCCTTGGAGGCAGCTAGGTGGTTCAGTAGACAAACAATAGATATGGGCCTGGAATAAGGAAGAACTGAATTCAGATCCAGCCTCAGATAGTTCAGATAGTTGTGTGAGCCCAGATAAGTCACTTAACCTGTTGGACTTAAGCTACTGGAACAGGAAAAGGTAAACCATTCTGTTATCTCTGAAAGAAAATCCCATGGAGAGTTTTGGTGTGCTATGGTCCACAGGGCCATGAAGAGTCAGACAGCCTGATCACTACTGGTCGACTGAAAAAGAGTGTGCCAAGCACTGGGGACAAAGCAAAAAATGAAATAATTCTGGTCATTAAGGAGGTTACATTCTCTCTAGGAAAGACAGGTACCTATATAGGTATGTGGAAATATATACCAAATAAATACGGGGGGAAGGCAATGAGCATTTATTAAGCAGCTACTACATACCGACCACTGTGCTAAGTGCTTCACAAATCTGTTAGGGGTATGTGTGTGTGTGGAGTAGGGAGGTAAGGGGAAGGCATCAGCAGCTGTAGGGACTAGGAAAGGCCTCCCATAGGAGTGGGCACTTGAGCTAACCCCTTGTAAAGGAATCTAAGGTATGTAGATGAAGAGTATGTGCATTCCAGATATGGGGACAGCCATGACTCAAGACTTTGAGGCTTGTGGGGGGGGGCGGGGAATAGTAAAGCCAATTTAGAGTGCTTGAAGGGGAGCAATGTGTAGGTAATAGGCTGGGGGTCCTATTATAGGGGGGAGGAAATCAGGAAAAGTTGGGTGGAAATCCTGGCTCTGACATATACTACTAGCCTTACAACTGTGGGACTGATCCTGAGGCAACTGGGAACAGGAATGATAGATTATTTGCTGATCTACAATCTGCATAGGAGGAGTCCCACACCATACAATGGCATAACCTAAATCAATTAGAAAACATATATGAAGTACCTATGGTATGCAATTGAGTTTGGAATTCTCCTTTCACCTCCCACAGTCTTTGTAGTAGAGATGTGGAGTACCACCCACATACCATAGTGCTGGTGTTACCCTCTGTCCCAGCTGACTCACTGTTTCCCTGCTCAGACCAAGACCCCAGGCAGTTTGAGCACCAATAAATCCAAGGCTTCTGACCAACTATACCCTAGAATCTAAAGGGAAAGGGAGGAGGGACTAGGAAAAGCCTCTTTTATGCTTCAGGAGGACAACAGAGAAAATTGCCTCAGAAAAGGGCTAGGAATTCAGGAAGGGTGATTCAAGGAGAGGGTGCTGGACTCCCACTCTCCTGGAGAATGAAACAGGGGCTGGGGTGTAGTAGAAGGACCAAGAGGCTGGACATCAAGCGCTTCTGGACTATGGATGGAAATACTACAGTCGTAGAAGGTTGGAGCTGGAAGTATCCCAGGCCCATCTTATGGAGGAGAAAATTTGAAAGAAGGTGGTAAGCAGGACAAATGGGGAGAGGCACTAACTTCTTTCTTAGCACTCATAAATGGATCAGTCCTACACACAGAACTGAAGGGGGCCTTTAAGATCAGATGATCCAGTAGTGGCAAAGAACTGGAAATTGAGGGGATGCCCATCAATTGGGGAGTGGCCAAATTAGTTGTAGTATATGATTGTGATGGAATACTACCGTGCTGTAAGAAATGATGGGCTGGTGGATTTTAGAAAAAGCACGAAAAGATTTGCATGAAATAATGAAGAGTGAAATGAGCAGAACCAAGAGAACATTGGATACAGTAACAGCAATACCATTCAAAGCACCACCAAAATTACTAAATTATTCTGAATATTATTAATACTCAAATCAACTAGAAAGGACCTTTGAAGGAAGATGCTATCCACCTCCAAAGAAAAACCTGATAAACTGAAGTTGTGTGTGTAGGTATGTGTATATATAGCACTACACAGACACATATAATCTCTATCAAATGGTGCCTTTCTCTAGTATGGAGTAGGCAGGAAGACAATTCAGAATTTAAAATATAACAATTAAAACAAATTTTAAAAAAAGATCAGATGACTCATTTGCCTTTTTTTTTTTTTTGCTTTTTTTTTTTTTGGAGGGCAGTTGGGGTTAAGTGACTTGCCCAAGCTCACACAGCTAGTTTTTTGTGTTAAGTGTCTGAGGCCGCATTTGAACTCAGGTACTCCTGGCTCCAGGGCCGGTGCTCTATTCACTGCGCCACCTAGCCGCCCCTCATTTGCCTCCTTTTACAGTTGAGGCCCAGAGTGGTTGACTTTCCTATGACCATCAAGGTAGCAACAGACCTAGTATTTGGACTCCAATCTCTCAATTCCAAATCCAGTGTCTTTTTCACTACACTATACTGTTCCCAGAAGAGGAGAGTCTCCTAAACATTCAGGAAAGGGGAGAGGTAGTCCCATGTGGACAGAGAAGTAGCCTGGCAGGGTCTCTGACCTGTGCACTGAGGGGGCAGAAGTCCAAAAAATATAACACACAATTTAATTCTGACAAAGAGCACTTGTGTAAAAACAACAGCTTTAGTTGTAGAAATCTCTCCAGGAAGAGATTTTACATACAAATATATATACAATGGGCACTGCCCTTATACACAGCACGTGTTGGGGCACTGCCCCTCCTTGCCTGCCTGGTATTGCTCTGAGATAGCCCCCTGAGGGGTGGCTCTGAATTAGGAGAGCCCAGGCTGTAACCTTCTTTTGCCAATATGGCATTACAGATGGAAGTGTATGTGAGTGTGTAGGGAAGGCAGACCCTGAGTGTGCACAATGTGCTTCCTTCTCCCCATCCTCCCCTTCCCACATGAAAAGCTCAGTTTCTCTTTCTACTCCTTTAGAGTTCCATCTTGGTCACTCCTGGTTCTTCCACGGAGGGCATGACCATTCTATGCCCAGGGTCCATCCATAAGCTCCCCACTTCTAAGAGGAGCAGCTGCCCTTGGTTAATTTCGGGTTCTTGATCTTTGGCAAAACAGGAGGAATGAAGAGAGCTGTGTCCTCCCAACCATGGGGGCAGGGGACAAGTTGGCACTGCCAATCTTTCCTGGTACCCCTAATACTGACCAATGCCACAAGGGTGGCAGATTTGTACCATGCTGGATGGAGTTCCTTGGACAGAAGATTCCAGTTTTCTCCCTTGGAAAGGGGACATTACCCCTTCCTTCCCCAGCCAAGTTCTGGTCCTCAAAAGCTGGGTTTGATGCCCACCCTCAGGGGGTATGAAGCAGTATGAGGGGCAGAAGTAGCACAACCCAGGCAACTGGAAAGGTTCGAGGGGCAGCACTGTGTCCAACGCTATGCAGGACCTGGACATTTGCATCATCTGGAAGGAGGGAAAGAATAAATCACAGATTCAGAGATGGTATGGTTCCTAGAAATGATCTAATTTGATCCCCTTATTTGACAAATGAGGGAAACTGAGGCATGGGAGAAGGAATATGCCTTTCCTGAGCAGGAAAGACAGATCTGGAATTCAAACCCAGATCCTTTGACTTCAAATCCAGGGCTTTTTTCCACTAGATCAAATTGTCTCAGGGACTCCACTTTAGTGAGAAAGCATCCATCTACCATAGAGATGCTTGTCACATTGCTCTATCATCTCTTATCACCAAACCCCAATGCAGTCAAGACCACAGCTCATGTCATGTGGTCATGTGTAAACCTCCCCAGTAATGGCTCCTATCTACCATTCTTCTCCCTCTTCTGCTCTGTCCCCTCCCCCTTTCTAGTTAGAGTCTGCTACCCACCTGCTGAAAAGTGATTCTCATTCTGTGATTTGGCATCCACCTGGGGGCTGTGAGCTGAAAGATATCAAGAGAGGAGAAGTGAGAGGGCAGACACAATGGGGAACTGCCGTTCTGAACAAGCTTGGCCCCAGGAAACTTCTATCCCCACCACCATGCTAGGTCCTATGATCTAGAATCCCAGGGGTGGGAACCTTTGGCCTCAAGATCACATATGGCCCTCTAGGTCCTCAAGTGCAGCCCTTTAAATCCAGACTTCACAGAACAAATCCTCTTAATAAAAGGATTTGTTCTATAAAACTTGGACCCAGTCAAAAAGCCTAGAAGGCCACATGTTGCCTTGAGGCCACAGGTGCTTCACCCCTGATCTAAACTCTCAAATTTGGAGAACCATGTGGTTCAACTCCTTCATTTCTCAATTGAGTAAAGTGAGGTTCAGGGAGATTGTATATGCCCAGTGTCTCACAGGCAGCTAAGTAAACAAGTCAGGATTCAAATCCAAGCCCCTTACTAATCAAATGCAATGCCTCTTTCCACTTTGCCTCCTGTCCTGAGGTCATGAGGCCCATCATGGTGTGATGCTGAGGGAGGGCCAGCAGAATTGACACAAATAGTCCATATACTCACTGATTTTGCCATCAACAGTCACTTTCAATTTCAGACACTGGTCTCCATGGTGATGGATGGGTTTGGCTGCAAAAGACACCCATATTGTGATGAGGAACGGCCCCCCCCCAAGGAAAATCCTGGTTCTACCCATTTGTCCTGTTTTTCTTAGCTCCTGGCTTTCTTAATGTTTCTAAGGAAATGCATTTCTAAGACAGTTGATGATACTTGGATATGAATGGTTTCCTTAATAGATGAAGGTGCCTGGGTATTAATGATCTGTATATGTCCTTCTGAGTTCTCCAGCCTCACATCCTGGAAACCAACTCCCCAAATAAGGAAAAGTAGGGACGTGATAAATGTAACCTGTTGTAAAACTTTAAGGAGATGGATCACTGAAATAAGAAGTGTTGTCAATCTCCCTAGCTGTCTCTCTGATCTGGCAAGGGGACAAGGAAAGGAAATTGCAAGACTAAGCAAAGGCTCCATAAGACATGTTAATATATGTGTTGTGATTGGCTCCACCTGAGATTTAAATATCCACCTTGCTTTGTTGTGTGGGTGATATTATTTTCATTTTCCTGTTTCATGTGTACCTAACACCCTCGACTCATAAAAACGTTCCTTTGATCCAGTGTAGTTTAAGGTGGGCAGAACAAGTTGCTCCTCTGGTACCACTGTTTGGTTTAGGGAACCTCTGAACCCTGATGCCTGAAGAGTAGAGTCTGAGCAACTTTTGAAAAATTTAGTCCCAGTAAGTGGGCCTCGCTGCTTGATCCCTGGCCACCCACCCCATTCCTATCCTAGTCAGAGTACCAGGATAGAGTACTATGTGCTCTAGCCAAGCCAAGCCATCCCTCCTCCCCAGAGCTCTTCCTGATTGTCTACACCAGTGGTTCTCAACCTGTGGGTTATGACCCCTTTGGAGGTCGAGCGACCCTTTCACAGGGGTCACTTAAGACCATGGGAAAACACATATTTCGGATGGTCTTAGGAACCGAGACACCACTCCTCTATCTCTCTCCAGGCGGGTCTGCATATCTTGCGGATATGCCCACATACAAGTATTAAAGGGTCACGGCATTACGAAGGTTGAGAACCACTAGTCTACACTATGCTCACCCCATGCCCAACATGCCCATTGACTCACAAATATAGTAGTAGCTGTGCCCCTCTTTGAACTCCTTTCCTAGAGTAAAGGGGGTAAAACGTTGGAACTTCTCAGACAGCTTCTCAGGACCATGCCGGGCATTGGGCTGGTTACACTGCCATCGCACCTGTTCCTTGGATTGTGGCTGGCACAGTTGGTATTCCTCGTGATCCACCAGATATAGCGTATAACGCTCCATGGCATCTGGGGCCACAGACTCATCCTCGTAATGTGGACAGATGATGTCTAAGTAATCATTCAGTCGGACATGGACTGTGTAGTCTTCATTCTGAAACCTGCACGTGGAGCAGAGGAGAAGAAAAGAAGGGGAGTGTTAGCTTGAAGCCAATAGCAAAACTGTTATGTTCAAAGCATCTTCATTTGTTAGCCACATGGTCCAATCTATGACCATTCCTCAAAGAATTCCTTCTATAACACACCCAACAAGTGGACATCCAACCTCAGCTTCAAGACCTCCAGTGGGAGGGAAAGCAATGTGATTTTATATATTATTTCATTATTACTGAACTTTAAAATTTTTATCTATCATGTTATTTTAGCTCTACTATCCATTAAATGCTTCCTCCTCAGTTTTATACCAAGTCCAGAAAGATCTCACCAAAAAAGCTCTAAATGCTGCTTTTTGTACCCTAAATCTCATCATGAAAGTGCTAAATGCTACTTTCATCCCTTGAACATCTCTCCATTAAATTCTCAAATATCAACCTCTCAATGTTGCTGTGGTGTTTAGTCATATCTAACTCTTTGTATACCTGTTCTGGGTTTTCTTGGCAAACATACTGGAATGGTTTGCTATTATTTCCTTTTCCAGTTCATTTTACAGATGAGGAAACTGAGGCAAACAGGGTTAAGTGACTTGCCCAGGGTTACACAGCTAGTAAGTATCTGAGGCTGGATTTGAACTCACCAAGATGAGTCTTCCAGATGCTAGGCCCCACACTCTATCTACCATGCCACCTAGCTGTACCCTGAATAACTCTCTACACAACTTTCCCAGTATAGGGATTCTTAACATTGGATTTATAAGCTTCCATTTTTAATATTTTGATAACTGTATATCGATACAACTGACTTACTTTGCAGTATCATATTTTCTATTTCATGCATTTGAAATTATTATTCCTAGAGGGGATCCATAGAGTTGGCCAGACTACCAAAGGAGTTCAAAACACCAAAAAAATCAAGCTTTCTCCTCATCCTCCTTTCTATTCCCCATCAGCTTTCAAATCTTCCCCAAAATCTACACTAACATTTGCGCCTCCATCCTACTGATAGACACCCATTAGCTTCATTCCGTGGACTGTTCTTCTGTCTGATAGGTAGAGAGATGGATAGGAGAGAGAAAAGAGAGAGAGGAAGAGGAGAGAGGTAGAGAGGGGAGGAAAAGAAAGGGAGGAAGAGGAGAGAAAGAGAGGGGGGAGGAGAGAGGAGAGATTGCTTAGGTATGTGGACCAATGTGAAATCCTTATGATACACCTACAAATGTGAAATAACTGTAAGGCTAGTTTCTTCCAGATGGTCCCTGAATCTCCCCACATGCTCTAGTGTGATTGAAGCCCTGTCTCTAGTTCAGTTCCAATCCCCCAAATGTTTACCTGACCCATCAAATAAGGCTCCTTCACCAATACCCCTCATTCTCTCAACTCTGGCTCAGATCTGTCTTTCTCAGCCTTTTCAATCTATACTATCTCCCCAAATCATCTTCACCAACTCATCCTGCTATCTCAAAAGCTCCTCAAAGTCATTTAAATCTATGCTATCTCATTCCCACACCTCTCCTTTTTTTCCTTCTCTAGCTCTTTTCCAAAATTCCTCCCAATCAATTCTTCCCACCCACAACTCTCCAAATTTTCCTAATCCTGTAAACCCTAGTTCCTGAAATCCATACTTTTAGCTCCCTGAGAATTCCAGAAATGCTGGAGTTCTCTGATTAGCTACAGCCCCCCTCTGCTTCCTTCCAAGGAAGAAAAGTTCTCTATCTCCCCTCTCCCCCTCCTCACATTTGCCCCCAGGCTGTACAGGCTCCAGCCTGACTGCCCACTTGCCCCTCCTTCCACAGATCCAGACACCTGGCTCCAGGCCAGGTGGGGTCCCAGTGGGAAGAGTAGCCATCTCAAACTGGTCAGCTTTCCAAATGTTCTCATCCACCACCAGAACTGGAGAAGGGGCAGTAGCCTTGCTTGCCCACTTGAACAAAATCAATGCCTGGGGAGTCATCAGGGGGATTGGGCCAGGGCTTGCCAAAGAGATTTAAATGGGTACCAGATGCCTGTCACATGGAGCACCGGTGCCCAGCACCACCCAACACTCAGGACCAGGCATGAGCTTGTCCAGCAGGGCCATGTCTGCAACCAGACTGGGCATTCCCAGGCCCTTCCCCCACCTCAGGGAAGAAAGAGAGAGAGAGAGAGGCTTTTAAAATTCCTCTCTGGAGAGATAAACATAGAAGCCATTTCAGAACAGGTATTTCAGCTCTGGGGCTGGCGTCTCTCTCCCTCTCCCCATGACAAGCACTGACTCACTCCCTCACCGCCTCCACCACTAGCCCCAGCCCCAGCGCCCCCCAGAGCCTGTGAGATGTGCCAAGGTGGCTGTTCTCTGCTTAAGAACTCTGCTGGTAGTCAAAGCGGACACATACATCCTTGGGAACCCCCAAGAGCAAAGGGACAAGCCTGTGTAAGCTTGTACAGCAGGGCCTCAGTCCCCTGCCCAAGGCAAGAGAAACGTGCCCATTTCAGATCAAGGCTTTGCTTCCTTCCAACACTGCTCCTGCCAGTAGGCTTAGAGACTGTTGCCCACTGCCATTAATCACCAATAGAAGCCTCCTGATTACCCATCTCTCATAAATATCTCAACTTGTTCCAAGCTGGGCCCAGCCTCAACACCAACCTACTCTCACTTCCTCTGGGCCCATTTTCTGGTCTAGAATCGGGTTAAATATATTTGATCTTGTGGGTGAGATGGACAGGGGCTGAGACTTGGCTTGAATGGGGCACCCCTCACTCAGTCTCCCTGGACTGGGAAAGTCTCTGATTTCACTATTACTCTCCTTCTGGGAAGTGGGGGAGGAGAAGGGGGGGTAGGTTGGCAAGAAAGAGGCTCCTTCCTGAAAGAGAGGAAACCTGGGAACTTGGGAACGGAAAAGGCCAGGGCTTCCCCCCTCCTTGCTAATGGTTTCCTGCTCCCCCTCCCCCCAGCACCTGGCACTGGGCATAAACAAGGATTTCGTACTCTCCCACTGTGGCAAGACCAGGTCAGGAGAGTAAATCCTGGGAAAGGAAGGAGGGAAAGGGCAGGTTCAGCAAGTGGCCCTGGGCAAGAGGGCATTGCACTTCTGGGATGACAACAGGCTGGGGACCTCCCTCCTCCCAGTAATACAGGATTGGAGGAAACAGGTTATGTTGAAGGGCATGGAATTTAAAGCACAGGCCAGATTCTAGGGACAGTAGCCCCAGTCTATACCCACTTCTCTGTTCCCTGCCCTCCACCTTTCCAATACTCCCCTCAAAACAGTTCCCACAATTTCTAAGGACTCAGGCAGAAACAAAGGAGCTGACACCATCTCCTGTTCCTCCCAGTACCATTTGCCTCCTAGCTTCAAACGAGTCCGGAGAAAAATTAACTCCTTCCCACCCTTTTTAAGTCTTTACTGATACTAGTGCCCCTGTCTTTCCCTCCCTGCTTCGTCTGTGCCCTTCAGCAACCTCTCTTCTCAGATGTTCTCCCTGGTACTACCTCTGCAAAACAAGTGCCTGCCAATCTTTAGCCAAGCTGGATCCAATATATACCACTCACACCCCGTTTCAGGTCTCTGTAGATGGTATATGCTCCATTTTGGCCACAGTCCCAGCCCACCCAGAGCAGAGAACACTTTCCTCTATGACAACAAACTGATTTGTGCCAGGTTTCAGGGAAAGCATCTAAATTACACGTAAGAAAGGACTCTGGGAGTATTTATCTACAGGGTCCAAAAGTACTATCCACGCACAGAGCAAGGGGATTGGGCATGAGGGTTATCACTGCACGAGGAGCACTTGTGATTGTTAGGCAGTTGGGGGGGGGAAGAATGAGGGGGTGTCTAGGACACTACAGTCACTGGCTTTATAAAGTCTGGAGGGTACTCAAAGGCTATGATAGGAAGGCACAGGAAAAGTCAGGTTATGGAGGGCGGGAGGAAGGGCGAGAGCGAGACTCCCTTAAGGGGTACAAGAGAAGGACAAGGGTTCACAAAATTATACCTCTAACGAAACTCCCCGAAACGGGAAAAGCAGCTATGGATTCTCTGCAGTTGCATCTGCTTGGGCAGTGTCAGTTAAGCTGCCCGAATACCAGGGCTTGGGGAAGGTTGGGGAAGCTTACTTGGGGTTTGAGCTGTTCCAGAAGACGGTGTGTCGGTCGGCGGAGGCCAAACTGCAACATATGCCCAAGAGCGGAACCCACAGTAACTCCATAACGTGGCGCCTAGCCGGGCCGGGCCGTGCCACACTGGGCCAGGTCGGGTTGAGTAAGGAGACAGGGAGTGTGGGGAAATCTCTAATAGTCTCCCAAGCTCCTGTTCTTTTCTGTGGCTGCAGTCCAGAAACGCGCTAACAACTCTGGCCTCTTAGCCCCACGGCTCCGCCTTTTGGGGCCGACACCGCCCCAGACACCCCGCCCCGCCCCTGCCCAACCCCGCCCCGCCCCGCGCTCCTGGCCCAGGGGGGTAGGGAAGGGAGAAACCTGAGGAGCAGAGCCCGCGAGCGCCTGTGTGTGGAGGGGGGGGGGGGAATGTGGGGTCACTAGAGAAAACGGTATGCCTCCGAATGTTTCAATATTTGCTTATGTCTTTGTGGGTTGTACTTTGTATTTCTGCGTGTGTGTGTGTGTGTGTGTGTGTGTGTGTGTGTGTGTGTGTGAGAGAGAGAGAGAGAGAGAGAGAGAGAGAGAGAGAGAGAGAGAGAGAGAAAGAGAGAGAGAGAGAGCTTGAACACATCTGTGTGTGTGCTTGTGTCTGGGGACGGGGGCTCTGCTTACGCCGGCGTCCTGGACAACTTTGTATTGTGACTGGCTGTAGATGTGATAAGTAATAAATGACAACTCCAGAACTCTTAGGTTTGGTTAAGCGCTCCTTCCCACATCCCTCCCCTTTCCCTCCCCCTTCCCTCTTTATCTCCCTTTCCCTTTCTCTCCCCTCCCTCCCCCCCCCCCACTCTGTCCGAGTTACTGCTCCTCCCCGCTCCTCTCACACCAGGCTGTTTATTTTTGTTAGGTTTGTCAATGTTGGTTTTGTGTAAGGGATTGTGTCATCCCCGAAATGCAGAGAATTGTTTGTGTGTGTTTGTGTGCCTTATGCGTGTGATCATTTTCTTCGATGTCAGTCATAAGCATTAATTTAGCGCCTATTATGTACATCCACTTCGCTGCGTGGATGTGAATGTTTGCTTCACTACAATAGTGACTGTTAACTTGATGAGAGTGCTTGTGTGTGTGGTTTTGTGCGTACTCATGTATGTGTGTATTTATGTGCTAATGTTTGACTTGCAGTTGTGTTAATTTCGTATGTGCTTGTGAATGTGTATGCTCATAGATTATGAAAGTAAAGGTACTATATATGATGGAGATAAGTGCTTGTGAGTGAATGTAGAGGGGAATATGTGAGAAGAGCTGTGACTAGAGGAATCTAGGTTAATGGTAATGCAGGTGTAATGTTGTTTGTGTGTTCTATTACTGAGGAATGTGTCGTACACATATATGTGTACCTAACTCTGTGGGTGACTTCGTATCTGTGTGTGGTCCCATGAGTGTCTCTCTTGGTGTCCGGCGCCTTCCTGCCCCTGTGGCTGTAAACCAACTTCATCCTGAGTCTGCTCTTCCTGTGTTAGAGGGAAAAGGTGTGTGTGTGTGTGTGTGTGTGTGTGTGTGTGTGTGTGTGTGTGTGTGTGTGTGTGTGTGTGTGTGTGCGCATTTTGTTTACTCCTCAGTCACAGTCACGGGGCCAGATCTGTCTCGCTGCCCGCCAAGACAGAGCGCTCACGGAGTGTCAGCGTGGGGCCCGCACGTGGGCCTGCTTGTCTGCGTGTCCTGGAGGGAGAGACTAGACGACCGGGCGTCCGAGGCTGTAACCCCATCCCACTCCCCCCCCCCCCGCCCCTTCCCACTCGACTCTAGGGCCCTTGCAATCTCATCCATCCCCTTTTACGGCCAGCCTGGTCGCTGCCTCTGTAATTACGCCTTTGGGACCAGACGCGGAGGCCGAGTACAGCGCTGAGGAAGGGCCAGGGAGGGGCCACGACCTTTCTCTTAGTCCGGGCGGGAAGCGCAGGTATCGGGACCCAAAAACTGGAGTTGAGTCTGATCCCAAACTACCCACGTCCACTTCTCCTGACACAGAACAGCACACACACCCCCACCCCCCGCCATGCCTTCCCCCTTCCTTGGGCTCCAGCTTCGCCTCATTGTTTACCTCGTGGCGAGTCTGGGGCAGCGACCCTGCCCTTCCAGGTGCCCGGGGCCAAAGTCTCCTTGAGTGACGCGGGCTTTTGGTTCCTGGGACCAGGCACGCACGAGGGCGGGGCAAGCAGACTCAGGTTCCCTCTCCACGGTCTTCGGTTCTTTCTCCACTCCCTGCAGCCCTGTTTCTCTGACTCGGGATGCCCTGATTACGAGGGAGGGAGAAAAGAAGGAGCGGAGTCGGGGAAGGGGGTGGTGGTGATGTGTGAGGTCCTCGGGCTCCGCTGCTCCATGCTTGGCATTCGTTTGGGCTTGTCTTGGCTCTGTTGGGCCAAACCCGCTCCTCTCCTAGCCAATGCTTATTGCCGAAAGCTGTTGGGGTGGGGGGAAAAACTGAAAATTCTGAGGGTCTGGGGATGCTCCCCTTTTCTGCTCCCTGTGAAGGCTGCGGGAGAACCCTGCTGTAATTTTGCAGAGGTACAGCTCACAAGAAAGTCTGATCTGCACTGGGGGTCTTCACATACCCATCTCCCGCCCACTACCCAGCATATAACCCTATCCCCAGCCCCCATGCCTGAACCCAGGCTATTGCTGGTGGACAGAGAGGCACTTTGATGGGAAGATTGGCAGCTAGAGCTAGAGAAACACAGCAGGGAGACCAGCCAAGTGAGAAGCTGAGAGCAAGACAGATGGAGACATGGGCGGAGCCTCCCTCCCTGCGCCCCTGGCCATCACCCTAGCTGCCGCCACCCAGCCCGCTGTCTTTCACCGCAGTGACCTCTTACCACAATGACGTGGGCAGCGCCCATAAGCTGCCTCCCCCTCCCCCCGGGCTAAGGTTTATGCTTAGTGGTTTGTTTTGTGTGTGTGTGTGTGTGTGTGTGTGTGTGTGTGTGTTTTGGGGGGGGGGCGGCGGCAAACGACTACAAGCAGCTGTCTGAGTTGTCAGTCTGTCTGAGTCTGACTCAGGATTTCCCAGGAGAATTCCTGGGGGAGAGGAAGGCTGGAACTTATTAGCCAGGTGTGCCAACTTCACCTTCTCCTCTCCGACAGGCCTAGAACAAGGCCTTGCAGACAGTGAAAAATGTCTGGTCTGTTGAACTTCCCACTGAATGGGGGACAGCTAGACCTGGCATGAGAAGTTGCCAGCCTGGTGCAGACAGGACTTCCTGGGTTGCTGCTCCCTTGCCCTGGGGCCCTCTGGTTTTGGGGTGGTGAAGCCACGAGCTGAAAGGCTCTGAGGCACCATCTAAAATACCTTAATACCCCCCTGGGCAGCACAGGTCACTAGGTGGAGCAGTGGAGTGTACCAATTCCATGCCTGTGAGAAGTAGGTGAAGTGGAGTGTGCCCACCTTGCCATTCAGCAATGCTCAAGGGCTCTTGTCCTCCCGGTCTAGACTAGCATCCTCCAACAAGATCCACCTTCAACTTCTGGAATTTTGGAGTTGAACAAAATATTAAGTTCAATTCACCAAGTACTTATCCAGTCCCTACTATATGTCTAATATTGGGCTGAAAAATTCTTCCCTCTTATGTACCCTAAATTTTGCTACTTTTTGTTTCTTAGACCTCTTCTGCTCAGAAGCTTTCCTGGTCTTGCCTTCCATTGCCCCTAATACCCTATCTGTGCTGCTCAATCACCAAGTTTTCCTCCTCCTGAGGTCAGACCTGCAACTAAGCAGGCTAGGTTCCCTAGGGGATCAAGGGCACAGTGCCAGGCAGTGAAGGTGCCAGAACCCAGGATCAATTGCTCCTTTGTCTCTGTGAGTTGTTGACCTCCTCCTTCACTCTCACTTCTGTTCACAGGCCACACCCCAAGTGGGAAAGAGAAGGGACTCTGTAGGGCCCCCTGAGTTCCTAGAAGTTTTGGAGACTGGAAAAATATTGATGAGAACCCAATCTTGTTTCTTTAGCATGTGAATAATCTCTTTCCTTCCTTTCTACCTACCTACCTACTCAGTGCTTAAGGAAGGAGAAACCAAGGAGAGTGAACTAAATTCTAACCCTGAATACTTGAGAAGGTACCAATCTTAGCTTCTCCTAAGGCTGTGTAATCCAGGAGAAAGAAAATGAAATTAGAAGTCAGTCATAGAATCTTAGGATTCTGAAACATGAAAGAACACTTTCTGATGACACCCTTTACATCAGTATACCTGATCTCTTTTACCATTACAAAATTTTATGACATAGAAGTCCTCAGATACCATAAAAACCAACCCCCTTATTGCTCAAAACGGGAGACAGAGAAGAAAAATTAATCTTTCAGGGTCCAGAGAGCAAGTTATTGGCAGTCAGAACTAGAATTCAGGTCTCCCAACCTCAGTCCTGTGTTCTTTCTTCCAGACTGTGCTGTTTGTTCTACTACTGATAAATAGAAGAATCATTTCTTGATCAGGAGAAATGATCATTCCATCGTCCCTTGCCCCTCCTCTCCAAATGAAATTTCCCCAGAGAAAAAGATCAAGATGTTGAGGGAAATTGAAACTTCTATAAATATAAGGATTTGTTAAAGTTTAGCCTAGAGAAGAAAAGACAGGTGGGATATGATAGCTAACTTCAAGTACTCAAAGAGCTGTCACATGGAACTGGGATTAGATGTATTAATTATTGGCCTCATCTGAGAGAGTTAGGTTCAATGGATAGAACTTGCAAGGAAGCAGATTTTTACTCAATATGAGGAAGAAATTTCCAACGATTAAAACTGCCCAGCAGTGGAATGTTTTGACTTGGAAGGTAGTATTCTGCACACCATATCCCTATTATGAAGTTTAAGATTACATTTTTTTCCGGGTTCCTGTAACAATATTGACTTACACTGAGTTCTTTCTGACAGAATTTTCTTCCCTGTGTGCTTTTCCCTCCTCCTGCTCCCACCCACCCACTCCAGAAGTCTTACAGTCTTGTGCTCAATGCCGTTGATTTTTTGAACCCTCCGTTCAGGACTTTACTTTATCCTATTATATTTCATCTCATTGCATTTGCCTTATTGTTTTAGTCCAATGGGAAACCTTCAGGCCCCACTTCAGGACCTAGAGGGCCCCGGGTTCCCTACCCCTCTTCTAATCCGTTAAGATATTTTTCTGGAATACTGACTCTGCCCAATTTATATCATCTCTAAGTTAGATATGTATACCATCTATATCTTTAGCTTTAGCTTTGGTGAAAATGTTGGTTAGATGGGACTGAAGTCAGAACTGGAAACATGCCATAGAGAACTCCCTCCAGGTTATTGATTCATTAAGCATTACTCTTTGGGTCTGGTCATTCAGATCAGCAGTCGATCCACCTTTCTAAACTTTCATCCAGCCTCTATCTCTCCATCTTGCCCTGAAGAATGTTGTGAGACTTTTGTCAAGTGATTTTTGTACTTGGCGCTGTATTTATTGAGGTCTCTTACAGGCTGTGGATTCCATGGGCCCTCCTTTGTAAGTGTTCTGAAAGTCAGTTCCTCTAAGTCTCCCCTTCCAGTGCCCCAAACACTTTCTCTCTCTCTGTGTCTCTGTCTCTGTCTGTCCCTCTCTCTTTTTCTCTCATACACACACACACTGATTTTTTGTTTTTTGTTTTTTTAATATTCAGTTTCTTTTTTTAGACCAAAAAGAGAGTTTGAAATAAAAGTCAACACACTGAAAAAAAGTTGAGGGACCAGAAAGGTCTTAGGGATTGGGTTACATTCTTGGCAAGGAGTCATTGTTAGTCTTCCGGTCTCCCAAAGTATCACAATGTCTGCACTGGTTGTATATGAATGAAGAGCTACAGCAGTTCTCCAGGGAGGACATTCTGCTTACGAGAACTGAGAAGAATTTCAGTCAGGGAAGAAGAATGAGTATGTCTGTGTTTCTGATGTGTGTAGAGATATAAAAAGTATGTTATAGAGAGAACTAGGGAGACACAGAGATGGAGTATGATAAAGAGTATAGAGACAGAGAATATGCTTCATGTAGAGACAGAAATGTGGACGGGGATGGAGGCTATCCATGCCAGCCTGGCACCCTGCTGTACTTGGCCACTCTCATCCCTTTTGCATCCTTCCCCTTTCCCCACTACTTAAAAACCTGATCTCTATAGAAACGACAGTCTTGTGGAGAGCAGGTAGTGGGAGGAAGGAGGGGAAAGGAGGGGCAGCAGTTGCCTATTGCTGTACCATAAGGGGGGGAGCAGCAGGCGATGTGATGCCTCCTCCTCACACAGCTAGTTTCTTCCCCATGCCAAAGAAAGAAGACAAGCCACCCAATCAAACTCCTAGTTCTCTCTGGGACTGGTTGGGGGTGTCTCTGGGAAGAAAGGAGGAAAGGAGGTTTGGAGTCAGATAACAGGAATGAGAGGCCCTGGGTACTGCCCACCACCCTCAGTCTGAATTTGGTATCAAATATCATCAAAGCCCTCTCTTCCATCTTTGCAGTGGTAGGGGACTGTGTGTGTAGAACACTGCACGTACTGTCAGACTCAGTTTTAATGAATTAGTTTTCTCCCCCTCTTTCTTTCTTATTCATTGCTACAAGGGCAATTTCCCATTGCTCGCTGGCTATGGGAAAGCCATTTTTGAAAATTTCTAAAAAGAAAATATAATAATAAATGTTTTTAAATTTACCAGCACCACAAACCATGTCCCTAGTATCCCTGTGGCAGAAATTATACTTATGCCTTATTCTTATGGGTACCTTTGTTGTTGTTCAATTGTTTCAGTCATGTCCAATTCTGTATGACCCTATTTGAAGTTTTCTTGGCAAAAATACTGGAATGGTTTGCCCATTCTTTTCCAGTTCATTTTACAGATGAGAAAACAGACTAATAGGGTTAAGTGACTTGCCCAGGGTCATACAGCTAGTAAGTGTCTGAGGCCAGATTTGAAATCAGAATGATCACTCTTCCTGACTTCAAGTTTGAGGTTCTATCCACTGTCTCACCTAGCTGCCCCACGTATGGTACCTAGGCACAATTATTAGAGATTAATTGTATTATCTACCTTGGGAACTATGGGGTACTTAGGATGTGTGTGTATGTGTGTGTGTGAGAGACAGACAGACAGATAGACCCAGACAAACAGAGACAGAGAGACATGAAAGAGAAATTTAGGATTTTTGTCAAGGTTCTTAGTCTTAGACTCACCAACTAACTTCTTATGTGAGCTTGGATAAATCATTCCCCTTTCCTGTCTCTAAAACTCAGTTTTCTCAGCTGTAAATTGAAGGGTTAAAATAAATGATCCCTAAAGTCTCTTCTAGCTTTGATTGCCTGAAATAAGACCTTTCTGAGCGCCACAATCCCCAGGTGGGAGGTTGGTTGGACAAATAACTTTAGTGGAGACAGTCTAGACCAGGGAAAAGCTTAGAACCAGCACTCAGCTGTCTAGGGGCTCAGTAAAGGAGTGTTCTTCCACCACCACCCCTTTTTGGAGGGGGAAGGCAGGGCAATTGGGATTAAATGACTAGCCCAAGGCCACTCACATGGCTAGTACATGTTAAGTGTCTGAGGCAGTATTTGAACTCAGGTCCTCCTGACTCCTGGGCAGGTGTTCTATTTACTGCCTAGCTGCCTGGAACAAGTTTCTTAAAAGACCTGTAGAGGCAGCCCTGGGCTGACTCTGCTCTGCAGGCAACTTGGTTAGGAGGTACCCTCAGGGATGGCTCTCAAAGAATGACCCAAAGATACCCAGTTTTTAGAGCACCCAGGATGTCTTTGAGGAGAGACAATGAGGATCCTGAGAATAATGACAAAAATTACACTGATACAATGTTTTATGATAACACAGTGTGCTCTTAAATACCTTTTCTCATCTCTTGTACATCATTGCCTTGTATGCTTTGGCATAGGCTTTTCCCTATGTCTGGGATTCATTCCCTTCTCACTTCAGAGCAGAAGAACACCTTGCTTCTTTCAGAACTAAGCTTACCTTCTACATGAAACCTTTCCTAATGTCCTCCCTCCTTAAATTACCCTATGTTGGGGATCTCTGACTAACCTCCCAGTCCAGGATATAATCCCAGGAAGTAAAAGGCATATTAAGGGGGTGTTAAACTGAGTATAAAGACTTGCATAAACCCTATATCCCTATAAAGAATGAAAAATGTCCTGGATTGAATTGGAATGGGCAACTACTATTAGCAAATTGAAGACTGGCCACACCCCTGGTCACACTTTAAACTTTAAACTCTGTGTGCCAGAAGCCAGCAGTGGAAGAAGAGCCTAATCTAACCCTTAGGAAGGAATCAAATTTAGCTTCTTGTTGAGAAAAAGAGAGGATATCACACTCTCTCCCAATGATGCTGGTGCTTTTCAGTGGAGCTAGTCTACTAGTAGGACATATAGAATTCATGAATGGTAAGTTTTGAAAGTCTCAGTCTCCAGAAAGAAAGGGACACAGGAAAAATTCAAGACAGAAAGCAGTTTCAAGGAATGATACTTTTGACAGCAGAAAAGAGAGCTTACTGTGGATTTAAGAAAAAAATTAGCCTTGACAGTCAATACTTGAGCTATAAAGACAAGATCTAGGGAGCATACTTTTACCTAGTGGGGAACATCTTGAGAACTCCATAGAGAGAAAAGATACTGAGGTTCTGTACTTCCAGAGGTATGAGCTGTTTTAGCAATATGTGTTCCTCATGTGTATCCCATTACCATTGTACTTGGTGTTTTTTCCCTCTCTCCCCATTGATGATGTCTGTATTTGTGGGAGAGTGCACTTCATGTTTATGGAAGAAATGTTTTGTAGCCACTCTTCTTACTATGTCATCTTAGTAAATGCTTTGCTTTAAGTTCATGTATCTACTGGCTGACTGTTAAAGGTAAGCTCACTGGTGGGGGCTTGTGAGCTGTGGTAGTGTACAAATATAGTAGGAATCTCTGATACTCACAAAGTACCTTGAAACTTTAGGGTAGTTCATCTATGGAAATCCAGCCTTCAAACTCATGGCTGTCAAATTGATGAAGTAGCTCAAGGGGGTGGGGTGGGTCTATATTTATATTTATTTTGTACTTATTCTCTCTCTCTATTCTATCATCTGTCTTTCTATCTGTCTATCTATCTGTCTATCTATCTATCTATCTATCTATCTATCTATCTATCTATCTATCTATCTATCTATCTATATTATCTTCCCAGAGACAGATTTCTTAACAGCAGAGAACTTTTTTTTCTTGGTATTCCAAGTATCTAGCGCAGTGTGGGAGATGAATAAATGCTTGTTGATTGATTTCAAGAATTATCATAGCTCTATGTAACCTTAGACAAGTCACTTAGGGTCATAAGATTAAAGATTAAAAGTTAGAAGCATGCATTATAGTCTGTAGCAGAAATACTTAACCTGGGATCTGTAAATGTAAAACAATTATAACTGTATTTCTAGGGTTTTTGTGGGGAGGCAACTGGGGTTAAGTGACTTGCCCAGGGTCACACAGTAAGTATCTGAGGCTAGATTTGAACTCGTGTCCTCCTGACTTTAGGACCAGTGCTCTATCCCCTGAGCCATATAACTGCCCCTATAACTATATTTTAGTATAATTGGCTTCCTTTATAACTTTATGCATTTAAAAACATTATTCTGAGAAGGGGCCCACAAGCTTCACCCAGATGTCAAAAGAGTCCTTGACACAAAAAAGGGTTAAGAACCCCTGGTCTCTAGTGTATAGCATTACAGATTGAGAGGTCATATAATCCAGTCTTTTCATTTTACAGATGAGAAATTAGCCTAGAGAGGTGAAGTCAGAGGCTAGATTAGAGTTAGTAAGTCAAATATCCAAGACCCAGGCCCATAGTGTTTGACTCCAAATCCAGAGTTTGACTCCAATTCTTTAAACTATACCACACTTCCAGGTTGTGGGACCAGAACATCTAGTCAAGTCAAGTCAGCAATGATTTATTAAGGGCATACTATGTGCCAGGCACTGAGTTAAGCTCTGGAGAGACAAAGGAAGGCCTAAAACAGTCCCTGATCTCAAGCAGGTCACAGGCTAACCAGGAAGCAACATGCAAACCACCATGTACCAGAAAGATGTATACAAGGTAATATTATCTAAGAAGTGATAATATAGGAGGTAAGGTAAGAAGATTAAGAAGTCCTAGGAAAAACTTCTTGCAAGAAGTTGGACTTTTGCTGAGACCTGAAAGGAGCCTGGGAATCCAGGAGATGGAAATGATGAAGGAGAGAGTTCCAGCCATGAAGGATAGCCCGTAAAAATCCTGGAGTTAGTTTCCTTTGAGGAACAACAGCAAAGAGGTCAGTGCTGCTAGATTGCAAAGGTACTGGAGGGGAGTAAAGTATGTGTAAGGAGACTGAAGAAAGCGTAAAGAGGTCGAGTTATGAAGAACTTTAAAAGCCAAATAGAGGATTTTATATTTGATTGTGGAAGCAATAGGGAACCATGGGAGTTTACTGAATGGAAGAGTGACATGGTCAGACATGCCCTTTAGGAAGATCAGGCTGACGGCTGAGTGGGGGGTAGACTTCAGTGGCCAGGGGAAGACGTAGGGCAAGGAAACCAACCAGCAGGCCATTGCAACAGTCAAGATATGAGGTGAAGAAAGCCTGCACCAGGGCAGCGAAAGTCGCAGAGGGGAGAAAAGGGTCCATATGAGTTGTTATGAAGGTAGAAATAATAAAACTTGGCAACAGATTGGATATAGGAGGTAAGAAAGAGTGAAGAACAAGGATGTTTTGAGGTTTTGAGCCTGGGTGACTGGAAGGATCTGGTCCAACCATCTTATTTTATTGAAGAGTCACTTGAGAGTTCATTGATGCTATCCTCATTTAACTAATGGGGAGACTCACCAGAGGAGGATCAGAGAACATGATTCAGCTAGAAGCAGTCTGTAACAAGAGGCAGAGAGGATTGAAGCCCAGGTTTTCTGATTTCAAATCCAGTGTTCTTTCTATGATATCCTTCTGACCTCTAAGATGAAATGCACAGAAGAGCTGCAGCTCTGCAAAGGCTTCGAGGAACTGTGATTACTGACAGGAGCAACCCCTGGGAGGTACAGGCAGACCCGACTGTGCCTGATAGGAGTGATAGGAGTGAGACAAGCAGCAGTGTCCTTTTCTGAATGAGCTCACAAAATGACAATGTCATGAACACACAAGACCTCTTCTCTCAAGGTCCTACAGTCCTTCCCAGGTTCTCACGACCTCTGTTATCCTCCATTCTTCCCTCTTCTTCCCCTCCCCCCAAATCTAATCAGTTGTCAAGTCTGGTTACTTCTGCAATAAAAAATATCTCTCAGATCAGTCCTCTTATTTCAACTCATACAACTGACAACCCAGTTTAGGCCCCAATGCCTCATACCTGAACTATTGTGGTTGCTCTGTCTTTGGTCTAAAGAGGCATCTAGATGTCACAGTGGATAGAGTATGGAACCTCGACTCATCTTCCTGAGTTCAAATGTGGCCTCAGACACATACTATCTGTGTGACCTTGGGTAAGTCACTTTACCCTGTTTAACTCAGTCTCCTCATCTGTCAAATGAGCTGGAGAAGGAGATGGCAAACTACTCCAGTATCTTTTCCAAAAATATTCCAACTGGGATCATGAAGAGTTGCATGTGACTGAAGTAACTGAACAACATTCAGTCTAAAAGACACTGACAAATAAGTGAGTTTTCTTTCCTCCTCCTCAGCCCCCAGGACTCAAACAATAAACTCACATATGTCTGCACATATACTTAGTTCAGGCAAGGTGTATTAAGTGCCTACTGTGTGCAAAGCACTGAACTAGCTCCTGGGGACATAAAGGTAGAAAGCCACACTGTCCCCACCCTCTATGAACTCATACTCTATTGGGGGGAAAGGCAACAAGGAAAAAAAAAACCTATGACACATGGTAGCGTGTGATCAAGGCAAAGGAGAAATCCAGACTTGAGGTGAGAAAGACATTGCTAAGTGAAGCAGTGGAGCACTGAGCTTGAAATCAGGAAGACCCATCTTCATGGGTTCAAATCTGGTCTCAGACATTTCTTAGCTGTGTGACCCTGCACAAGTCACTTCATCCTATTTGCCTCAGTTTCCTCATCTGTAAAATGAGCTGGAAAAGAAAATGGCAAACCACTCTAGTATTTTTGCCAAGAAAACCCCAAACAGGGTCACTTAGAGTGGAACAGGAATCAACAACAATAATAGCTGGCATTTCAATAGCGCTAGTTTAAGATCTGCGAAATGTTTTTAAATGTTCTCTCACTTGATCCTATTAAATGAGCAAGGGGCGGTCAGTTATCCTAGAAGTTATGGTGTTGCAAACACTGAATCGCCAGGATCACAGGATCAGAGGGTGTCCAGGCTGGACGGGACTTCTAGGAGGGGCTGTCTAGCCAACCTGGATCATCCAATCTAACCCATCTGAACTTTCGCATTCTAGCATCTGTCTTTTATCCTCTGGGACAGTTCAGTTCAAGGTATAGAGTATCCTTATATTGTAAGCTCCTTGAAGGCAGGGACTGACTATCTTTTGACTCTTTGTATTCCCAGGACTTAGCATAGTGTCTGACATATAGTGTTGTTGTTGTGTACTTGTGCATGACCCCATTTGGGGTTTTCTTGGCAAGGATACTGGAGTGGTTTGCCATTTCCTTCTCCAGTTCATTTGACAGATGAGGAAACTGAGGCAAATAGAGTAAAGTCACCTATCCAGGGTGACACAGCTAGTATGTGTCTGAGGCCAGATTTGAGCTCAGGAAGATGAGTCTTTCTGACTCTAGGCCTGATGCTCTACCTACTTCTCCATCTAGCTACCCAGAGTACTAGGAACATAGTAGGTGGTAATATAAATGTATATTAACTAACTGACTCTTCTCAGTCCTAAGGATCAACTTATCTTCAGTTTCCTTTTCTGGATCACCAAGCACACTGCGTTATCCATGCATAGGTATACACTGGGGTTGTGTCACGGGCTCTCTTCTCTCATCTCCATGCTCCCTTGGTGATTTCATCGGCTCCCATAAATCCAACTGTCATCTCTATGTATACGACTCCCAGATCTATAAATCCAGCCCTAGTCTCTCTCCTTAGCTCTAGTCCCACATTACCAACATAGTCAACCAAATATGTGACTTTGGGCAAGTCGCTAAACCCTTCTGGACTTTGATTTCCTCATCTGCAAAATGTGGATCTAAATCTTCTGATCTAAGTCCAAAGCTCTCCCTTCACAACCCGACTCTCCTCTCTTCTTTGATCTCCTGTTTCTCGAGTCACAGAGATTTGATAAAGCTCAGAGTTATTTTAACTCTTTTTCATTAAACCAACTCCTGGCATTTTCACTGGTTGTCTCCTATAATGAGTTCTTTCCTTTCTCATCTCTTCCTCCAAGTCTCAGCTGAAGCCCACCTTCTGCAAGAAGCCTTTCTCAGTCTTTCTTAATTTTAATGCCTTCCTTCTCAGATTTGTCCCTTCTCTAGCTTGTTTGCTATCTGCATGTTGTCTCCCCCTCTCCTCTACCCCCCCCATACAGTAAGCTCCTTGAGAGCAGGTACTGTTTTTGTTTTTATTCAATCAGTCAATAAACATTAAGTGCCTAATATGTGCCAGCTACTGTACTAAGGTTCTGAGGTTACAAAAAGAGGCAAAATATGGTCTCTTTTGTAAACTCTCGAGGAGTTTACAATCTAAGGAGGGAGACAAGCAAATAACTATGTACAAACAAGCTATACACAGGGTAAAAAGGGGATAACTAAAAGAGGGGAGACACTAGAATTAAGAGGGGCTGGGAAAGGCTTCTGGTAGAAGAGGGGATTTTAGAGGAAAGCCACAAGTACAGATGAAGAAGGAGAGCTTTCCAGGCATGGGGGACAAAATGCCCAGTGTAGAGATGAAATATCTTGTTCATAGATCAGTGAGGAAGCCAATGTCATTGATTTTGTGTCCCCAGACCTTGGCACAGGGCTTGGCACATAATAGGTACTTAATAAATGCTTGTTGAGGAGCAGCTAGGTGGCACAGAAAATAGAGCAGCAGCCCTGGAGTCAGGAGGACCTGAGTTCAAATCTAGCCTCAGACATTTAATACTTACTAGCTGTGTGACCTTGGGCAAGTCACTTAACCCCGATTGCCCTGCCTTCTCCCTTCCAAAAAGGAAAAAAAAAGCTTATTGAGTTTCTGTCTCTCTCTCGCTCTCCCTAGTTAGCAATCCTTTGTAGCAAACCAAAAAAGAAAGGAGAAAATAAGTAATCAGAAAAACTGCCTCTGCCTTGAAGGGGCTGACTGACTGATGCTTTCCTCCATCACACTCAACCAGTCATCTGCTCTTGTGCTCTAGTGCCATCAGTCTCCTCCATTCCTGCAACATCACTTTAGTTCATTTTCTCATTACCTCTCCCCTGAGCTATTGAAATAATTTCCTCTTTGGTGTCTCTACTTCCAGCCTCTTCCCTCTCCAGTCCATTCCCCCATACAGTGGCCAAAGTGATATTCCTAAAGCAAAAGTGATCACATCACTCCCGGGCTCCAAATGCTCCAACTGCTTCCTCTTGATAAAGCCTTCAGGATGAAATATGAACTCCTCTGTAAGATTTTTACAGTCCCTTACAATCTGGAGTTAGCTTACCCTGCCAGGCTTATTTCACTTTGCACCCCTTTGTGGAATCTGTGTTACAGCCAAATTGTCCCCACTTGCTGTTCTCCACACAGGACATTCACTCTGTCTCTCTCTTCTGAGCGTTTGTTTGGGCTGTCTCCCAATCCCATAATGCCCTCCTTCCTCACCTCCACTCTCTTAAAATTTCTTC
>CM053593.1:133702062-133750756 GCA_028646575.1 Pseudocheirus occidentalis
CTAACTCTTCTGCAATTCTCTCATTCAAAAATAAGATCTTTGAAGGCAGGGACTGTCTTTTGTCTTTCTCTGTGTCTCCAACTTAATGGTGACAGTAAAGTGGCACAATGGGTAGAGTGCTAGGCCTGGAGTTAGGAAAGTTGACTTTCATTCAGAACTGGGTTCAAATTTAGCCTCAGACACTTACTAGCTGTGTGACCCTGAGCAAGTCTCAGTTTCCTCATTTGTAAAACTGAGCTGGAGAAGGAAATGGCAAAACACTCTAGTATCTTTGTCAAGAAAACCCTAATGAGGTCACAGAGAGTCGGACAGGACTGAATAACAGCTATAAAACAAAAGAAGGGCTTAATGAGTGCTTTTAGACTTGACTACATGAACCTCCTCCCAGAGACTATAGTCTTCCCCTTCCAATTATTTCCTATCTACTTTTACTAATCTATGGATGGTGTGGTTAAGTTCCTAGAAGGCTGGGACTATTTAATTTTTGTGTTTGTATACCTAGAGCCTAGCCTAGTGCCTGGAGCACAGCAGACTCTTAATAAACAATTGTGGAATGAATGGTCTCTGCAGCCCTTTAGATTTCAATTCTAATGGGTATTCTTCCCCTTCCACACCCCTTTCCACAGATCTCAGCTCTAATGGATGTCTTTCCCCTTTCACATACCCTTCCACAGATTTCAACCCTAATGGATGTCCTTCCTCTATACACACCCTTTGCCTTTATGGAAGCATATTAAAAACCTTTTTAGTTCAAATGAAATATTAAGAAATAAATATTTCTCTAGTCTAAATTCTTTCTAGACTAGCTTGGAGGAAAAGTTTACTGGTACTTAATACATTAAAAAACTTTTTAGGAAACAATCCCCTCCACTAAAATCCTTTTTTCTTAGACCTAATTTCTCACACCCCCATCCACTTTACTTAAGAAGGTTAAGAACAACAACAAAACAAGTTAAGAACAAAAACTTAAGGTCCAGGAAAATGAATCAAAGGGACAACAGGAAATACCTTTGATTCAGTCAAGACCTTAGCTTTCTCCCATCCTCTGAAGGAATGAGAATAGAGACCCATTTAAGGTTTCCTCTCTCTTTCTCCCTTTCTGGAAGGGATTAGGGTATTGATGTGAGGAAGGAGGTCCCTTTGATTACTCCTGGTCCCAGGTGACCTCTGAAGGAGAGTCCTTGGGAGAACTGGTCAAAGCTGGATATATGATTTTAGGAGCTTGATTCTCCTAGGAGCATTCTGGAAAGATTAAGTGATTATTAGTTCTATTAGATTAGATGGAATGTAAATACAGCATTTTATCATATTCATTCAGTTAACCTGCATTTATATGCAGCAAGGTGGATATGGATAGAGAGCTGGATATGTAGTAAGGAAGACCTGGGGTCAATTCCTACCTAGGATACTTTACTACCTATGTGACCCTGAGCAAGTCATTTGACCCCTATCTGCTTCAGATTCCTCAGCTGTAAAGTAAGTCATAGCACCTATCTCCCAAGGTGGTTGTGAAGATCATATGAGATGACGGTGGCGGTGGTGGTGATGATGATATTTATATCGTAGTTTCTGGTTAAATGTTTTACAATTTTTAATCTCATTTGATCCTGAGATAATATTTGTAAAGTATTTTTGCAAACCTTAAAGTGTTATATAAATGCTTTTTCAATGTCATTTCAGTCACATGCAATTCTTCATGACCCTATTTGGAATTTTCTTGACAAACTGGAATTTGGGGCAGCTAGGTGGCCCAGTGAATAGAGCACCAGCCCTGCAATCAGGAGGACCTGAGTTCAAATCCAGCCTCAGATGCTTTACATACTAGCCATGTGACTTTGGACAAGTCACTTAATCCCAATTCCCTCCAAAAAAGCACAAAAAAAAAAAAAAAGATACTGGAACTGTTTGCCATTTCCTTCTCCAGCTTATTTTACAGATGAGGAAACTGAGGCAAACAGCATTAAGTGACTTGCCCAGGGTCACACAGCTAGGCAGTATCTGAGACCAGATTTGATTTCAGGTCTTCCTGACTTCAGACCTGGGGCTCTATCCACTGTGTCACCTAACTGCCCTATGTAAGTGCTAGTTACTACTGTTTATTAAAACTTGTTACATGCCAGGTGCTATGCTTTGTACTGGCCATAAAAAGATAGGCAAAAACCTGGTTCCTGCCTTCAAGATGTTCATATTGGGGAGATGACCTATAAAGGACTACGTTCATAAAAGATATTTGTACTGTAAATGAGAAGTAATAATATGACACTTTCCTTGGTCAATATTCCTAGAAATGTTACTTCAGAATGTTTTAAATCAAAAACAGATGTCTGAGAGCATGAGGAGACATGTCAATTTCGATGTCAATCTCTCTCTCTAAACTGGAAATACTTGCATTGCACACATATAACCTATATCAAATTGCTTACCCTTTTATGGAGGGAGGGAAAAAATTTGGAACTCAACATTAAAAAAATTAATGTTAAAAATTGTCTTTATATGTGATTATATGTGACTGACTAATCCTCATTATCATCAGCCAGTAATACTTGGATTAGGAGGATAATATAGTAATAAAAGTTTGCTTCTGGTGGACTTGTGCCTAAAACAGAGTATAGTCATTTTTTTTTTCAGCACCTTGGAAATCTCAACTGAAAATGAAACCTCTTTTTATCCTGATTCTATAGGACTCTGGGGGCCTAAACAGTAAGGGACAAAGCAAGGACTTTCAAAGACAGCAAGTCAACCTGCCAAACCCTTCTTTTTATGCTGCACTTACCTTCCCAGGCTGGGTACTGCTTATCTCCCACAGACCAATCAATGCGTCCAACAAGTATGCAAGGAAGTTCTGTCTCCTACTCCCTCTTCCATGATTCCAGTGATCAGATCCTAATTTTCCTAGATAGTTGCAATTTCAAGAAAAGAAAATGCAGTTCTAATAAGACTTTGTAACAAGAATATCCTCTGTCACATCATGTAGAACAATTTTTACTTAAGAAAATATAGACAATGTATCCATAGATTTTTTTTTTTAATATCCTGGTAATCCCTGCCTCTACAGCTTCTTCTTCATTTCTAGATGTGCTAAACCAACAAATTGTCTCCCTTTGGAAATAACAGTTGTCACAATCAATATGGGAATGTATCCTCTCTACCCTCTTCCTGGGTTGTGGACACTGAATGAGGTCATCAACCATGGGAAGATATCTAGAAGAGAAGGTACTCTGAAAGGCTTAGCTTTTAAAATTCTGTAGAAATCTAATCTTTTGTCACAACATTCCTTCCAAAGAGGTGATAGTATTAACATCCATATTTCTATGTGAGGAAACTGAGTCTCAGAGAAGTGAAATGACATATCCATAGCTGAGAGAGCTAACAAGTAATGGAACTTGGATTCAAAACCAGGTTTCTTGCCCCAAGTTAACAAAAATAATAACTGATTGTTCTCTATTAAAATTTGCAAAGTGCTTTCAAAGTGCTTTGAAATGAACATATTCATTGTGTCATTTGAGGATCATGATAATGTTATTAGTTTCTACAGGTATTTACAGATGAAGAAACTGAGCCTCAGAGTGGTTCAGAGAGCCCTTGATCACAGACCTACAGACGCATAAGGACAGGATTCAAACCTAGGTCTTCCTGAATTCTCTGTCTTCTCTTACAGCTTGCTTGCTATAAAAGCACAATACCTTTTCCCTGGGGAGAAAAAAAAGATGGCATATAAAGTGAGTACAGCATGGCCCTGGAGATTGTTGGCCCCAAAGGAAGCACACCTCCAGAATTTAAAGACAAGGTCAGAAGATGACATTGCTCTAGAAAACAAAATTGAGGTAAAATTGATAAGGGTCCTCTCTGAAGAGATGTAATGTAGATATAATGCTGGTAAGATAAAGCAACTCTCTCAAGATTCTATTAGAAAGCTACCTAACCAATGCAAGTGTAATTGTCATAAGAGGAACTGTAGCCTTGGAAACTGTAATAGGTCAATAACAGATGAAAACAGAAGTGAGAAGGTATGTGGTCTGTCCAGGGTGCAGTGAAAAGCAAAGTCATAGAATTAAGAATTTCTCAATCTCCTGAACTGCAAAAGTCCACATAGGATGCTCAGATTCATTTAGCTAGAATGCCCTGAGAGCTGAAAAGAGCAAATCATCATTCCACAACAACTTAATGGAAATGTCCCTGTAATAATATCCCTTTGCTCTAAGTGTGGTCTCATCAAGCAGCCTTCTGAGTTACAATTTGGTCTCCTGAGGAGACCCACCTACCAGGTGCATATGCTCTATGAGGATGACTGACTAATCCTCATTATCATCAGCCATGGTATTTTTTTTTAATACTTTAATAGATATCTTTTGTTTTTCTGTCTTCCTCATTTCTGCAAGAAGCCATTCCTAGTATGTTAGTGCCCTTAATGCTAGTGCTTTCTCTCCGAAATTGTCACTAATTTATCCTATGATTTAAAATGAGAATTGTTTGTACGTTTAAAATGAGAATTCCTTGAGAACAGTTTGGTGGGGTTTTCCCCTTTTTTTTTGTTTGCTGGGAGCTTAGCTTAGCACAGTACCTGGCATGTAGAAAACACTTAAAAAAATGCTCGTGGGCTTGACTTGACTTGAATATATTTTCCCTTGTTAACTACCTCTTGTAACAAAGGATTAAAAAAGGATGAAAAGAGCAATTCAGCAAAACTAACCAATAAATCAGCAGTATGTGACAATATATAGCATTTACCATAGCCATAGTCCCTCATCTCTTCAAAGGATGGAAAAAAGTATACTTTTTAAAACTCTTCTCCAGGACCAAACTAGGTCATTTTAGTTTTACAATGATTTATTTTCGTTTTTTACTTTTTAAAATATTTGTATTATTGAAGTCATTGCATACAGTTTTCCTGGATTTTCTTACTTTACTATTAATTAATTCATAAAGTCTTCCTAGGCTTCTCTGAATTCTTCAGAGTCATCATTATTTGGGCAATAAGAATAATGTAATCTAATATTTTATTATATTCACCTACTGTACTTTGTTTAACCATTCCATGATGGGCATCTACTATTTTTCCAATTCTTTTCTACCATGAAAAGGGCTGCTATGAATATTTTGGTGTATGTGAAAACTTTGTTCTTGCCTTTGATTGCCTTGGGGTATATACTTAGCAGGAGGATCTCTTGGGTCAAAAGGTAGACATGGTAGCCATTTTAAAAAAGCAAATTCCAAAGTGCTTTACAGAATTATTGGATAAGTTTAAACCTCCAACCAACGGTCATGTCCTTTTGCAGTTGTTCCAAAATTGATCATTATAGATCAGTAAATCAAGTCAAGTGACTGAATCTCTTTTAAGTTTAATTAGTGTGAGGCAGTCTCATAGACTCACTCACAGAATGTTAGATATTAGTGATTATTTCATCTAATTCCCTAATTTTATAGGTAAACAAACCAAGGTCCAGAGAAGGGAAAATACCTTTCTTGAAGTCATACAATAAGACCAGTGAGATTTAGAACCCAGGACTTATTTACCATTTGGTTCAAGAAGGTGGCACAGTAGATAAAATGCTGGACCTAGAGTCAAGAAGATAGTCTTCCTGAGTTCAAATCTGACTTTAGACACTTACTAGCCATGTGACGCTGGGCAAGTCATTTAACCCTGTTTGCCTCAGTTTCCTCATTTGTAAAACTAGCTAATGAAGAAAATGGAAAACCACTGTCTTTGCCAAGGAAACCCCAATGGGGTCACAAGGAGTTGGACACGACCCAACAATAAAATAACAAAACTAAGTTATCCTATATTATTATCCTATTAATTCAACTCTCAAGGTCTCTCTCAAGAATTTTGGGATTGATTGTGTGATATGGGAGACACTGGCACAGGACTGCTCAGCATGGTGTGCCCACATCAGAGAAGGTGCTGTGTTCCACGAGCAAAGCAGAATTAAAACAGTTCAAAGGAAACACAGAATGTGAAGATTTGGAGAATCCATCCCAAATGTTCACCATGGACTATTTGTGCCTGACCTGTGGTAGAACATCCCAAGCTCATGTTGATCTGATCATCCACAGTTGGACACATTGAAACTTGACTTTAGCATAGTGATGTCAACAACAACCAACCAACAAATTTATGTATCAATACCTGAAAATTAGAGGGAAAAAATAGTTCCTCCAGAGCTCCAGGGACATTTGTTTTTTCATTTGTAAAATGGGATCTATGACCTCCAATGTCCTTCCCAGCACTCAAATCTACAGTTCTATAGACCTATAATTCCATGATATTTTGCAAAACTAGCCGGAAAGTGATTGCTGGCGATGATATAATTTTAACAACTGAAAAGAGACTTCTCAGGAGCTGAAACCAAAATAACAGCTGGAAAAGAGGGGGCCCGGTTATTTATCTTGGCAAGGTCTTTGTTTGGAGAGATGGTGCCCTTTCCAAACAAACAGTTAGCTAAACTTGTTAGACAGAATTATTGCTTCAAACTGGCCCACTCTTTTAGCTCTTTTGCAAATTTAGATTGGTGAGTTGAGGGTTACTTTGAAAATTGACTTTGGGTCCTAACCAAAGAAGCAGGTATTAAGAAGAAAAATGTGCCTGGGGGTTAGGTGGGGAAAGGAGAGAATGGGTTGAATACTGCACTAGGAATGGAGGGACTCAGATGTTCCCTTTCGACTGTTTACTGCTTGTGTGACCTTGGGCAGGTCATTTAACAGTCCAAATTGCCTAATGCGTAAAACGGAGAATAACAATACTTCCCTTTCCTTGAAGATCGGAAGCTGGATCAGATGGTCTGAAGATTGTAACAAGAATAATAGCTAGAAGCTAATGCTAGCTGTAAAATATTCAAAACATTTTACATATGCTGTCTCTGGAAGGAATCTTGATTGCTATTATCTACTCCTTGGAGATTTTCTGTCCTTTGTATTTGGAATCTCCAGCTTTTATTTAGCACACAGAACACAGTAGCACCTAGAACACAGTAGGAGCTTTTTGTTGTTGTCTTTTAGTTGTATGTGACTCTTCGTGGCCCATTTGAGACTTTCTTGTCAAGGATACTGGAGTGATTTGCCATTTCCTTCTCTAACTCATTTGACAGATGAGGAAACTGAGGCAAACAGGTTAAATGACTTAACCAGGGTCACACAACTAGTATGTGTCTGATGTCAGATTTGAACCCAGAGAAGATACGACTCCCCAACTCCCAGTCCTCTGTATACTGTGCCATCTAGGTGCCCTTGTTGGCTTATTTATTAATTGATCCTCAAGATCAGTCCCCTCAGTTTTACAGATTAGGAAACGAAGGGATGAAGTGATTCATCCAAGGTCATAAAAGTCAGTGAACTGCTGGGGCAGGATTTGAACCCATATCCTCAGAAGCCAATGCATCTTTTTCCACTACAATATTCTGCCTCTCCCTTAAGCAGCTCCTATTGTCCTGAGATTTAAATGACTCTTCTTTCTATGGATCTTAAGGTCTAAAGGGAGAGTGTGACCTTAACCCTCTCAAAGGCACTCAGTCTCTCTGGGCCTGAGTTTCCTCATTTGTAAAATGAGGCAGTTGGGTGACTTCAAGGTCTCTTTTAAGGCTAAATCATTAGGATTCTAGGACTCCAGGATCAGTGTTCTTTCCACTATACCTACTGTCTCTCCCTGCCTTAGTGTTTATGGAGTGAACTGCCCACAAATGGAGGCATTTAAATCCTGAGGATTTTGTTAGTCAAGTTCTGACAATGAGCTGGCAGGGAAATGAGGGATAGTTTTTCAAAGGGAAAAGTTAGCTGCTGGCACTGGTGAATTCCCATAGTCTACTAACTTGGAAATTCTCAGAACAATAACTACCTTGGGCACTGACTGAATCAAAAATACTTAGAAATCAGGCAAGGGAACATATAAAGTAGATGCAATCTCTGTGCTTTCATTGGCTCTTAGTTTGTCTCCTGGGCTTTGTCAGAAAGAATGTTCAGAGTTTCCGGCTTGCTCTCCCTCCTCTGCCTCAGCCCCAGCCCTAGCCCCAGCTCCAGCTCCAGCTCCAGCTCCAGCTCCAGCCCCAGCCAGCACCTGGGATTGGGTATAATAAACAAGGACTTTGAACTCTCTCCATGTGGTGAGACTGGATCAGGAGGGCAAATCCTGGGAAGGGAGGAAAGAGAAGGGCAGGCTGGTTCTCCCTCCTTCCGGGAAGGGGGCACTGCCCTTTGGGGTTGACAACAAGCTGGGAAACACCCCCCCTCCCAAACACAAACACACACTGAAGACAGAGATCCCAGTAGGCTAATGCAATAGAGTCAGAGGAAGCTGGCATACAATCTCTTCCCTTCAGGAATCAGCACAGTGCCTGGGACAAAGTAGGCACTTAATGAATGCTTCTTGATTTGACTGGGTGAGAATATGTGTCAGAGGTTGAGCCAACGGGAGAGGGATATTCTCCAGGTGTGGGAGAGAAGGATGAGCTGAGGATGAGACCTCTAAAATGCCTACTTCCCTCTTCTCCCATTTCTTTTCTCCCTGTACTGTCCCGTCTCAGTACTGTTTTTATAAGATATTGGCTAAGGCGATTGTGAATAATGGTAAGAATGGCAGGAAAAGATTAAAAGCCTGAAAACACAAGACAGAAAAGACACAAAGGGAATGTTTCATATGCATTCATTTAAGCATTTATTAAGCCCCTATACACCAAGCATTGTTCTGGTGTTTGGGAAATACAAATCCAAGAACTAAAATAATACCAATTCACATCATATGGGGGGAAAATAATACGTACATTGAAAATTAAATATAAAATATAGACAATTTAGCCACAAAGCAATGCCTGGAGGCAAGGGATGGACTGGGGCATCTGGATAGACTTATGGTAGCAGGGGCACCTGAGCTGAGCTTTGAAGGAAATGGGAGGGTGGGGGTAGTCCATGAGGCTGAGTTGTGAATGGACTACATTCTAGTTGTCAGGCACAGGTTGTGAAAGGCTCACAGAGAGGAGGTATACAGGGTACAGTGAATAGGCTAGTTTGGTTGGAACACAGATTGCTTGATGAGGAATAATTTGCAATCCATGTATCGTGGAGATCTCAAAATCTGTGTTGTCAAAATCCTGCCCTCTCCTCCCATGGTATAGACCAGACTTCCAGAAACCATCCACCTTCCCTTGAGGAGTTAACTTCCTCTGCAACTCCATCCTAGGACTGTACCAAATGTGAACAAATGCAAATTCACCCAGCCAACTCTATCCAGTTGACCATGAATGGTTGAAAGGAAAAGTTTCCTCCTCTAACACAAATAATCTACGAAGCAATCAACAGAAGATGAAGTTTGATGTATAAATGAGATAGTTTTTATCCAGCAATGCCTTTATTCCTCTTCATTCCCCCTACTAGATTGCGTTTCTTTGCATTTCTCCATCATGCCCCAGTATGGAAGATCATTTCAATGATGCCTTTTTCATTTCAGTCCCTGGAAACCCTGGAAGATCATTCCAACCTTGGATCTCATACCTCGGAAGTACTTTGCCATGGATACCATCTCCTTGCATCTCCCTTTCCTTTTATGTGTCATCTTCTCATTACAAGACAAGCTCCTTGATTGCAATAACTGTCATTCTTCTTGCTTGTACCCCAGCATATTGCATAATGCCTTGTACATAGTCAACTTGATAAATGCTTGTGGAGTGACTGACTTTAAGATATGTGAATCTCTTTAACTGGATGGGGAAGGAAAGTGATATTGGCTGAGATCAGTCATCTCAATTGAGCAGTCTATCAGTCCAGAGGAGTCCAGTCTGATAGGGGAAGATTTCAGATTTGAAATTGTGTCAAGTCCCCAAAAGGGAGCAGCTTCTGGGATGAGGAGTTTCTCCTTCTTTCTCCTCCCTCCTCCTTCCTTTCAGTTGACCAAGTCAACTGGAGAGAAGAGACCATCGGGAAACAGCTTGTCTAATCCAAAGGAAAGAGAGACAAGAAAGGCAGACACACACATGGAAAACCATTGCCACTCAAGGGAGGAAACAGTTTCCAATAGTATTGCCTTCCCCGCCCGCCCATACCCCTTCCTTAGCCTTTGCATAAGAAAAGAATGCCAGTTATGAACTTGAGAAAGGACTTCCAGTAACCAGAAATTGTGCATTTAGCCTTGGACATGTGTTTGCCTCACTACTACCATCATCCCACTCTTCCCCTGGACCCTTTGTGCACTTGTAGGAGAGTGTGCCTTAGGTTTTTTGGAGAATTATCTCATACTATTTGTTACTTAAGTAAATATTCTTTTCCTAAAGATTAATTGAGGTGACTGACTAACAATCAGTGGGAAGCATACAGAAGGTGACTTGTGGGTGACAGTACTACAAATCCCAGCCCCTAATGATTGCCCGCTGAACCCTGAAGTCAACACCCTTTGGGAACCTAAGCTCTAAGTCTTGTCTGGGTTAAGAGAGTGAGTGCAGAGAGGGAACCTCGAAATGCCCTATGTCTATCTACGCCCCCCCCACCCACATCATTCCTGTGTTCTCTGCTTTGCATTTCTTTCTATGGAAACAATAATCAAATCATTACTGGCATTGCTTTTGAAAAGGACATGGCAATGAACAGAGCAATGAACAGAACACCATCACTGTGATGCCCTTGTCCAAAATTCCCTTCCCTGGCCACAACACCCATATTAGAATGTAAGCTTCTTAAGGGATTATTTCACTTCTGTATTTGTATTCCCAGTGACTAGAGCAGTACCTGGCACCTGGTAGACATTCAATAAATGCTTTTTCATTAATTCAGTAAGCCTAGAAAGTCTCATAAAGCCAGATTGTGAGATGCTCTAAAAGCCAAACAGAGCTTTTTGTTTGCTCGCTTGCTAGGGGAACAGGGGGGCCTCTGGAGCTTTTTGAACAGGGTAGTGACATGGTCTGACATGTGCTTTAGGAATATCAATTTGTCACCCATGTGAAGGATGAATGCAAGGAGATCAACTAGGTGGTTATTACAATAGTCCAGGCAAGAGGCGATTAGTGGCACTGTGAGTAGAGAGAATGGGATAGATGTGAGATATTTTCGGAAGGCAGAATCATAAGACTGGACAATAATTGGGTAACCAGAGGAATGAGGTGCCCTTAACAAAAATTGGGGAATTAGAAAGAGGGAAGGGGTTTAGGGGCAAAGATGATGAGTTCTGTTTTGGACATGCTGAAATGTTCACAGGATATCTAATTGGAGATATCCAAAAGGCCTTCTTGAGTCAAGTCCAACTCCTCGTGACCCCATTTGGGGTCTTCTTGGCAAAGATACTGGAGCGGTTTGCTATTTCCTTCTCCAGATAATTTTACAGATGAGGAACTAAGGCAAACAGGGTTAAGTGACTTGTCCAGGGTCACACAGCTAGGAAGTATCTGAGACCAGATTTGAATTCAGGAAGATGAGTCTTCTTGACTCTAGGTCCAGCGCTCTATCTACTTTGCCATCCACATAGCTATTATTATTAATAGGCAATGCAGATGAAAGTGTTTTGTCCCACCTCAAATTTTCTGTAAGCACTTTGCCTGGATTTCTCCTTTGTCTTGAACACATTCTATATTGTATTATATATCACGATAGACCGTGAGCTCCTTGAGGGCAGGGGTTATGTGGCTTTTCCATCTTTGTGTCTTCCATCTTTGAACTAACTCAGTTCTTTGCACATAGTAGGCACTTAATACATGTTGTATGGAACCACATGCAGATGTATGTGAGTTCAGTGTTGGAGGCTAGATCCTCAGAAGCTTAAGAATGAAAGTTAATGGGGATTGAGAAGGAGGAAAGAAAACTCGCCCATTTGTCAACGTAAGTTATTGCCCGAGGTTTGAAAGTAGTTCACCAGGCCCTTAGAGGATAAGATAGTCTGGGAAACTGATTTGCTGTCTAACCATAAAAAGGCAAATCAGTGGTTAAATTCCTTTTTTTGGGAGGAACACAGGTGGGCAGGTCATCTTTTCATTTGATTAGAAGAGGTGCTTCAATGTTCAATTCTGTTCATTAATTAGGACAAGGCAATAAAACTTTGGTGAATATAAATCATAATTTATTATGCTCATAAATTATGTAAATATTTTTCTTTTCAGGAAGTACAGGAATATGTCTGTGTTTGTGGCAATAGGTTGGCAAAAGATAAAATACTGGATATTAAAGTGGATAGAATACTGAATCTAGATTCGGAAGATCTGAGTTCAAATGCTGTCTCAGACACTTATGAGCTGTATGACCCTTAGTAAGTCATTTGAACTTAATTTGCCTCAGTTTCCTCATTTGTAAAATGGTGATAATAATAACACCAGTATTCTAGGGCTGATGTGAGGATAAAATGAGATGATATTTTTAAAGTTCTTTGCAAACCCTAAAGGCCCTATGTAAGTACTAGTTATGATGATGATCAATGATTTCATATTGGTTATTTAATTGATCTGAATGTTTTATAGGTGCAGTTTTGTTGAAAGGTGGCACAGGGTAATCACAAAATTGCTGGACCTGGGATCAGGAGAGACATGGGTTCAAATCCTGCCAATGTTATTTATTAACTTGTGACCTTGACCAATCATTTCAACCTTCTGAGCCTCAGTTTTCTCATCAGTCAAATGGACATAATATGACCTGTAGTATTTAACTTAAAGGGCTTCAATGAAATGAAGTATATAAAGTACTTCGAAAACCTTGTTATTATTATTTACAAGGTAATGATGCTTAGACTTTGGATTTGTTTCTTCATTGAATTCTATGATATTTTATGAAGGGGACTGATCAGGGGAACCCCAAATCAGTTTGGTGAGTTTGTCAATCAATTTAAGGAGATCAGAGGCTGTGGCCATTCATGTGAAATCATCTTGAGGGTATCTCTTTATGAAATGCTGGCATATTTATGATAGCATTGATGAGAGGATGAACAGAATGTTTCTGATTAGTCCCTAGCAACTAGCCTTCGAGATGACTGATATCCAAAAGACACAAATTGGAATCCTGCCTCGAGTACTCACTAGCCGTGTGACCCTGGGCTAATCATGAGTGCTCTTTGAGTGCTAGTTTTTTCATCTGTAAAATGGAATAATCATAGCATTTACCTCACTGAGTTGTTGGGAGGATGAAGAGAAACATTTTTGTAACAGGGATGGGGCTGGCCTATGAAGACAGGCATTAAAGAGTCCTTGCCCAGTTCCAGACTTTTAAGCATGTGCAGATATATATTCCCTCATTTTGCTTCAGTTTAAGTGACCATATCAAACTTGCATAGCATAGTTCAGCAATAATCAAGCTCCATGTAGATCCAATGCAGGAACAGAACAAGCTGTTTGATATAGCTAAGCTGCAGATTGAGCCGTCTAATCATACCCATCCAGGGGAGACATCACAGCCTGTGAGGAGCCAGCCCCTCTATCACTGATGTTACACCCCATAGTGAACATCACGAGGATTCAAGAAAGGGAGAAAAGGACTTCCAGGGCCAAAAGCTGGGACATACCCTTTTGCAAAATGTGTTATCTATATGTATTTCACTATCACTGCATTTAAATCTGAGCCCACTTTCTGCAGGAACCTTGCGTTTTCATAAGGAGGAAATGACCCTGTTTGGGGGAAAACATTTCATGCCAACTATTCTTGATACACTGTCTTAGTAAATTACTTTCCTAAAAACTAATTGATGTCTACTGACTAACTATTGATGGAGAACACACTTGTGGGGGATCAGGAGCTGTAGTACTGGAAAACCCAGCCTCTTGGGGTTACCCCTGGGACCCTGAGGGAAGCAGTAGCTTGATACTCTCTGCCGACCTAACCTGCTAATACCAATGGGAATTGAGAAAGTGACCCCAGAGAAGTGTTCCATATATAAAGCTTGCAAACTTTAGATTCCTTTCTAAATGTATGTTATCATGATTCTTGTTAGTGTGGTTCTCTCTCCTTTCACCTACTAGTTATGAACTAGAACTGGTATATTATCCTTCTCTTCAGGATTCCATTTGCTGCTTTTCACTTGTACCTTTTTCATTTTATCTTTTGTCTAAGTGCTCTACTGAACACAAAGTCTCCTAAGAGACTTGCTGCTCTGCTAAAAGATGCTGTTGCTGGCTGGGTGGGTCATGGAGGGTGGGAAGAAAACATTCTCATCTCCCTCACTTCACTCTACTAAGGGGAAGAAAAAAAAAGAGTCCTCAAGAACTGGGTTCTTTCTCCATATCTGGCTTTCATCTGGACTACCAGAGGTAATTTCCTCTCAATGACTGATGCCACAGAGTTGACTCTCACTTGCAAAAACCCAATAGGGTGAGGTTGATCCAGCCAGCCAACAGAGACCTACCTATCAATTTCATCCCAACTCACTGAGGAACTTCTTCACATCTTTACATTTTCTTTATAACCCCTTTATATATCTTTCAAAGAATCTTAAGTAATTCTGATGAATGCATGGGGAACACCTTGTCGAAAAAAGAGTCCTACTGAATAAAAAAGGTTAGTTTTTTAAAAAAATGTCAATGAACAATTAGCACAGTGTGATCTTGTATACTCTACTTGTTTCAATCAATCATGTTATGGCAAAGATGTGTTCTACCTTGGAACATCAGGTGTAAATGGCTGCCTGTTCTTTACTCATATCCTTAATGATATCCTTCATATATAAATAAAATGTACTCATAAAACTCCTCAAAACATTTGTGATACTTGTGTGAAAGCCCTGGAACATTGAGGAGTCTGCTAAACATGATCATTAACCATCTGCACAAGAAATGAGTAGGTGAAGAAAGCCTGTTGTCCATATTATAACATGAACTCAGATGGACAACCTGTAGAGTTCATGCATCAGTGTATTTATCACTGGCAAAGAATGCAAATGGACAGTGAACGGTGGCCAGCATTAAACAGAAGGAGGAAAATGGGTTAAAATGACTTGGGAAAACTGCAAAAATCTTTTAATGACTCTATATTTTTCTCTGAAATCAAGCCTCATTTTTTTTTAATACCAATATTCTTCTGGCATGGATATATATGGCTGTGTATCATGGAACACTAGAGTCTAATGAATTTAAAATGAGCATCACTCAGAGGGCAATGGAGAGGCACCCGTAGGAGTGAACTGCTTGCAACATATAACAAATAAGGAGATAAAAAGAAGAACCAGAGCAAAGTATGGCATCAAAGAAATATATGATTTTTAAAAATGGCTCATCACACAGCCAGAGTGAGGGATAATAAAAGGGGTAGCTCTTGTGCTCCACTAGTATCCTTGAAATATCAAGAGAAAGAAAGACCCTCCCAAGATGTTGGATAGACTCCTTGTGTTAAACTTGTAATCAAGTGTACGTGGGACATGGGCAAGCGTCACATAGGAGGAGTGAGCACAGCTGGGCAGCAATCTCTGTAGACAGAGGGACCACCTCCATGAGATCACAGACAGATCCACTGGAGTATTCGGGTGTTTTCTGTTTCTGGCTGGTCCAACTCCATTATCTGTGAAAATATTAGTTCAAAAATGTATCTTTGCAGTACTGGGTATAATCCACCTTTTTTATGTGTTGTCCTCCCCTATTAGAACGTAAACACCTTGAGGGCAGGGACTATCTTTCTTTTTGCTCGTGTTAGTATTCCCAGCACTTAGCACAGTGCCTGGCACACAATAAGTACTTAATAAATGCTCTTATCTAACATCTGTCTGTCTGTCAGTCCGTCTCTCTGTCTATCTACCTATCTATCTATATCTAGTTATCTATTATCTATCATGGTCAAACTTGGTAAATGTTATGAAATTTCAGGGTTAGTTAGATGATTCTTAAAAAATCTTTTAGTGTTTTTATATCACTGTGAGTTTCTAATATCTTGCCTCTACGCCCTCATTGTAGTAAGGGGTCTATTAAATGGTAACCTCTGTTATTCCAGTTTTGTCTGCTCTGTGGTTTCCATGAACCTTCTTATTATATTAATAAATATATGAGGGGCAGCTAGGTGGAAAAGTGAATAGATCACTGTCCCTGGAATCAGGAGGACCTGAGTTCAAATTTTACCTCAGACACTTGACACTTACAGCAAGTCACTTAACCTCAATTGCCTTACAGTCTCCCTTCCAAAAAATAAAATAAAAAGTTCCACAAAGTTGCATAGGTAGCTCATGAATGCTATAGATTTGGGACAGCTAGGTAGAGCAATGAATAGAGCATTGGCCCTGGAGTCAGGAGGACCTGAGTTCAAATCTGGCCTCAGTCACTTGACACATTTACTAGCTGTGTGACCTTGGGCAAGTCACCTAACCCCAATTGCCCTGTCTTCTCCCCTCTAAAAAAAAAAAGGTATACTTGCTTCTTAGAATGTTGTTACCTGTGCCATTTTCCCACTGAGGAAGCTAGATAGGTAGATAGATAGAAAGATAAATCAATAACATAACCCAAGTTTGTCTGGGCACATCCAGTTTACCTTACATGGAGGCACCTTGAGGGGCCTTGGAACATATCTAGGTTGCCTAACTCAGAGGCCTCTTCATCCCCTACCTCATGGCTGGGTACAGCCTCTTTTGATTGCTTGCCTGTTCTTTACACCCAGAAGAACTGGAGATTTCCCAAGGAAGTTGTTGGTGTCAACAGAAATGTAAGCACGGTGGTTCTGGTGTGTCCAAGTCCTCCAGTGGTCACTGGAGCATCAACACTAATTGGAACTAATTCTAGTGTTTTTTTTTCTTTTTTTGGTAGGAGTAGTGGTAGTGTGTGTGTGTGTGTGTGTGTGTGTGTGTGTGTGTGTGTGTGAGAGAGAGAGAGAGAGAGAGATAGAGAGAGAGACGGGCACAATTGGAGTTGACTTGTCCAAGGTCACACAGTAAGTGTCAAGTGTCTGAGGCCAGATCTGAACTCAGGTCCTCCTGACTCCAGGGCCAGTTCTCTGTCCTCTGTACTGCCTAGATTCCCCTAATTCTAGTATTTTCAAAATTCTAACAGGATACTTCAAACAACAAACTGAGACCCTGTACCTATACAGTTGACCACCCATGCCAACTATGCAGTCTTACAAGATGCTCCAGTGACCCCAGGAGCCCCAGATGTTTACCCTTTGAGTTGGATCCTGACTTTGGGGACTCACCAGTACCACAGAAGTTGAAGGTTGAGGTTGAAACTCAGCAAAAGATGTGTTCTCGTTGCATGATAGGATGTGGAATGTGCCAGAGGTATAAGCCATGGAATCCAATTCAATGCTTCCTGACTGTTCAGAGAAATATCTAGGAGGATTCCTTTGTCTATGATGGAGGACCTCAGAAACCATCTCAAAGAAGAACTGATTGGCATCATCACTGAATCCAGCAGCCCTTAGGCATTACCCATAATGGTAGTGCCTAAGAAATACAGAAAGCTACAGATGTGTCTTGATTACCAATTTTATTTTTATTTTTAATTTATTTTTGCTTTTTGGATGGCGAAGGCAGGGCAATTGGGGTTAAGTGACTTGTCCCACATCACACAGCTGGTGTTAAGTGTCTAAGGCTGGATTTGAACTCAGGGCCTCCTGACTCTAGGGCGGTGCTCTATTCACTGCACCACATAGAGGCCCCAGTTACCAAAAGGACCAAAGTATACTAAGCATACTGTGCCACAGATCTGAGATGCCCTGGATTGTCTGCTCGGTAGTAAGTAGTTTTCAGGATTGAACTCAAATAGCAGATGCTACCAGATTCCTATGTTTAAGGAAGATGAGGAAAAGGCTGCCTTCAAAGGCGGCCAGCTAGATTTTTACCAGTTTGAGCAAATGTTCCTGGGCATCTTAGGGCTACCAGCCACTTTGCAAAAATTGATCAAGTGGTCGGGGACATAAGCTATAAGGAAGTGTTACCCTGATGACATCATTGTCTTTGGCAAGACCTTGGAAGAATATAAGGAGAAATTGGTGAAAAAGTTAGATTGGATGGAGGAAGCTGGTCTGAAGCTGCCAACTGACCAATGCCACTTTGACAGAATTTCTGTTAAGTAGCTGGGCCACATTGTTTTTCAAAAAGATTGGAACATTGATTCAGAGAAGGCCACACCCACTCCATTGGCCACACCCACACAAACTTAGAGGCTTAAGAACTTTTCAAGGGGGGGAGTGGTTATTATTGGAAATTTGTTAAGAACTGTGCTGTCATTTTGCTAAATCATTAAATGATCTCACGTGTACATATTTGATTGCAGAGCCCCAAAGAAAGTCAAGAAATTGAATCGCTCTTCTCTCTTCTCTCCCAACTTCACCCTGGCCAGAGGCATTGAGAGAGAGCCCCATTCCAATGGGCTTTGAGATTCTAGTTGGTCTAAAATGGAGGTACCGGGGCAGCTAGGTGGCGCAGTGAATAGAGCACTTAGGTGGCGCAGTGAATAGAGCACCGGCCCTGGAGTCAGGAGTACCTGAGTTCAAATACGGCCTCAGACACTTAACACAAAAACTAGCTGTGTTACCTTGGGCAAGTCACTTAACCCCAACTGCCCTCCAAAAAATAAATAAATAAATAAAATGGAGGTACCCAGAGGGACCTTTGAAGCATGTCCACGTTGCTTAATATGGAGGCCACCACATGAATGAGTGAGGGAAGGACTTCCTTCCCCTGTTCCCTCTCTTACTCCAACTCCAAGAAATAGGCCTTAGGGTGTGTCTGTCATGTTCTGGTTGTTTGCCCTCCTCGTTTTCAGGTACCAGAGGTAATTTGGGCTAAAAAGGTATATTCAAGTAGCCCCATTTGGAAAGCAATAGACTCTCCTTGAAAAATATGTCATGACATCACCTCCAGATGGTATTCTTCTAGAGAAGGACAAACAGCAACAACAGAAGAAACACAGGACAAAGAAAATTGTCCCAGCCTTTACAAAAACTAGCAAAAATTCCCAATGTTTTTTATAAAAATAAGTGACCAGAAATTGTGTTCCTGTGGACTGAGTCCTTATTGTAATGAGGCTATTCTCCATAGATAGCATGAGAGTGTTGTTGGGGGCTCCAAGTAAGGTAGAATACACAGTCCTTGCTTCCTCTCCCCCCCTCCCTTTCTCCAAAGGATCCTTGATTTCCTGGATAGGGAAGGGAAGCAGGAAGTTGGGGCCAGAAGCTTGGCCACTCTACTCTCCTTAGAGAGAGATGGGGTACCAGACTAGAATTATGTCTATCTACTTCCTTAAACGTTGTTAGTTTAGAGGATGTATTTTTCAGGTTCAAGCTAAATTCCTGGTCACTATTCATTAATGGGGGAAGAAGGGCTGGAGAACTCCCTTCCCACCAAATGCAGGGTCCACAGTGAACACACATAAGTAGTAAAGAAATCCATTGCTTTGCTGATAGCAAAAGAGAAATCAGAGGGGGCGGCTAGGTGGTGCAGTCAATGGAGTACTGGCCTTGGAGTCAGAAGGACCTGAGTTCAAATTCGACCTCAGACACAACCCAAAAACTAGCCCTGTGAGCTTGGGCAAGTCACTTAACCCCAACTACCCTCCAAAAAAAAAAGGGGGGGGGCGGCTAGGTGGTGCAGTGAATAGAGCACTGGCCCTGGAGTCAGGAGGATCTGAGTTCAAATATGACCTCAGACACTTAACACAAAAACTAGCCTTGTGACCTTGGGCAAGTCACTTAACCCCAACTGCCCTCCAAAAAGCAAAAAAAAAAAAAAAAAAAAAAGAGAGAGAGAGAAATCAGAGAAACTATACATAGGAGAATATATCCCAGACAACACATAGTGAAGGAGCCCTCTCCTTAGGAGCAAAGTAACTGAGCTCAACAAAGATATGAGTTCCAGATCTTACCCTAGGGGAAATTCCCTAACATCTCTAATAGTTCCTCTCATGTCAGCTTTTTCCTGGAGTTGTATTCATTCTTCAGCAACCTGAAGTGAGGAATGGTATCTTTCATCTTCTCTCTCAAAGCTGGAAGCCAGAATCACTCAAAGCAACTACAGAGCCCAAGAAGACTGAAGAAATTGGGCTTCTCTCACCTTGACAACTGCACATATACCCCACCAAACCCATACAAGTCCAGGGCACTGATCTCAAACAATGAAAAAAAAATTCCATACCAATGGGCTTTGGGACTTGGGTAACAGATAGCTAGCTAGCTGGATGGAAGGATAGATGGATAGATGGATAGATAGATAGATAGATAGATAGATAGATAGATAGACAGATAGATGGATGGATGGATGGATGGATGGATGGATGGATGGATGGATGGATGGATGGATGGCTAGATAGATAGATAGATAGATAGATAGATAGATAGAGCATTAAAAAAAGAAAAGACAAACCCCACCTCCAAGAAGCCTACATTCTGAGAAGAGGAAGACAACACATAATAAAAGGGGAGAAACAAAGGGAAGAAGGAAGGGGTAAAGGACAGCTTGAGAAGGAGAGAGGGGGGAAGATATGTGCTAAGGGAATAAGGCAGAGGAGTGGATGAGGGTCTCATGCTTTGGTCAGTGTTTGAGAAGAGTGTGATGACTGATGGGGGTGCTTCCCCAGATGGAGGTCTGGAGAGGAATTCACCAACTAGGAAGAGGCCTGGAGGGGAGGGAGGTGTTGTCTGTGAGAAAAAAGACATGGGGGCAGAGGTGGAGAAGTGGTCTGGGGTGGTCTGTTGTGGTCTGGGTTTGAAGAAAGCTGATGAATTGATACTGCCTGCATACATACATACTTCCTCAAGGTGTTTATATTCCATTGGGTTAAGGTCCCAAATAAATATACACGCTAAGAGACACATGAGAATTTAGGGAGAAAGGAGAGAACACTAACAGTGAAGGGGATCAGGAGAGGCTTCCAGGAGGAGATGGCATACTTCCAGTTCAGGGGTGGGGTTGGGGGGGGATGCCTTTTTCAGCTGCAGTAACTCTTGGGACCAAGTTATGGAGAGGTTATGATCTGCGGAGGCAGAGGAAGTACCCACGCCTACAAAATTATAGATTTTCAGAAGTAGTTACATGCTATTGCTTATCCATGCTCAAAGATGGGAGCTGGGACTCCCAACTTCTCTATTTCAGTCAATGATAATTCTATTCTACCTAGGCTGGCAGCCATCTTTGACCTCTATGATGCCCTCCTCCCCAGTTGCCAAGTTCTCGTTTTATTCCAGAAATGTCTTCCACATCTATCCCTTCCTAACCATAGTTACTATACCAGTTAAGATCACTACCTCTTACTTAAACTAGAGGTTACTTTAATTAATCAAATTTATAAATTACTTTTGATTGATCTCCTGAGTTTGTCTTAACCTACTGCAGGCCATCCCACATACTGCTGTCTGTGTAATCTTCCTAATACAAAGTTCTAAAGAGGTCACTATCTTGCTCAAAAATTTTCAGTGTCTCCCTATTGCTTACTAAATATTGTCCAAACTCAGCCTCAACCATCCAGTTCCAATCTACCTTTTTTTAAAGAGATCTACCTCCCTTTCCTACTTCTCCCTATGTCCTAGCTAAATTGGACTATTCTCTATTCCTTGAACTCATTTCCTTTTTTTTCTGAGATTATGTTTGCCTACAATAGTCTCTCCCTATTTCTGAGCACTGAGCTCCTACCCATTCCCAAAAATTCAAGTCAAATGCCAGAGCCTCTGTTCAGTCTTCTCTGATACCCCCAACAGGAAATGATCTCTCCATCATCCGAGCCCTACTCTGCCCTCCTCCCCCACTTAGCTCCTTCCCATCTCTCACCAGGGTTTCCACTTTAGCCCTCCCCCTATTGCCACCCTTGTGGGAGGGGACTCAAAGCTCCTCTAACTCCCTCCTTTCCAGGGATTGTGGCCCTTCACCCCTCCAGCTACCAGCTGCAGATCACACCATGAGCACAAAATCCAGTAAGTCAGCAAACCAATGGACCTTACCATCTGCCCTATGACAGAACATTCCAAACCACCCCACTCTACTCTTAGCACCCCTAGTCCATACCAGCTGCCCTACTAATGAACCCTTGTGTTATTGCTCATTTGTGTCTGATTCTTCATGACCCCATTTGGGGTTTTCTAGGCAAAGACGCTGGACTGGTTTGTCATTTCCTTCTCTAGCTCATTTTGTAGATGAGGAACTGAGGCAAACTGGGTTAAGTGACTTGCCCAGGGTCACAAAGCTAGTAAGTGACATTTGAACGCAGGTCTTCCTGACTCCAGGCCCAGAGCTCTAACTATTGGGCCACCTAGTTGCCCTAAATGAACCCTACTGGATGTATTATTTCCTTCAGTTAGAATATTAATTTTTTGAGAACGAGGATTAGCTTTCTTTTTCTATCTTTATAGCCAGTAACAGTATATTTGGCACTTTAAGTAATGCTTAATAATTTTTTAAAATTAATTTCTTTGTAACTCATCAAATCCAAACCCACAAGCATTTTTGAAGTGCATATTATATATGTGGATCAAGGCCCTGAACTCTGCTCTGGGAATAAAAAGACTAAACAAAAAATAGTCCCTATAGGCTAAGAGTTTACATGGAGGGAGGAAGGGAAGGGATTCAAGGTCCCATTGATGACTGACTGGAGGCAGAGGACACAGGCAAGGCCTCAGGATGTATTTCTAGTGAGTACCAAGGCATATATAGGGTATTTATGTGTGTGCAATGGCAGACAGGTGAAGGAATGAAGGCCTCTGGATGAAGGTGGTAGAAGGCAGGCCCCAGCAGCTCTAGCTAAAGGGGCTGCAGGCACTGGTGCAAGGCCCCAGCAGCAGCTCACAGCATCTATTAGTATGCAGAGACAAAGGCTCTAGAGTCAGTGAGCAGAGATATGGGACCCTAGGGACGGTAGACAGAGGAAGGAATTGGCATGGGCGGTGGCAAAAGGCAGACTGGCCCCTGACCCTGCTGCCAGGACAAGCCCTAGTGATCACTATATAAGTCTCCCTTAGGAGAGGTTGGAGGACGAAGGGGAGCAAGGGAGAAGGCAATGTGTTTAACTACTCTGTAAGAAGTTTGTATTGGGGGAGGGGGATGGTTAGCTAGGTAGCACAGTGAATAGAGTACCTGCCCTGGAGTCAGGAGGACCTGAGTTCAAATGTAGCCTCAGACACTTGACACTTACTGGCTGTGTCACTTAACCCCAATTGCCTTACCTTCCTCCAAAAAAAACCTTTTTTTTAAAGAAGTGGGGGGGCAGTAGCTCAGAGGCCCCTCATGGAGCAAAGATTATGTATTATCCCCTCCCCAGTGAGGGTCCCAAAAAGGGGGAGGTCCCTGCTGATGGGTCACAGAGTAATTCTCCCTGGCCTGTGCCGAGGCTTGATTGCTCTGTTGGAAGTATCATTGCTTTTTGCTGTAGCCGTGATGTTTCTTCTGGTTTTGGTTACCTTTTTTATATTGAGAGACCCATTGTGAACTGCAAAAATTTGGTACCACCCACCACATGGACTTGATCATTTAGATGTGGGAATTGGTACTAACTGGGACTTTTCCAGATTCTCTCATTCCTCCAGGGAATTGTAACATTATTTGGTATGTTTTATTTCTGCCATATTTGTATTTTAGTTTTAATTTCTTTTTTTCTTCTTCCTTTAGTATTGCCTGTATCAGGCTTCTTGAATATTAGAGGTCGGAGGTGGCCAATAATAACTCTTATTGTGACTCAGGAATATCCAACTCTTTGTGACTCCATTTGGGGTTTACTTGGCAAAGATACTGGAGTGGTTTGCCATTTCCTTCTCCAGTTCATTTTACAGATGAGGAAACTGAGGCAAACAGGATTAAGTGACTTGCCCAGGGTCACACATCTAGCAAGTGTCCGAGGCTAGATTTGAACTCAGGAAGAGCAGTCTTTCTGACTCCAGGTCTGGCACTCTCTCTGCCGTGCCATCTGCTGCCCTAGTAACAGCTCTAAAAGTCATTTAAGTGAGTGAAAGTTCCCCAGGAGGCTGTAAGGCCCTGCCCACCAAGGGGCGAAGTGTGGTGAGAGCAGCAGCTTGACCTCTCTCTCCATGCCAGTTAGGCTGGGTTTTCCTTAAAAGGTATTGAGACCTTCCTTGGGACATGGTTGGCTCAGGAGACTAAAGGCAAAGACTGTTGATGTCATTACTTCCTCATCACCTGAGCCCAAAGTAGCCACGAGAAGCTGTGAGGTTTGATAAGTCAGTCACAATGGGTAATATGGGCAAGAGAACTTTGCTCTGCTGAATCAACTTGAGGTGTGTTCAATGCCTAGCCTTGTTGAATAAACTACTCCTGCTATGGTCAAGTAAATCTTTTCTTAACTTAAATATCCTGTGAGTGTCTCAATTTGTTTGAACTCTGCTCCAGGAATCCAAACTACCAGAGAACTGGTTTGAGTAACAGGGATTCTTTTATTTCTTTCTTTCTTTTTTAGGCAGTCAGGGTTAAGTGACTAGCCCAAGGTCACACAGCTAGTAAGTGTCTGAGACCAGATTTGAACTCAGGTCCTCCTGGTTTTGAACTAAGGTACTTCTGGCTTCAGGGACAGTACTCTATCCACTGTGCCACTTAGCTGCCCCAAACATAGAAATTCTTTTTTTGTTGTTGTTTGGTTTTATTTTTTGGAGATCAGAGCAATTGGGGTTAAGTGACTTGCCCAAGGTCACACAGCTAGTGCATGTTAAGTGTCTCAGATCAGATATGAACTCAGGTCCTCCTGACTCCATGGCCGGTGCTCTATTCACTGTGCCACCTAGCTGCTCCAGAAATTCTTAATCTGTTTTGTATTATGAATTTCTTTGACAGTCTGATGAAACCTTTGGATCCCTTCTCAGAATAATCTTTTTAAATGTATAAAATAAAATATATAGGATTATAAAAGAAACCAATTATACTGAACAACAATTATCAAAATATTTTTAAAGATAACCCACAAACCTTATGTTAAGAACTGTAATAGAGGGACACAGAAGATAAGCAGATAAATAACAATAATGCTAAGTATTATTTATATAGACAAATGGGAAATGGTCCTCAGTTCCTATATAAGTATTCAGATAAATGGGTAGAGCATAGGTTTTGTTGCACCTGAGAAGAAAACTCAAAAGACTTGTACCTGAGTCTATATACAGTCAAACCAACTCCCCTTTCTGTCTTAATGGGCCTCTGCCTTCCCTGGAAACCTGTGCTACCCTGGGTTTTCTTTCTTCTTCGTTCCCCTGCCCCCTTGTCACCTCCTAGAAAAAAATAAAAACTCAGCGTTTCTAGGCAGCCAAATATCCTTCCCATCCTAGTAGAACTTTGCCTCCCAGAAACTTACACGGTCTTCAAAATTCATCGTGACTCCTCACACACAACCACCCAACACACATACAGAGGAAAAGAATTCAGGGATGTTACCATATTAAATTAAGCAGTCTACCTCTATGGTGATCCCACCTTCCCTCAATCAAACTGAGACCTGTTAAAGACCTTAGCTTAAAAAGGCCAAGGTCTCCCATTGCATCCAGGGCCATCTCCAGTTGCTGTGATGGGAGTTCTGCCCACCCAAAAACTGTTGGGGTTTCATGATGTGTTGTGGTGGAGTGGTCTCAAAGAATTCAGATTCAGACCACCTCTAATCCAAGTACACACATTTATTGAGATTGACACCTCTCCTGAAGCAAGCCAAGTTCCAAGAGGAACCAGCAACTTCAGAGAGAACAAGATGGATTTTTATAGGGTAAAGATGCTGATTACACAATCAAAATTTACATATATATAGGAATATGATTAATATAAAAAAGACAGCAGGAGTTTGTTAAGGAATTAGGTAATGGAGGAGGGGTCCCATGTATGGTTTGGTGGTTAAACATTCTGGTCCTGCTGCCTTCTAATTGGCTAGCTATTGTGATCCTGTCTGGTCAAGATAGATAGTTAGGTATTGTGGTCCCATCTTGGGCTAGATGGATGGTGTGATTGTGATTACCCATTTCTTTGGGAATCGGTCTGGGGGGCGCGGCTAGGTGGTGCAGTGAATAGAGCACCGGCCCTGGAGTCAGGAAGACCTGCATTCAAATCTGGCCTCAGACACTTAACACAAAAACTAGCCATGTGACCTTGGGCAAGTCACTTAACCCCAACTGTCCTCCAAAAAGCAAAAAAAAAAAAAAAAGGAATGGGTCTGGGGGCAGTAACTAGGTAGAGGCAATGGCTGGGATACCATCACATGGACACACCTGCTCCTGTTGTTTTTGTGGAACTAAGAGTTCAGGGACACACCTGTTGTTCTAGTGAGTACTGAGGCATATATGAAGAAGGACATTGATGGAGGAGCAGGGGGTGCGGTACAGGTAAGTACAGTGGGCCTGCTGTTCAGTGGGGCCAGGCCTATAATGAAATTAGAATATTGGGGCTGGGACAGCTTTGCCCTGATCTATATCTGGTCACTGGACCCAGATGACTCCAAAGGAGACAGTGAGGCTGGTGACTGCACAGCCCTGCCTCCCTTACATCCAATTCACTTGCAAGTCATGGCATCATCTCCCTGATGTCATGGTTCTCTTCAAGAAGGAAGGACAAACAGTAACAACACAGCTGGAGAAACACCTGGAAATAAACTTCTCCCAAAAAGAGAAAGAAATTGCATTCACTAGGAAACTGATCCCTTCTTTCTGACCTACAAAGCCCACGTGACTCATAGGATCAGTGAAGGACAAGGCCTAGGCTTCTTAGTGGCCATTATGTCTCTGTCCGTCCTTGTTCCTCTTTTCCAGCATGCCTAGTCCCTGGTTTGAACCAGGTCCTTGGTTTAGATCAGCAATTATTCTCTTATCTTGTTGCTGTATATGTGTTCCTGTAGATCAGAGATTGGCCTGGCAGCTTCTTCTGATGGGGCCACATCTGTGTCTATGTGTGGTCCCCTTTGTCTTCCCTGCCTGACCTATTCTTTCTCCAGTTCCCTTTAATCTGAATGTGGCCCCCTTCTAAAGACCAAATACAAGGATGGAGCTCAGGCGTTAGCTAATCTTGGCTCCACTGGCTACATGTTGTCAATTAGATCTTTGTTCTCAAGGCCCAGGACAAAGGGGGTTACACACCAACTCAATGAGCTCCCCTTGGCTAGAGGATTCACACCTTGTCCAGGAGAAAACTGGGGAGCAGGGATGCCTGGGAGCATTTGCTACAGCATAATACTTGCTAAATAAATAAAATAGTAGGTTGTCAGAATTGGCAGAGGGGCCTTTTGATGCCCCCTGGCTCAGCCCCCTCTAGATTCAAGAAATACTCTCAACAATGTCCCTGACATGGGATCACCCAGTCTCTGCTTGGTGTGATTCAGAGTTTAGAGCTGGCACAAAAGGGTTAAAGAGAAAAAAGGGCTGAAGAAGACAGAAAGGATTACTTTACAAGAGAGAAAACTATAGGCATGGGACAAGATATTGTTCCATAATTTGGGACCAAGCCTGGAGAACAAGCCCAGAGATAAACTGGGGAGAGTCAGGTTATCCCAATCTAGAGGAATTCACAGTTAAGCAAACCCTCCCTGCTGGGCAGCAGACAGGACTGCCAGCAGGAGGCTGTCTCTGAACAAAACTCCATCTACAGAGTAACTAAGACCTTGAAATTGTAGGTGAGTTAGGGGAACCTCTCCTCACAGGACATTAGGAGCCCTCCCTAAGCATTTAAGGAATGACCACCTCCTACCTCCCACCCCCCCACTCCAGGGAGGGTATTTATGTGTGAAGCTAAAACTTTGCTGCTGTTTAGTTATTTCAGTCACTTCTGTGACTCTTTGTGACCCCCTTTGGGGTTTTTTTTTTTTTGGCAGATACTGTGGTTTGTTGTTTCTGTCTCCAGCTCATTTTACAGGTGAGGAAACTGAAGCAAATAAGATTAAGCGACTTACCCAGGGTGACACAGCTAGTAAATGTCCATGACCACCCTTGAATTCAGGTCTTCCTGACTCCAAGCCTAGCACTCTTATCTACTGTGTCATCTAGGTGTTGAAGTTGAAACTGTTAGGAAGGAATCTCTTCCTCTCTCTCTTCCTTCTCTCATTCTCTCTCTCCTCCCATCTTTCTCTCGTCCTCCTCTTCTCTCTCTCTCCCTCCTCTCTTTCTTCCTTCTCTCTCTCCCTCTCTTCTCTCCTCTCTTCCCTCTCCCCTCCCTTTCTCTCTTCTTCTTTCTCCTCTCTCCCTCTCTTCTCTCTCTCTCTACTTCTCCCTCCCTCTCCTTCTTCCTCCCCCCACCCCCACACCATATTGTCCAAGGCTACCACCCCCTAGGGGAAGACAGAGATGAATAAACCTCAGTCCTTGCTCCCTGCTCCTAAGGTGTTTACCATCTATATGGAGAGATAAGACCTGTGCTAAGTGCCTAAGTGTGGCACAAAGTTGATTCTGAGTTCAGAGAGGGGAGAGATCCCTTCTCTTCCTATTTTTAACTCAAACCTGTGCTCTAGCGCTTTCTGTACAAGGAGGTCTTACAACTTCTAAGACTCCAGATCGAGAACAAAGGATCGGTGGGCAGTTCTTAACTCCTGTTCCTCCCTCCCAATCTCAGACCCTTTTTAACTCTTTCCTTTCTTTGAAAAACTAAAAACCAAAAGTGAACCTGTGACTTCATGAACGGAGGATTCTTAGAAAGGACATTCCATCTGCCAATGCCAATCAGCCTCAGCTCTGTAATTGAGAATCTTAGAGGTGTGGAAGGAGGAAGGAAGGTGGGCACAGAGGTTAATCGACTCACCCAGCTTGATATGGAGGTGCTGTGGATAAAGCACTGGACCTGGACTCAGGAAGATTCATCTTTGTGAGTTCAAATCTGGCCTCAGACACTGACTAGCTGTGTGACCCTGGGCAAGTCACTTAACCTGTTTGCCTCGCTTTCCTCATCTGTAAAATGAGCTAGAGAAGGAAATGACAAACCACTCTGGTATCTTTGCCAATGAAACCCCAAATGGGGTAATGGAGAATCAGATAAAACTTAAATGAATGGACAGCAACAACAACAGTGAGCAATACAGCCAGCCCCCATCAGAGGTGGGACTCAAAGTCAAATCTTTCTTATTCCAAGACTAGTTCTCTAACTCCTATGCCATACTGCTGCTCCTCACCTACTTCTTGACTAACCCCAATTCAGGACTGGATAGGTACTGGGATTTGTCTTGTTTTGGTACCAGCCAGCAACTACACTGAGTCAAGTCAAAAGTCAGTCCAGGGTTCTGTGTCAGGATCTGGGAAGAGCATCCAAAATCACAGGCAACAGGGGAATTTTGGGGGTAAAGGGATTCAATAGTAAGCCACTGGGAAGCCAAAAAAGCTGGACATAAAGGGCACGCTTTTATTTCAAGTCTGGATAACTGACAGGAGCACCCCAGAAATGCCAACTTCAGAACAAATAGAGTTACCCAGTTGCCAAGAGCAAAAGGGAAATCAGAGACAATTTCCAATGCCAGCAGATACAGACATGACACCTGCCATGGTGTGAGGGCTATTCCCTCACCCCATGAGAAAGAGAACATCACTCCTAGAATCCCTGTCACAAAACTCAGGCAGAGGTTCAGGATTCCGTCTGCTAGTCAAGGTGTCCTAGTGGTATGACTCAGAAGAAGGCCAAGGCATATTTGGTAGGGGTAATGGTGGTTTGAGTTTTCATTTGTTCCAGGAGTCTGCAGGACATTTCAACCACAGTCCAAGAGGGACTTGTACCCCTTGGGATATTGGCAATATAAGGAATAAGGTTATCAGAAGCTCCCCATAAATACCTCATGACTCTCATTGGGTTAGTCTTTTTGTTCAGGTGCCCTCTGCTCAGCTTGGATGAGGAGTCTTCAGGGAAAGATCATAGAAAGGGACAGGGATTGCTTGTGTGTGTGTGTGTGTGTGTGTTGTGTGTTGTGTGTGTATGTCTGTGAGAGAGAGAGAGAGAGAGAGAGAGAAAGAGAGAGAGAGAGAGAGAGAGAAAGAGAGAGAGAGAGAGAGAGAGAAGCTAATACTGTGTAGGTCTTCATGTGACAAGGTATACGTGACTTTTCCCAAGTGCTCACACCTCTGTTGGGCGTTTATTCCCCCATGTCCCCACACCCCCAGTCTGGACTCTGCCTGGCTAACTGCCCCTCCCAGATTCCCTCACCTGAATTGTTTGCACTGTTTGTCAATGTTGGCTTTGTTTGAAAGATTGTATCTTGTGTTGCTGCTCAGATGGCACAAATTAGATATATGAGATTATGTGTATGAGCACGTGCTTTTGTGTGATAGTGTGTGCCAAACAGGGGTGTGTTGGTAAATATTTAACAATCAGCTCTCTCTAAAAAAAAGCTCAAATGCTATACTTTTTAGCTTAACCTGCATCATTAACAATTTCTTTATCATTTATTAAGACTAGACAATAAAACAATAAATTAAGCCTTGATTTGAAGCATTTGTTGATTTCTGAGGTATAAAAATTCACACTGGAAATATAACAATCAGTTCCCATTGGCTCCAGCACACCTCTAGCACCAATATCCCTAAAGTGACTACCCTCATCTCTGTGTGTATTGTGTATAACACATATATGAGAATATATCTGACTCTGTTAAATATTAATATATGTTTCTGTACACATACAGGAATGTGAAGATGCCTGTCCTACAAGAAGCCTTCCCTGATCCCTCCAATGAAAACAAGCTTTATCTCCATCCTCCTGTTTTCTTAAAGCGTTTTATCCAAATTTCTCTTCTCTTTATTACATTCCCCATCATATCATACTTATCAATCAATTAATCATCAAGCAGCTCCTAAGTGCCAGGCCCTGGGGATATATAGAGTTTTGCTTCTGCCTGCCAGTATTACCTACATATACACATTCTAGTGGGAGACAATATGTACACATAAGATGTCCCCAGAGTCTTGTAAGATATTAAAGCCTAAAAGGGCACTAAAGCTTTGGGATATCCTGTATAACCAGGGGGTGGGAAACCTTCGGCTCAAGGCCATGTGTAGCCCTCTAGGTCCTCAAGTTTGGTCCTTTGTTGACTGAATCCAGACTTCATAGACTAAATCCCCTTAATAAAACGATTTGTTCTATAAGACTTGGAGTCAGAAGGCTGAATCCAAGGACCTAGAGGGCCACATGTGGCCAACTTGAGGCCAAAGGCTCTTCACCCCTGGTGAACACACAGCATAAAAACATAAACATAAAGCACAGAATTCTTTCTGTATATAGAATGTTATTGCAGAAAAGGGCCTTTGATTTTTGTTTCATCACTTTCACCAGCAAATAACCGTGACTGCCATACTGTAGGTGCTTAATAAATGCTTCAAATAAATGAATTGTGCATATATGTACACACACACATATATCCCATATATATATGCAGATTGTGTTTAAGTGCTGGTGTGTGATGTGTACCTATCTGTGTGTGGTCCCATATGAGTGTCTCCCTTGGTGTCTGGTGTCTTCCTCCCTCTATGGCTCTTAACCAACTCCATCCTGAGTCTTCTCTCCCCGTATCTTGGAGGAAGGGGGTGTGGGGGTGGGAGTGGAGTCTTGTTTACTCCTCTGTCACAGTCACGGGGCCAGATCTGTCTCGCTCCCCGCTCCCCGCCGGGACCAAGCGCTCACTGAGTGTCAGCGTGGGGCCCGCACGTGGGCCTGCCTGTCTGCTTGTCCTGGGGGGAAGAGACTAGACGACGGGGCGTCCGAGGCTGTAACCCCATCCCGTTCCCCCCCCCCGCCCCTTCCCACTTGACTCTAGAGCCCTTGCAATCTCATCCACCCCCTTTTACGGCCAGCCTGGCCGCTGCCCCTATAATTATGCGCTTGGGACCGGACGCGGAGGCCGAGTCCAGCGCTGAAGAGAGGGGCAGGGAGGGGCAACGACCCTTCTCCCAGTAAGGACGGGAGACGTAGAGATCGGGACCCAGAAACTAGAGCTGAGTCTGACCTCCAAACTACCCACCCACTCTTCTCGGAATAAAGTCCCCTGCAACCCCGTTCCCCACCCCCACCCCCATGCCTTCCGCTTTCCTTGAGCTTCAGCTTCGCCTCTTTTGTTTACTTCTGGAGAGTCTGGGGCACTGACCCTGCCCTTCCAGGTACCGGGGGACAAAGTCCCCCAGGCTGATTCAGGCTTTCTGCGTGTGGGGCCAGGCACGCATACGGGCCGAGGTGTGTGGACTCTGGGGTTCACGTTCTTCTGCTCTTTCTTCACCTCCCCGCCACCCTCTTGCTTTGGCTCGGGATGTCCTGACTATTAAGGCAATGGAAGGGAAGAGGGGAATCTGTGGGGCTTTCGGGTCTACCGCTCCATGCCCGGCACCAGTTTGGGCTTGTCTTGTCTACATTGGACCAAGCTGCTTCCCAGCCCCGTCAGCTCTTCTGGCCGAAGGTGGGGGCGGGGAGAAGGGGCGGAGGGCAGAGCTGAAAATTTTGGGACACAGGTAGTCTGGATCTGAGCACTGGAGTGAGTCAACCAAACCTCACACATATACACACATAGTCAGATTAACACACACACACACACACACACACACACACACACACACTTTCCCACGTCTCCCCTTAATGGGTCCTTGCTGAAACTTCGGCGACTCCTGGCGGACAAAATGCACAAGAGATGTGGGAGTTGTACAGACAAGGCGAAAGAGCAAAGACCAGCAGAGTGGGAGAGACAGAGAGAGAACCCATGACCGAGAGGCGCTGAAGTAATGGGGCGCACAGAGAGCAGCCCTGCCTCAGCCCCGGGCTACCCAAACACCTCCTTCTCTACCTCCACCCCCCTACCAACCTGCACCTGCCTATAATGACGCGGCTCCAACACGCAGTCTCCCCTTCCCTTGGGGCTAAGATTTGGCTCCGTTTGGGGGAGTCCCTGTTGATGTCTGAGTTCTCTGTCTGTGTTGTCTGTGTGTGTGTGGATTCTCCTGCCATGAGTCTTTTCCGGGAATTCGGAGTGGGGGAAAGGGTTGGAGTTCAACTGAATTGGGTCTATTTGGGTATGCCAAACAACCCTCTCAAATCTCCTTCCTCTCTCAGAAGTGGAGTTCTTGAATTTTCATGTGCCCACTAGCTTTCTGGAGCCCTGATACTACAGATTACCCTGTTAGGGTCTTTGGGAAGGGGCAAACTTTTCAATGCCTGGAAGGGGGCAGCTAGAAAGAGGAGAAGGTAGATGAAGTGACTCTTGCTCAGGTTAGCACAGAGAGGCTGCCAATCTGGAGGATCCAGTTGTTTTGGAGTGGAAAGGACAAGACCCCCACCCTCGACATTGGGTCACCATCTTAAACAGCTCAATACCCTAAAGAAACCACCAGGCACTAGGGTGGGACCAGCAGCAGGGAATATGCAAGTCCTCTGGAAACTAGGTAAAAAGGGGTGCTCTCAGTTTCCTCATCCCAAAGCCCCAAGAGTCCTTGTCCTCTCAGACTAGGATAAGAGGCATCCTGGTGCTAGGGATAAAAATGCTGGATTTATGGCCAGGTAACCTTGAGGTCTCCTTGCCTCAAACCTCTCTCCACTCAAGCCCATTCTTTACTTAAAGTGCAGGTCTGACCAGGTCACTCTCCTAGTCTAGAAACTACATTGGTTCCCTATTGCCTAGAGGATCCAGTAGAAAGTGTTCCAAAAGTCTTGTCATCCTTTCATAACAGCACAGGATTTTTGAAATATCATGTATAAAAATCCATCTTGTTTTTTTTCCTTTTTAGTCAATCAATAAACATTTATTAAGTATTTAGGGAAGGGGATAGCATTTATCCTACTATGTGCCAGGCATTATGTTAAGCATTTTATGGATGTTACCTTATTTGATCCTTACAACAAGCCACCTGGGTAGATGCTGTTATTATTCAGTTAGATGGTACAGTGGATAGAGTACCTGCCCTGGAGTAAGGGAGACCTGAGTTCAGATCCAGCCTCAGATAGTTACTAGCTGTGTGACCCTGAGCAAGTCACTTAACCCTGATTGCCTCAAAAGAAAGAAATAAATCCAGTTGAGGATAGGGAGGCAAGTAGGATAAATTAGAGATAATCAACAGAGAGAAAGCCTTAGAATTAATAAAAATTAGGAAAGGCTTTCTCCTAGAAAGTGGGATTAGCTAGGATAACTAAGTTGAGATGGGAGATGATAGAAAACCCTTTATAAGGTGGCCCCTTCCTGAGTTTCTGGTCTTCCATCTTATTTCCATATACTCTAAGCTTCAGTGACTCTGGTCTCCTTGCTCTTCGTCCCACAAGATACTCTATCTCTCTGTGTATTTTCATTGTCTGTCCCCCATTCCCAAAAGTCTACCTCCTTATCTCCTTCAAATCTTAGCTAAAATTCCACCTTCTGCACCTTTCCTGGTCTTCCTTAACCTTGGTGCCTTCCCTTTGAGATTATCTCCAATTTATCCAGTATAAATCTTACTTGTATATAATTGTTTCCCGTTATCTCTTCTTGGATTTCTTTGAGTTCCTATCAGTTCCTCGAGGACAGGAACTATTTCACAGGCAGCTAGCTAGGTGACACTGTAGATACAGGAATACACAATCTGGAGTCAGGAAGAACAGAGTTCAAATTTGGCCTCAGATCCTTACTAGCTGTGTGACCCTGGGCAAGTCACTTAACCTGTTTGTCTCCTTTTTTCTCATCTGCAGAATGAAGACAGTAATAGCACCTAGGGAAGGAAGCACCCCAGGCAGTTACACGAATAAAATGAAATAATATTTGTGAAGACCTTTACAAACCTTAATGCGCTATGCGAATACTAACTTTCCTTTTACCTTCCTATATATTCCCAGTGCTTAGCATAATGGCTGGCAGAGGGTAGGCACTTAGTAAATATTTGTTGCCTTGATTACCAGCTAATCCTGGCTCCGCCACTTATTACCCATGTGACTTTGAGTAAATCACTTAAATTCTCTGTTCCACTGGTTCCTCATCCATAAGATGAAGTTGTTGTTCAGTTGTATCCAATTCTTTGTGACCCCATTTGGGATTTTCTTGGCAAAGAAACTAGCGTGGTTTGCATTTCCTTCTCCAGCATATTTTCCAGATGAGGAAACTGAGGCAAACAGGTGGGAAGTTACTTGTCCAACATAACACAGCTGCTAAGTGTCTGAGGTTGGATTTGAACTCCATAAGAAGTCTTCCTGACTTCAGGCCCAGCACTTTGTGCACTATGGCGCCACCTAGCGGCCCGAGATGAAAAGGTTGGACTAAATGACCTCTAAATTCTCTTACAATTCTTTATCTATGATCTCCTCTCCTCCAGGGTTGAACTAGCAACTCCAGCTCAGAATGGGTCTCAAGAACCAGTCGTTAAATTTTTAGTGTGACCACTGATACCTCTGAAACCAGCACACACTACATTGTTTTGTTGATTGTCTGGACTTAAAGAAGTGATAGGGAAATATTTTATTTACAAATAATGCAGATTAAACTTGCAAATGAGTACATTTTTCTTCGGAGAGCCAGTTAAACATTTACCAGTTAAACATAAACCTTTTCTCCCAGGATCTTATTCTGCCCTTAAGTCATAAAATCTTACAGTTAGAAGGAATCTTAAAGATGAGTTCAATATAGCAAATCTGTCACCTAAATGCCTAACCCTAGGCCAATTATCTCTTTTCCCTGCCAAGCTTCACAAACCTTATTCATTTCCCCCCTTCCCTTTTCTGTAGTGTTTCCCCTTCCCTCTCCTCCCCCCAGATAATCTCTCACTGAATTTCCTGCCCAGGTCACACCTGGAACTAGGTAGACCAAGCCCCCAGAAAACCAAGGGCATAGTGCCAGGTAGCAACCAGGGTGCCAGCACCTAGAATCAATCGATCCTTTGTCTCTGATGGAGGTGACCTCTTTAACCCCCACTCCTCCCTCAGTCCACACCCTGGGTAGTTGGGTGGATGGGGAACCCCTGCAGGGCCCAGGAGCTTCTAGAAATCTCTATAACAGGAGATAAACTGACAAAAAAAAATAAACCACAGAGTGGGGGAAGAGGTGGAAGTAAGAATAATTCCATTCTTGATCTATGCTTACGGTAAAAGTAATTTAAGGAGAGTGAGCCCCCACTATTGAGGGAGTGCTAACTAAGTTTTTCTTGAGTGAGGAATGTATAATTCAAAAAGTACAGGGCAGAGTTCTAGGTCCAAGTCTGCTACTAATTAGCTTCATGACCATGGGCAAGTCACTTCCCATTCCTGGCCTGTCTCCTCATCTATAAAATCAGGATGGGCTACATCTCTTTATCATGCTTTGCTTCCCTCAGATTCCTCTTGCTCAGATCACAGAGTTTCAAAGGAGCATTGGGCGTATTGAACTGGGGTAGCCTGTGCCTGAAGAACTAGTCAGGATTTTAGCGGTATGGCGTATCTCCTTTGGATTTTTCTCTGGAGTTCTCCCAACTCTGTTTCCCTCCTCTTTTTGTTCCCCTCCAATCTCTGTCACAGATTTTGATACCTTTGACTTTGGAAGGGACTTTAGAGATCATCTCATCTAATTTTCTCATTTCATAGATGGAAAAATTTGAACACCTTGAAAGATAGAGTGATTTCCCTGAAGTCACACAGAAAACAGGAATCTGGAGTCTTCAAACACAGTGGATTTGCTAATACAATTATCACTTCCACATCTCAACTTTCTACATTGAGGTTTCCATATATTGTGGGGCAGCATAAGAAATTAAATGGGAATTTTAATTTAAAATTTAAAGCAGATGCCACAGAAAAAGTTCAGAAACTGAGAAATGCATAAAATATATGTGTAGTATTGTATAATATCAACATATTTTATCTTTTAATCCATAATAATTCAGGCTTTTTCTCTGGTACCAAGGGAGGGTCAAAACATTTTACACAAATTTTCCAGCTCAAGGGACACTGCACCCCTAACACACTGGGGTATGGAAGAGGTAACTATATACTACTTGGCTAGGATAGAATAGAATAGAATACTACTTGAGTAGTATATTAGCAAATTCACTGTAGTTGGAGTCAGAAGACCTGAGCTTGAACCCAGATTCCTTGCTACCTTAGCTTGATAGTGGCCAGTTGGTACAGCAGATAGAGCATTGGGCTTGGAATCAGGAAGACTTGTCTTTTATGAGTTCAAATTCAACCTCGGACACTTCCAAGCTGTGCAATCCTGGGTAAAACTCAGTTTCCTCATCTGTCAAATGAGCTGGAGAAGGAAATGGCAAAGCACTCCAGTATTTTAGCCAAGAAAACCCCAAATGAGCTTTGTCCTAGAGTTGGACAGGACTGAAAAAAATGACCTAACAACAAGTTTAACTTGATCCCATAAGCCCTTGTCTTTCTCCATTTCCTTTAGGGTCAATCATAGTTCTTATCCTAGTATTGAAGGCTATCGATGACCTAACCCTGAGTTTTAGGTACAATGCTAGTAACTAGCATTTATAGAACACCTTACAAATATTATCACCTTTGATTTCTTTTTGAGGCAGGTGGGCTAAGTGACTTGTCCAGGGTCACACAGCACAGCTAGTAATTGTCTGAGGCTGGATGTGAATTCAGGTTCTCCTGACTCCAGGGCTGGCACTCTATATACCGAACCACCTTCACCACCTTGCTGTCCCTTCATTGGGTCTTCACAACAAACCTGGAAAGTAGGTACTATTATTACCCCATTTTTCCAGATGAAGAAACTAAGGGAGACAGAGATTAAATTGTCCAGGAACTATCTGAGGCCAGATTTGAATTAACCGTCTTGCATGGTAGTCATCCATTATATGGGTTATGCATGCCCACCACAGTACTAAGCAAGTGCCTGACTCTTAGACATGTAGTTAGATACTTCCCTTACTGAAGAATATTCTCTAGTTCTTCATTGGTTATCTTATCCAATATAAACTCTTCTATTCCTTTACTAAATCCGGTATCAAGATGGCACAGGGGATGGAGTGCTGGACCTGGAGTCAGGAAGAAGTAAGTCCAAATCCAGCCTCACGCACTTTTCTGTGACCAGAACAAGTCACTTAAAAAAATCTCTCTGCCTCAGTTTCCTCAACTGTAAAGCAGGAATGATAACAGCATCTACTTCTCTGGATTACTGTAAAAATCAAATGGGATATTTGCAAAGTGCTTGGCACCTGTGGTAGGCACTGCGTAAATTCTCATTTCCTTTTCCTTCCCCTCATTTCTCTAGTATGGTGTCTCAGAACCAGGCTTATTTTTCCCCACCCTGAACCTATTATATATACAAAATAACTTCTTTTTACATTTAAAAGCACCAAATTTGGAATTAGAGGACCTGTGTTTTAACCCCATCTTTTTCTGCTCTCTCCCTTTTTGATGCTTTGAAAAATAAGTGGGTAGGTGATCTCGGGTTCCTTCCAGCTCTCTAAACCCATCTATCATATTCACTATTTCACAGACTGCTTCTTACCTAGGACTACTTCATCTTCTCTCCAGGAACACAAGCCAAAGTTGACCCTCATCTTCTCTGTACCTCAACCCACCAAATCTCCCCCAGAATGACACCTGCTACCTAATTCCCATGTTTTCTATAGGCTCTTCCTCTCCAGCAATGAGTTAAGTCAACTGCCCATATCTGTACCTCTCTCCCAGTGCCCAACACAGCCCCCTACAGTCTCCTCCTCCTGTCAAGATGCTTCATCAGCAGGGCTGGGTAGTCCCTCAGATGTTTCTCTGCCTTTGCCTAGCTTCCTTCTCCTCTCTCATATACATTGACACTCAAGCAAGTACACACACACACACACACACACACACACACACAGAAATTGTGTTGTTTTTATCTGGAGTTTATTTTTTTTAGACTAAGAGCAGAGTATGAAAGTCACAGCCAAAGCACTTGAAAAAGGTCCCGGAGGAGGGGCTGGGGTAGGTGGGGAGTAGGGAGGTTTAAGGGTTGGATCTCGGTCTCTGGGGGGGTTGTTGTTGTCTCACGGTCTCCAAAAGTGTCTGTGCGTTGCATAGGTCGTGTCTTCACAGAAGACAAACGAGGGGCCAGGGGTGGCTCCCAAGGTAGGGGCCAGGCCTGGTAGGGAAGGGGTCCAAAGCTGGAGGGGAAGGTTAAAGAAGGGACCAGGGGATTAGGAGGGAAAGGGACTCTGTCTGTACATTATATATAGAGATATAGAGACTGTACATGCCCACCTGCCACCCGAGCCACCCTTTTCATTTGCCCTCACCCCTCCCCCACCCCCCAGGGTGACTACTTGTAAACTTGGTCTCCATCCAAACCACAATCCTGGGATGAGGTGGAATAGGGTGGGGGCAGGGGAAGGAAACGTGCTTATTGCTGTAAACAGGGGGAGGGAGCATCAGGCAGTGCCCACCCCCTCACCCACCTTGTCCCCTCCCCCTGAAAGGGGGCCTGGCTCTGCCCCTGGAGAGGAGGGACAGATTTGTCTCCCAGACTCCAAATTGCTCTTTCTGGAACTTAGCTGGGGTCTCTCTTGGAGGAAAGAAGGAAAGGGCACCAGGGGGCAGGGTGGAGGGCACCAGGAGGAGGCAGGAAGTTGGGCACTGCCCAAAACCCCCCCTTTCCCTCTCCCCAATTTGGTACCAAAAATCTCCAGAGCCACAAGGCAGGACCCAGGCCGACCTGGGGTTCCTGCTAACAGGATGCCTGGTAGAGTTAGAGTGCCCAGCCCTTAGCATGGCACAGGGGAGGGGTGGGCACAGCCATCATAGGGTCTACCCCACATCCATCCAGGGAAGAAAGTTCCCTCCGGAAAGGTGATGGTGGTTTGGCTGCTCCTTCCACCAGCCCTGCCTTCCACCTCTCCCTGCTCTGGGAGCAGAGCTAGGAGGCCAAGAGCGTCATGAGGAAAAAGGCGATGGCCACAGCAAGGGGCAGGTGTTCCCGCTTTGGGCTGGTCCCACTGATGCTCTTCTCCAGCTTGGGCACCTGGGGATTCTCTCCCTCAAAGTCCTCTGTGGATAAACATACAGATGAGGACTGGGCCTGGGGGAGAGCAGGGGGACGCGGCAGCGGGGTAGCAGCAGAGCAAAGGATATGCCCACCCACAGGTAATGGGGAGGAAGGGGGTCTATACCCTTTGTCGGGCAGGGAGTGATGGGCACATGCAAAGGTGAGCCAGAAGGGAAGGCACCAGTGAGGGTGGGGCTGCAGTTCCAGCAGTGGCCACCAGAGGGCGCTGCGCAGACTCACCCAGCACGTTGATCTTCACATTGGGGCCCATGGTGAACTGGGGGAGGGTGGGGATCGGCTTCTCCCCGGAGTGCGATGCTGCGGGGTGGGGTGGGGAATGGGGAAGAGAGGAGGGGAGCTCGTCAGGGCCAGGACCCCCTTCCCCTCCGCTACAGCTGGGGGATAAACTCCTCCCCAGTGCTGCCTCTGCCCCCACCCCCAGGAAGCTGGGGGGTGCCCCAAAGCGGGGGAGCCGGGGATTGGGAGATGGCTGATATTGGAGAAGGGATACTCACTGGAGGCACAGCAGACGAACACCTTCATCTTCAGACACTTCCAGTGCAGGTTATGGGTGGGCGTTGCTGAAGGAGGAGACAGACTGAACTAGACTCCAGAACTCCTAGGCTAGAAAATCTGCCCTCCTCCCAGCCCTCCTCTAGCCACATAAAAACAAACCTTTCCTATTGGATCCCTAGTCTCTTAGATGATATTGAACACAACTGTCACCTGCCGATCCACACCAGGAAGATCTGGAGATACTCCCTAGCCCGACCCCAGTCTACTCACATTTATACTCCTGGTCCCTCCTACCCCCAGCTCCTGGCTTGTCATTCACAGTACTATGCTGCCCCTTCCCCATATCCCATCCCATCCTAGAGTAATTATCACTAATAGTGAGAGCCTCCCATTTCTCTTTCTCAGGCTGTCTATGACATGGACTCTGACCAAAGACCCTTTCCTATACCTGGTTCTTGGGCTGTCATTCATAGATATTGTAGCCTCGAGGCCCCGCCCTCAAACTAACTTATAGAAACTGCTACTCTGAGGCCCCGCCCTCTCCATCGTCCCATGCCCCGCCCCGTCCCCTCCCATCCACTCTTGGGCCTGTCACTCACAGATGTAGTAGTACTCGTGGCCTGCGTGGAATTCATAGCCCAGTGAGAAGGCGCTATAGCGCTGGAACTTCTCTGAGAACTTGATGGGGCTGTGAGGAGCGTGGGGTCGGTTGCACTCCCAGCGCTTAAAACCCTGGCTGGCATTGCAGGTTCGGTAGCCACTTCGGCTCACCATGTACAGCACATACTGTTCCGCCCCGCCTCCGGGTCCCGGGCCTGCTCCCGGCCCTGAGCCTGAGCTGTTGTAGTGTGGGCAGTAGATGTCCAGATAATCGTTCACATTCACCTGGACTGTGTAACCATCTCGCCGCAGGCTGCAGGGCGAAGGGAGGTAATCAGAACTCAAGACTGACCCTCTTCCCCTTTATTGCTTCCCAAGTAGTCCACCCACCCTCTCCTCCAATCCCTCATTATTTTTACCCACTACCCTTCCCCTACAATATTCTCCTCATTCTTCTTCCCTTTTCCTCAGAGGTCATCAGCCTCTTCCCAATCCCATAGTATCCCCACAGTCCCATCTATCTCTACAGTACTCTTTCTACCCTTGTCCCTTTCTCCTGGTCTTCCAGCCTAACCACTTTCCCTCAGTATCCCTTCAGTATCCTTTCTCATGCTCTTTCTTTCACTAGTATCCCCTTCCCCTCTCCTCCAGTGCCCTTGACTCTTGCTCCCTCCCATACCTCTTTCCCTCAATGTTCCCCAGACTCTCCCCTAAAGTTAATCCAGCACCTGTCCATCTTCCCCAGAATCTTTTCCACCCTACCTTTTCCCCTGCTGTCCCAGTTTCTCCCCCTTCTCCTGTGTCCCTAGCCCTCCCCTCTATTCCAGGATCTCCTTAGCTCTGCTCATCTCCCCAGTATTGTCCTAGTCCCTTTCTCTCCACCTGAGTTCCTCATCCTCTGTTCCTCATCCTCTGTCCCTCTTCCCTTAATATCTCCTAACTCTTTCTCTAGTGCACCCCAGCCCCCATGCATATTTCCAGTGTCTTCTTAGCCCCATCCTTCTCCTTTAATGTCCCTCGGAACTTCTTTCCTGTATCCCTTCCCTTCCCCCTCCCCACTCTTCTCTCTTCCCCACCCAGTTTCTCTCGATTGATGTCCTCCCTAGTCCCTGCCCTTCTCCTAAGTGTCTTCCTACCATATCTTCCCCTGGTGTCTTCCCCCTCACCTACTCCCCCCCCCACCTTTCCCTAAGATCCCTGCAACTTCTCACCCTCTCCTCCCAGCCCCAGCTTTTCTTCAGCTTCAATTTCTCTTCTTCCCTCTCTGCAGTGGGGCTCAAGCCACTCTTCCCAGTAATTAAGACCATATATCCCTGCTCCTCTTCTATGTTCATTCATTCACTTCCAGACTACAGACACCACCTGGGGGCAGCAGAGGCTCAGGCAATCTAAGCCCTGCCCACTAAAGGGAGTATGTGCAAAGGGAAAAACATGTGCGTTGGTTACCATGGCAACGGAGCAGGCCCAGGCGACTCCCAGGCCGGCCAGGAGTACCCATCCCCCACAGTACACCTGAGGGACCTGGAAGAGTTTAAGAGGGAACGGGGAGGTTCCCCACCATGACACCTTCCCACCCAGCACACCTTTCACACTTGCTACCTCCTGGTGTATCTGATCGAGCCTGTCCTCAAACATACTCACATAAGCCTCATGCGTGCACATGCATTAGTCCTAGGGCAGATACATAAATATGCTCAGCATCCAGCGTTTGCCCCACCAGATGCCTGTACGTAAACTAAGTTCTACGTGTGCTATGTAGATGTTCCCGATATGCTGACAGCCCTGGCTCCCATTCACTGGCCCTCTCTCCACCCCTACCCTATTGCTAGTACACACATACTCTCAGATAGATCCTGCCCCATTTTCCCTCAACTCCTTTTCTGGTGTCTTTTTTCACACCCCTTTGTCCCACAAAGGGATTTATTACCCTGACTTTGAGCACCAAACAGCCCAAGGGATTGATCTTACTTAGCATCATACCAAACTACCAAAGCTCTTATTTCACACCCTACTTCCCCTCCCATCCTGGGCACAGATGCCCATCCACCTATAGCTCCAAGCAGAAAAATATGTAAGGGGCTCAACATCCATATGAAGAGGCTTGGCCTCCTCTTTAAAAGGTCAAAAAATCATAGGATGATAGATTTAGAATTGTAGGAGATCTCTAAAATCATCTGGTCCAAACTTATTTTACAGTTAAGGAAACTGAGACTTATAGAAATTAAATTACTTGCCCAAGGTCACACAGAGTAAAGAGCACAGCCCTAATCCACTGTAACATGCTGAATACTGAGGACCCCAGTCCCTTCATCCTTTACTGTTGGAGATGCTGCCTGCTCATCTCATTGGTGCCATCAAATTCGGGTTTTATGCTCTCTACCTCAGTGAATGGGGTCACTAATGGGTGGGGTAACTAGATGGAGAAAGTAACAGGGGTCATATTTCACTTTGCCCCTTGGAAAATATTCTCTTTTCTGGGGTGGGGGAGTAGCAAGGAGGTTAATTTTTATTTTATTTTTATATTTTATAATTTATATATATATAATTTTATAATGTTTATTTTATTAATTTATTCTCAATTTATTTGAGAACCCCAGTCCCTGGGAACACCCTGGGAACAAGGATTGGATCCCCCAAATATCACTAAGCAGTTCCTGGTCTCACAAATATTAATTAGCAGCTATTAGGGTAACAAGCTTCGAATCCTCATCATAGGATAGCACAAAGGGTCCCACTCCCCCTTGCCCTACCTTTCTAGCTCTTATGTCCCCTTCCCCCCGGGCTTCGAGAACCTTTTTCCAGGGCTGAAGGTATGCTGCCAGTTGGAATGCACACAACGTTAGGGGCACCCCTTGTGAGAAAAAGGCACTACCCCCATTGAGTCATCAAGTATGCCACCCTCTCCACTTGGTTCCCACGGGGGTGATGGGTCACTCAGGCCCCTCCCTGGCCCAGGTACCTGGGTGGGCAGGAGCTCTGGCCTGGGGCACTGGGAGCAGGCAAACGGGTTTGACTGGGCCACGCTTTCAGCCTCCGCCCAAGGGCCCTCTCCACCCCCAACCCCAAAGATTCCCTCTAGTCTCTCAGAGTTGAAGAGACATTGAGAATTTGGGGGTTAGTGTGCCAGCACTACCCCCTCACTACATCTCGTGCCAATTTCATCCTTGTCTCTACACTGAGGCCTGTCTCCTGGCCCCGCCCAGTGCCTACATACCCACCCCAAATCAGCTCCACCCAGTTACTCCACCCCCCACCCCCACCTCATTCCAGAAAGTATCACTCCTCAGGTGCCTCAGCTTAATTAGTAGAACTGGCAATGGGAGCTTTATAAAAGGGAAGCCGGGCGGCAGCTGTTACCTCCCCCTACACAGAATGTAAATCTCTGTTCAAAGTATCCCCTAAATTCCCTCTCCCCCCCCCCATCCCCACCATGTGGGGAGCGGACATTTGCCCCATCACAGCCTCCCCCTCAAAGGTTTGTGCCCAATTGGCATCTGGTGGGGGAGGGGCTGGGTGTCCGGCTTCCCCAACCGCTACTCCAGGGAGGCGTAGGGTTGAATTCAGCACTTTAATTGAAACTGTCAGTCCTACTCTCTTCCCAGGGTTGTGGGGAGGAGAACTGCCTTGATTACCCCCTCCCAGTTCCCAAGGAAGCTAAAGGAAGGCCTCAAGAGAGCATAGTGTGGAGGCTGGGAACGGGGACCCAGACCTGTGCTCCTTAGAACCGATTGTCTTTATTCTATTTCTTCCCTTTCCTCTAGGTACACCGAGAGCCGAAACCTTGGGCTCCTCTACCCCAGTACCTCTCGCCTCCCCCGCTTCTGATCAAGGCTACGCGCACCTCCATCTGGTTATATTGCCCCCTCACCCCATTATTTCAGCAACACATATCTTTGGCTATATCCGTAGCCCGCTTTTTTCTTTCTACTTTCTTCCTTTTTATCACTACTTCATCATCATCTTCTATCCTTTAGTTACAGCTATAACTAGCTTGTGGACCACTCCCTCTATAGCCTGCCCAACTCTATCGCCTCCACTATGTCCAGAATACTGACCCCTTAGCAGACCTGGGAGAGGGACTCAGGCGTTCTGGTTTTCAAGCTATGGTCCCGCCCTCACACTAATGCGCCCCAAAAGGGCAGTGGCGGGGTGGCTTGGGTCTCTCCCCCCGGGGCAATTAGGGATACACAAACAGGGCATCTAACGAGGCAAGGATGGGCTGCGAGTGGGGAAAGGGGCCAAGGGAATCCCCGGGGACTTGTTAAATTCTCCACAGGCCCCCACCATAATAGCAAAGAGCAACTCTGGGATGCAAGGGGAGGAGTTGAGAAATAGGGCGACTAAGAAGAGAGAGAGAAGGAAGATCCAAATCTCGCTCTCCTCTCGCCTTTCTACCCCGGCGTTAGGCACTGAAGCGCCGGCTCAGTTGCGCGCTCCCGCAGCAGCGCTTTCAGTTTTTTCCATACAGCAGGTAGAAGCTTGGGCCACGTGCGCGCGACGTGGGGGTCTGCGCGTCCTCCCGGGTGGGAGAAGAGAGGGGGCGAAAGCTCTCCCTCGAGCGCGCGTGCACGTTTAGGCGCCCTCCCATCCAAGCCACCCCACCCTGGGTCGTCCCAACATCCCCGCGGGAGCATCCCAACAGTAAGGCCCTAGGGCCCCGGGAAACTGTAAAGAGCCTCTTCCCTGCAAAGGCTCGCCCCCTCCCATCCCCACGGCGCCGGGTCTATGCCCCGGACTTCCCCCTACCCCGACTGGGGGCGGAGAATGAGCACCGCCCGCCCCCCACCGCCCCCTCCTCCCTGCGACAGCAGCGGCGGCGGCGAAGGTTTATTGATCTGCAGCGGCGGAGAGGAGCGGGAGAGACACACAGAGACTGAAGCAGAGAGTCAGAGACAGAGGGACAGGAACAGAAGCAAAGACCGTGGCACACAGAGATAGAAGCTGCCAGGAACATAGAAAGCGAAGACGGAGCAAGGTAGTCTCGCAAAGGAAGAGAATAGATCCAGAAACCGGAATGGAGACTTAGGCAAAGGTAGCAGAGAGACTGAAACCAAGGAAGAGATAAAGAGACAAGCAGGGTGTGAGATACTAATAGACAGTGACCAAGAAATTGGCGGGGGATGGGGAGGGGGCCAAGCCAAGAGACCAGACCTACACATGCACAAGGATATGAGAGACAGAAACAGACCCAGAGAACCCCAGACATGTCCTCTGCAAAGCTGTTCAATTCCTGGACTGACTGTAGCCTACAATCCAGGTCCCTTCTATTTCCTTCTCTACCCCCCACCCCCATACCCTTCTTAGCTTTACACATAGCCCTCCCACTTTGGCCACAGTCTGTCCAGCAGGTGCAGCCTCTGTCCAGACTGTGCCCCCGCTAAGGAGCCCCTCTATAGGTTTGGACCTGGAAACCTGTGCCTCTTTGCCCCCTGGCTGCCCATCTACAGCGTGACCTCATTAGGTGACAGACCCTCACTTAACTGGGGGGGGGGGTGTTAAGGGAGGGGTGGATATAGATCCATCCCACGTGACCTCTAAGGGGCGGGATAGCAAGGGCCCTCCCCACGTGACCCCCAAGGGGGCCAGAGACCCTTCCCACGTGATCCGGGGGTGGCAAATAGAGCCCCTCCCCACGTGACCCCGGTGGGGGTGGGGGGGTGGAAGCCTGTGGCTCAGTAGGGCCCCGCCCCCAAGCTCTCCCGCTCCCCGCCCCCAGCTCCCCGGCCCTCTCTTCTCCCGGCTCCGGAGCACGTCGCTCTCACGATTTATGGGGCCGCGGCTGCCGCAGTGAGGGAGCCGGGGAGCCCGGGCGCAGCGGCAACAAAGGCCGAGGGAAGCAAGGAGGGGGGGCGGTGCCCTACTCGCCCCTAGGACACGTCCCCCTCCTCACCCGACACTCTTCAATGCAAGGCAGCCAAGGGTAGAGTTACTCACTCCCCCAGCCCGAACCGCCCCCATTCCTACACTGGAATTATCACCTGCTTAGGTTGGGGAGGCCCTGACCTTCCTACCACCAACCCCTCAGGATCAAGTCCTGCGTCCCCCCACCATCACCATCGCCTTTCAAAGCGGGTGGACCCTTAAGGGCAGCGGGGAGACCTGAGAGCCCCCTTACCTACGCGCTCCCGACTCTCCACCAGACTCTAGAGGGGCGGATAGGCGTGCGTGCCCAGGGATAGGGGAGAGAAAAGTGGGGAGAGGGAACCGTCTTACCCCCCCAATCATTTCCTCTAGCCCTTCGAAGCTCTCCCCTTCCAGCTGGGGGAGGGGACAGGCCAAGAGACAAATCCTCCACCACTTCAGATTTCCAAGATTGTGGAGGGGGGGAAATCTTGGCTCATCCCCACCCCACCCCCCAGTCTGACACTCCGGGCGCTAGGAGGAGGGGGAGCCGCTGAGCCCAAAACAACAAAGAACGAAGCCGCGCGAGGCAGCCCCTCCCCTGGGAGGTTGGGGGTCGGGGCTGCTTGGTTCTCCAGGGCCCCCTCCCTCCAGGGCATTACGGTTTGCTCCCCAAGCCATCCTCTTCCCTTGGGGGGGAGGCAATATCCAGAGAGAGCTTCTCTCGTCGCCGCCCAGGCAGGTGTGACAGTGAGCTCCCCCTATACCCTCAGCGCCCCTAGGGACAGACCCCCCCCCCCACATACACACTCAACACTCGGAAGAAGCGAGGGCGATACACACAGCAGCTCCGTGGGGAGGAGGAAACAAGGGCAGCGAAGAGTGAGAGAGAAGCAAGGACTGACACACAGAACCGGGCCACACAACCACACGAAGATGAACAGCCAGGGCACAACAGACACACAGTGACAAGTCCAGCCAAAAAACACAACCACAAACGCCCATCATACACATCCGAGGAAAACATACACAACCTGACCCAGACGTACCACACTCGTATCCCAGAGACCGAGACACTGGCAACCACACGAACTCAGGCATAACCACACACTTCCATTCTTCACACACAACCCTAAATGGACCCTGACCGCCCCTTCCCCAACAGGCTGACAGCCCCCTCTTACCATCACCCCCACCCCACCCCCAGACACCATCGTCGACGCAGACACACAAATCACACACTCAGACACATGCACATTGACAGCGGCGCACGCCCGCTCACACTTAGAGGCACACACACACCATCTCCAAGCTGAGTGTGTGTTTGTGACATGACAGCCCCCCCCCCAACGCTTCATCCTCCATATCTCTCTATCTCTCTATTGCCCCACAGCTCACATTCTAGAGCGAACAGCGAGTCCAGGCAGGGTACCCCAAGTCAGCAACAACCCACACACTCAGAAGCTGACATTCACATAGGAACCATAATACACATTTTTCCTGTCCTCTCGTGGAGATTCAAAGATAGAGACAACTCCCTCCCTCTCCGTAAGTCCCTCGCCCCCCACTTTGAAGAAATGAGACTGAGAGAAGCCCAAACACGGCTCTTAAATATCCCTCTAAATGAAAACAGGTCAATGGCCTTCTAAAATCTGCCTTCTCTAAGTTGGTCTCTCTTTCCAGGGCTTCCCAGACACCCCCAAATCCGGGCCCCCTGACCAAGCGCGGGGGCGGGGAAGGAGGGTGGGGATGTAGGACGGGGGCGTGCGACTCCCGCTGTGTGGTGCCGGGAGAAATGGGGAGGGAAAGGGGTTCCGGAGATCTGGACAGCTGCCTTAGCACATCCCCCTACGCTACTGCTCCCCAACCTCCTAAATCAGCGCCCTCAGATACTCCCCTTGAGTCTTCCCAGACGCCCCCAGCGCCCTCTCTCTCCCTCCTGAACCGGCCCCAATCTCTTCAGCGCGCCCATCCCAAGACCTCGATGCCCTGATCTCCAGGCTTCTCCACCCCGTGCCCCCCAATGTCCCCAGCGCCCCCTTCTTTCTGACCTACCT
>CM053593.1:133751256-133778129 GCA_028646575.1 Pseudocheirus occidentalis
GGGAGCTGGGCAGAAATGGGCCAGTCGCCCTCGTGTGTCCTCCCCATTCCCCACATGCCCGTTCGGCCCTGCCCTGCCCTGTCCTGTCTTCTCTCCCAAACTCCATTCAATAAAGCTGCCTTCTCGTAAAGTGGGTCTGGTCAAATCGAGGAAAGCCAGGGGAAGGGAGGATCGGCTGGACTCCCAAAGGCGCTGCCTAACCGGTCCCGACCCCTTGGGGCGGCTCTAGCCGACCCCGCCCGTGCTGGGCAGGCCTGGGGAGCCACGGTGGGGAGAGCCGGACGCTGAAATTCCAAATCACACGGATTAAGGACACCTGGGCCGAGCGGAGGGAGCAGTTGCCTAAGCCGGTTAGACCAGGAAGCAACTCCGGGTCACTCCTCTAGGATCGCCCACTGCGGAGGTTGGCCGAGAAGCCTCTAGCCCCGGACCGGCAGAGGGGGCGGAGCCAAGGCGGGATCTGGGCCCCGGGATGGCGGGAGGTCTCGGCTACGGGCGGGGCTGACGCACTGGGCGGGGTTTTGGACGGGTCAGAGCTATAAGGAGGGATCGAGGGGACGTGGCTTCGAGAGGGGTCGGTTGCGGGGGTGGGGCCTCGGATGGACTCGGGCGCTGGACCCCGGCCTGAGGGGGCGGAGCTGACTGTGGGCAGGGCTTGGACTGGGGTCAGAACTGGGAGCGCTATCGGGAGGGCGGGGCCAAGTTTGGGGGCGGGGCCGGGCCTGGGAGAGGCGCTGGGCGTCCTCGGCCGAGAGATCTCAGCAGAGCCGGCGCCTTTGCTGCCACTGCCGCTGTTGCAGGCCTGCTGCCCCAGCACCTGCTGCCCTCGCCCGGCCCCGGGCACCGCTGCCATGCGGTTGGCACTGCTCTGGGCACTGGGGCTCCTGGGCGCCGGGAGTCCCATGCCTTCGAGGCCCCTCTTGGACACAGGTGAGCCCTGGCGTGGGGAGCCCTTAGAAAGGAAACTTGGGGCAACTGGACCCGGAGGTGCGGTGTGCGTAAGGAGCCAAGGGGAGCCAAGGAGGCTGTGAGAGAACTCCCAGCAGGAGCCCATCCCAGCCTGCATCCCTTGCCCTGAAGGCCCGGGACGAAGCTGGGGCGGGAGATTGACACGCAGACCGGAGCTCAGCTGCGGGAGAGGGAAAGCGAAGGGTGACACACCAGCCTCCAAGGGCCGATTCTGATGGCTGTGTCCCCAGATTCTTTCTCCACCCCCACCCCCGACTGGGCCACCAAGAGATGGCCCCTAGTGCCAGGCACAGAGTACGTACATCACCAGTTTGTTTTTTTTTTCCTGCCTGGATGAAAGTCGTCATTCACCTATCGTCCCTCTACAAGACAAGACAGATATCCTCCCCTTCCCCCGCCCCCGAGCCAGACTAGGGACAAGTTGGCCATACTGCCCTGGACCGGGGTCAGTAGTCATCTAAGGGGCCAAAGGGGTTTACCAGCCAGGCCTGGAGGAGGAGGGGGCCTTTCAAGTTCTGGAGACAAGGGGAGTGGATATCCAGGTGTCAGAATGTTTATGCCACCAAAGTTTAGGGAACCAGGAGGAGTATGGAGGGAGGACTTGGTGCCTCTTAGAACTTTCACTTCCTATTCAATGTCTTGGACTGGAGTTGGGTGGGGGGAGACTACCGAGGGGGTGGAGTGTCCGGAGGAGAGAGGTCCATTGTGTATGGGGGTGTGTGAGGAGGAAACCAAGACTGTAGCTTCATCGGGTGTGCCTGCTGTGGGCATGGGGGGGTGTTTGGGGAAGAGGTGGGAGTGTTTGTTCTGCCGCCCAGAGATGGGTGTTTCCTTCTAAGATGCCACAGGGGAAAGAGAGAGGGAGGGGAGGTGGGCACCAGGCCACCCTGGTGGCTACAGACCATTGCCTGGGAGAAGGAGGAGGTGCCTGCTTGACTCAATGATAGTGTTCCTTCTAGAGAGGGGGGGATGGGACTGTGGCAATTAGGAGGGGAATGGAAGATGGGGGAAAAAGGCAAAGAATATGACAGGAATTCCTTGAGGAAGTAATAGAGGGGGAGAGATCATGGAGGGCCACCCCAGTCTTTACTTTTCGTGTGTCCAAACATGCTTTGGAAGTCCCCTAAGCAGGGAAGATCCTCAGAAAGAGGCATTTTAAGAACCCAGGAACAGGGGATACTGACAAGAACACCAGTAGTCCCCCAAACCCTGGAGCCTAGGATTTTCTTTGCTTCACACTTTGGAGGACTATTTGGTGTTACAGGTCAAATGGGGACACAACTCCCATTGCCAGAAGGGCTGCCTAGAAGGTACCCAGAGCCACAGGTTTTTGGGGACAACCTCACCCTCAGTCTCTCAGAAGCAGTCCAGGTAAAGTGTATTCCTTATCTTCATCTTTTTCTACCAGCCCTTCTTAGAACTTGGGTTGTGTTATGCTAGCCCTCATTCCTTTTCTGTGCAGAAAGTATAATAGATTTTTTCCTGTTAGATTTGAAATCCGGAGGCTCTTGCATCTGAATCCCTAATTTGACTCTTAATAGCTGTGTGATTCTAGGCAATTCAGTTAACCTCTCTGAGCCTCAGTTTCCCCATCTGAGAAATGAAGATAATGAAATTACACTACTTACCTCATAATTATTAGAAGGAAAACATTTTGCAATGCTGAAATTCATTTATTATTATTCCTGCCTGCCCCTTTTGAAATTTTCTGCCTAAGTCCTTCATCTCTTCCTTAATGATCAGTTTCATTTAAGGGTACTTCTATACCCCTCCCCTCCACCCGTTTGCTTGCTCCCAGTACCCCAACCCTAACACTCCTCTACTAGAAGGATTCTATTTCTAATTTATGTTCTCATTAATTCAGGAACGCCCACCCTCATGCCCCCATCCTAGATGGGATTGTCTAGGACCCTAGGGGAAACTTAGAGAGGAGGGGCTTCTCACTGCATCCCCCACCCCAAAGCTGAGTCAGAGGAAGGGCTGGGGCCGGGAATGGGTCCTCCTTACCATTTCCTCTTTGGGCAGGAAGCCGAGAAGGGGGCGGCTGAGACACCTCCTTTGACCCCCACATGCCCCCCCTAAACAATGATCCCGGGCAGGTGGGGCTTCCTGACCTTTCCCTTGAGACTTCCCTACCCCTATCCTCATGATCTAAACTTCAGGACTCCCCTGAGAGCCTGGTCTTTCTGGCTTGTGGAAGATTGATGAGCATATCAAGGAGGGCTAGGTGGGTGATAGTATCTTCCCCTACAGGACAGGCTCCCCCAGAAATTACAGATCAAGCTAGAGGTGGAGGGTAAGAGCCACATCTTGGAGCTGCAACAGAATGGGTGAGTGCACCAGAGGGTCCGAGAAAGGCAATGCAAAGGGTGACAGCTCCCTAGCCCAGGGATTTGTGTAGATGTCTCTAGCTTGTAACAGTCCTTAGCATCTAGGCCAGTCACTCCTGGTCAGTAGAAGGTACCATTGACCCCATCTTTTCCTTACTCTGGTCTCTAGGGAACTGGTCCCAGACACCCCAACTCTTGTGTGGTACCAACCTGATGGCACCCCGGTGGTAAATGAGGGAGACACTCTGGTGAGTTAGACCCTAATATGCCAAAGTTCATTGATTATTCAGGGAGTGAATGGATCTCTAAGGCTAAATTTCCCTGGTAGAGAAATGGAAAGGGGGTGCCTTATCTGTGTTAACAGGGTGCATTTTTGTGAACACCCTTAGTGCCCTTCTCTCAAATCCTCATTAGATTTGATTCTCTGCTGCAGGAGAATTGTTGCTACCAAGGGACAGTACAAGACCACCCAGACTCCTGGGTGTCTGTTTGCATGTGCTCTGGACTCAGGTAGAGTGGCAGTTGTGGGGAGAGAGGGCAAATGGGCTTGAGGAACTGACATACCATCCTTAATTCCTACTTCTCTCTCTAGAGGGCTGGTTGTCCTATCCCCAGAGAAGGTATATACCTTAGATCCCAGACCATGGGGAGTTATCAAAATCTCCAAGATAGAAGATAATCACCTGACAGAAGGCACCTGTGCCCTGAACCCAGGATCCCATGTGTTCACCCAGGCACAGTCAGAGCTTAAGCAGGGCCTGCATCATCTATATCGGGTAAGATTTAAATAGAAGTTAGACATCCAAGTGATTATTGAATTGAATTGGATTATTGACCATCAGTAACCCTTCTTTTTTGCTCCTCTCCCTCCCTTCCAACCAGAGTAAACGGGATGTGGTGTCAGAGACAAAGTTTGTAGAGCTGGTGATTGTTGCTGACCATGAGGAGGTGAGGAAGTCGGCATCTGATGCCTTCTTTGTTCATCTCTCAGTGCCTCTCCCACTAGTATTTTCTCCTTCTTTCTTCAACAGGTACAGAGATACCCAGACCTACACCAACTACAGACCCGTATGCTAGAAGTGGCTAACCAGGTGGACGCGGTGAGTTTCCAAGGAGGGTGGGCAGGGCGAGCATAGTATCTGCTGGCCTAAGCACAGGACGGCAGAGAAAGCCTCACTGTTATTCCCGATTAGTTCTTTAGGCCCCTGAACGTACGGGTGGCATTGGTGGGCGTGGAGGTCTGGAACCAGAAGGACATGATCACAATGGACAGGGATGCAGGCATCACACTGGAACGCTTCCTCCACTGGCGTCAGTCAGAGCTGCTCCCTCGGCTGCCGCATGACAGTGCCCAGCTGGTCACGTAAGGGCCCTATTCCTTAGACCATTATTCTGACCACACCCCTCCAACCAGGATGTGACTGCTTAATGCCCTTGGAGGGGCCTAACCTTTGACTCCCTCCCTCCCTTTAGGACCGACCTGTTTCTGAACTCGGCAGTGGGCATGGCGATACAGAACTCCATCTGCTCTCCAGGCCTCTCAGGGGGTGTGAACGTGGCAAGTGTTACTGGATGTTTTTCTGGCCTTTCTCCCTCCTTCCATTTTATTGTCCCCCTACCCCTACCTCCACCATCAGCAATTCAATTCAGTCTGACCTCACTTAGTACCTTTTACTGGAAGTATGATACTGTACAAAGACAACTGATTCTGCAGTCATAGGACCTGGGTTCAAATCTCCTCTCTGGTGCTTACCAGACGTAGCCTTAGACAAATTATCTCAATTCTCTGGGTCTTAATTTCCTCACCTATAAAATAAAGAGGTTGAATTGAAAGGGTTTGCAAACTACAATCCATCTCTTTTTGTACAGAAGTGGTTTTTACATTTTTTAATAGTTTTGCTGTATTTAAAAATGTAAAAACAAAACCAAACTAAAACATCCTAGTTCATGGCTTTACAAAAACAAACAAACAAAAAACATGCTGAAGCCACAGGACAAAATGATAAAAAATAATAACAGCTAACATTTATAGAGGGCACCCTATATGCCAGGCACTATCCTAAATACTGTCAATTATCTCATTTGAGTCTCATAACAACCCTGGGAGGGATGTGCTATTATTACTGCCCCCCCTAAGGAAACTGAGGCAAACAGGTGAAATGACTAGAGCAGGGTCACACAACTAATATCTGAGGTCACATTTGAACCCAGGTCTTCCTGACTCCAAGCTCGACACTCTCTCTACCTGGCCCCAGCTGCCCTAGCAGTTTGCTGGACCTATGCTTTCTGTGCCCTCTGATGGGCAGTCTGGGTGCCATGGGGATAGAGGGCAAGTATAAGATAATGGGAGCTTGTGGTCCATTTGGGGAGCCAGAAAGAAAACTGAATGGGATAGAGAAGTCTTGGGTGCAAGTGGAGCTGTCAGCTTTGGGGAAGTGACTTCCCTTCATGGGTTTCATTTCCCTCATTTGCAAAGAGGAATGCGTCTGACTAGCTGACATCTATCATGCCTTCCAACTGCAATGTGTGATATGCCAACCCTGACATGCTGTGGTTTAGGTCCCTTCCAGCTTTGACATTCTAAAACCCACCCCCAAATGAACTGGTCGGACAATAAGGGCTATAGGAGTCAGAGGGGAGAGGGGACACTAGACATGGAAAGGCTTCAGGAAGGTGGGACAGGAGCGGTTCTCTCTTCCAGACTTCTTCCTGGACAATGGATCAATATTCCCTCTTACCTCCTTACCTTGAGCTTATGAGTTCACCTGTCTTCCCCTAGGACCACTCAGTGAGCATTCTGGGTGTGGCATCCACCATGGCCCATGAGCTAGGGCACAGCCTAGGCCTGGCACATGATCCCCCAGGAGGCAACTGCCCATGCCCAGGCCAGCCTCCTGCCAAGAGCTGTATCATGGAGGCTGCCACAGCGTGAGTAACACCCCTCTCTCCAAACCAGAGAGTGAGGAAGGACCTGGGTGGGGAAAGGGGGTGGAGGAAATGGCTCCCTTTCACCATAATCCCCTTTCTTCCCCATCCTCAGATTCCTGCCGGGTCTGAGTTTTAGCACCTGCAGCAGAGAAGCTTTAGAAAAGGCACTTCTGAGGGGAGCAGGTGGCTGCCTCTTTTCTCGGCCACCTCGGCTGGCCCCTCGCCCTCCTCGATGTGGGAACCTGTTTGTGGAGCCTGGAGAGCAGTGTGATTGTGGCTTCTGGGAGGTGAGGGGCTCCTGCTCTTCCTTCCCTGCCTGGGACTCCTCTATCACCACTCCTTGGCCTGAGCCTCTCAGAGACTTCCCTTCCAACTCCCTGTCCCTTGACTGTGACTCTGGGTTCTATTTCCCCTGGATCCCGACCCTCTGCCCATCTTCCTCATTTGTGCTCTCTCTTTCCTTCTCTCCTTCCCTGTCTGTCTGTCTGTCTGTCTCTTTCTGTTCCTTGCCCAGGAGTGTTCTGATCCCTGCTGTAATGCCTCCAGCTGCCAGCTGATGCCTGGGGCTCAATGTGCTTCAGATGGTCTCTGCTGTCAAGATTGCCAGGTATGGTCATAGGGCTGGCATAGATAGGATGCTCTGAGTGTGACTTGGGTTGGGGCAGTGGTAATGATGATTCTGGTGACAGATGACAGAGAAATGGCATCAGGGAGGAAGTATTTGTCTTCTGATTGATGTTCTTCCTCCCCACAGTTGCGCCCAGTGGGATGGTTATGCCGCCCAGCTCGGGGAGACTGTGACCTGCCTGAGTTCTGCTCAGGGGACAGTGCCCAGTGTCCCTCAGACGTCAGCCTGGGGGATGGTGAGCCCTGTGCCAAGGGCAAAGCTATCTGTGCTGCTGGGCACTGTGCCTCTTATGTTGCCCAGTGCCAGGCACTCTGGGGTCCTGGTGCCCACCCTGCAACCCCTTTCTGTCTCCAAGCTGCCAACACACGAGGAGATAGCTTTGGGAACTGTGGGAAACAGTACAATGGCAGTTATGTGCCATGTGCCCCTCGGTGAGTGAGTACTCCCCCACCCCAACCCTGGTCTGTGCTCCCTCATTTTTCCTTCCTGACCCTTTGCCCTCTGGCCATCCCTTCCCCCTCTTCACCCTATGATTTCCAGTTCCCTCCCTTCCCCTGACTCTCTAGCCCCTCCCTCATAGAGATGCCATCTGTGGGCAACTCCAGTGCCAAGGTGGTAGTGTCCACCCCCTATTGGGCACTGCTCAGGATACACTCACAGAGACTGTTGAGGCCAATGGAACACGCCAGACCTGCCGGTGGACACACTTAGACCTGGGCAGTGATGTAGCCCAGCCCTTTCTGGCCCTGATGGGCACTGCTTGTGCCCCTGGTCAGGTGAGTGAGCCAGACATTCCTGCTCAGGCTAGGTTAGACCAGATGAGATTCTATGAAATGTTAAAGGGAACTGGCAGAGCTTCTGGGCCCTGAGGCCCAGTCTGAATCTCCCTCCTTTCCCATCCCTGGCAGGTATGCATTGACCAGCAGTGTCAGCCAGTGGAACTTCTGGGGGCAGAGGAGTGTCGGAGCAAGTGCCACGGGCATGGGGTGAGCAGAGGGTAGGGACCCTGACCCCCAAGATCAGACTGGGGGGCAAACTTAAGGGGACTGTGGAGGTGGCAGACCTGGGTTCTCTAGCTCCGTGCACCCTTGTTCCTGCAAATCCTTCTTTGACCTCCACAAAACTCCTGTTGGTTTGTTTTGCCATTTTCATTTTGCTGAAGCTGGAATAACATCGAGGAAACTGCTTCTCGGGTTCCCCTCCTCCCTTGAGCACCTTCAGAGGCAGCTGAGCAGAATAGTGGCTAGAATACTGGGCCTGAAACATGAAAGACCTGAATTCAAATCCTACCTCAGACACTTATTAGCTATGTGACCCTGAGCAAGTCACTTAACCTCTCAGTTTCCTAAACTGTAACATAGTGATAATAATAGTGCCTCCTTCCCAGGGTTCTTGGGTGAGGATCAAATGAAGTAATATTTGTAAAGTGCCTGATACGTCAAATTGCTTAATACGTGTTTGTTTCCTTCCTTCCTTTGCTCTTTCTTCTTCAGGTCTGCAACAGCAATAGACATTGCCACTGTGACCAGGGCTGGGCACCGCCCGATTGCTCCACCCAAGGCTTTGGGGGCAGTGTGGACAGCGGGGCCCTGGGCCAGCAGCCAAAAGGTACTCACTGGAAATGGGGGCCGGGAGGGCAGACTGATCACTCCATGTCAAAGCTGCTAGGAACCTTAGAGATTATGTTTGAGTTCTCCCATTTTACAGATAAAGAAATTGAGTGAGGCCTAGAAAGCTAGCTAATGGCAACCATTCTCATCTTCATCCCCCTTTTCTGACCTCTTGACCTCTGACCTCCATTCTTCTTCCTGGGTCTGGTCTCACGTCCTACAGCAAACCGTGGCCTGACGACTGGATTACTCCTCAGTCTCCTCCTTCTGGCACTGCTGATACTTCTTGGGGCTTGCTATTGGCACCGTACCCATCTACGCCGGAGACTCTGCAAGTTTAAGGGGACCAGTGCCCAGTATAGGTATCAGACCTATAACTTTCACTAAGCCCTCTGGCCCGGAGCCTTCACTCCCCCCCTTTGCCCCTCATGCCACCTTTAACCTCCCATCTTCATTGTTCCCCTACTCACACTGACCCAGCTCCCATCCTCTTCAAACATTTCCCCTTTAATTCACTCCTCCCTAACCCTTGCAGGGACACTGCTGTGGCCCAGGTTCGATTTCTCCATGGGGGTGTCTGTGCCAATGGCTACAGGTAAGCAGGACCCTTTACTCATATCCAGACTAAATAGTCCCTGTCTCAGGCTGCTCATTTTCCACTAGGTGACCCGATGTTCAGTCTTTGATCTCTAAGGATTTCACAAAGGATTAACCTTCTCAAACAATCATATCTAGTACTTGGAGGGTAGATAACAGAATCTGAAACTTCCTTTCCCTTCACCTATCCCAGGACATCCCCATCTGGTCCCCCTGAACGTCCAGGTCCACCTCAAAGGACTCAGGCAACAGAACTTCAGCTGATGCCTAGCACCAAGGTGAGCTCCTGGTCCCTGTCAAGGGAAGGGGCAGGGACACTTGTCTACTCAGCCATAAATCCAGCTGGGTTACCCTCCCCTCCATGACCCTCAAGGGGATTCTTAGTGCCTATTTCAGCAGGTTCTGGATGGTCTGAGAGTGGCTGACACTGCCCTGATGCCAAATTGCCAGCTCCAAGGAGGTTGAGGAGTCATATCCTACCTGGGGTGGGAAACCTAAGATGGGTGACCAAAGGAAATGTTGTTTGGCACAACTCGTTAATTGAGATGAGGGTGTTGTGCCTGCTACTCATTGGCACTTCAATGATGCCACCCTGGATCTGGAGGCCCAGATGCCCTCTGACTGCAGGATTGGGTAAAAGAAATTAGCACTGCTTGGGACCCCATGAACACAGGACAAACACTGAAGGAACTGATAAGTGCTCCTGGATCCCAGGGTGCAGAATTGATATTTTCTAGTGACTATATGAGGTGGGGAGGGGGGTTGCTTTGCATGCCCACAGCCTGGCACCCCCACTCTTGAATGCGGCTGAGTAACTGCATGATGCCCCAGCTCTCCTAAGATCCTGGCTGCCCCACCCCTGGACACTAAATCCACTTATTTTTACCACACCCCTGAGTATCTCTGACTAACTCTGATCCTCTCCTACACCACTGTTCTCTTCTTCCACCACCCCTCTTTGTCCTCTCTCTGTGCTCCCTCCGCTTCTCCTGCTCTTTCCGCAGTCTGGTGCTCTTGACCACCCTGACCCCCCTTCCCGGCCGCTCCCGCCGGACCCTGTGCCTAAGAGAATACAGGTAAATCTGAGCAAGGGGCAAGGCCCCAGCACAGGGTGGGCAGAGGGACGTGGGAATTTAGTGAACCTGAACTTCTGGTCACATACATGAAAAACTAGGATTGAGAAAGAAAACACCTACCCCTGTCCCTGCTGTGATTTTGGGTGGGCACGGGTACCCCTCTGTGCCCCAGAAGGCAGTGGAAAAAGTACAAGGTTTCTAATTTGGTCTGTATCTCCACCTGGTGGTATATTGTGGCACTACAGCCTACCTACCCTCAAATTATTTAATTACATCCCCTTTCTCTTTCTCCCACTACTATAGCACCTGAAATCCCTTGGTGCCAAACTGTGCCCAGCATGTATCCTTACCCCTGTGCATGTACCCATCCCAGTGTAAGGCTGCATGTTAGCATGGAACCCTATTGAGGGGAGCCTCTGAGTGCCATACTCCTACCATCAGCGCATGCCCATTCTCCCACTGGCTTCTTCCTCACTGGCACTGCTCTCTCTGTCCAGGCTGCACTGACTGATCGACCCAACCCCCCCACCCGTCCGCTACCTGCCGACCCGGTGGTGAGGAGCCCACAGGTAACGGTGTGGGGGCGGGCATAGCCCCTCCCCCCTCCTGGGCTGCAGCACTGATGGCCTGTGGCAGTGGTTGCTGGGGCAAAGTGCCCCCCCTGGTATCCCTTGGGCACAGTGCCAGGCCCTTCCCTATCGGAGGTACCTCAAGAGGTACCGTTGGCAGCAATAGGTTTGTTTGGGGATGGTGGGTGACCTATTGGGGACCTTCCCATGGTAAATTCTGCCTTCTCTCTGTCAGTCTCAGGGGCCGGCTAAGCCCCCACCTCCGAGGAAGCCGCTGCCCTCCTACCCCCAGGGACTGCTTCTCTCAGGCGAAGGGCCCGATGAAGATAGCTCGGTGCCCCTGGTCGTGCCCTCTAGGTAGGTAAGGGGAGGAGTTGAAGATGAGGATAAGGGAAACGTCCCTTTGATGGAAGGGTGTCCACATTCTCCCCTTTTTCTTCTGCCCCTTTATCACAAGACCTGCGCCTCCGCCCCCTACGGCCTCTGGGGCAGCTGTACGAGTCTGACTTCATCCTGGGACAGTGAGATCACCGAGAAGTCACTGTGAGCCCCCATTTCCCTGACATCGAACTTGAGGAGCCTGTGGAAGTGAAGCCTGCCCACTCTGCTAGGACTGAGGAGCCTCGAACAGAAGCCGAGGACCAGCATTCTTATGGCACTATTGGAGTTCCTGAAGGCGAAGCATGAGATGGAACCCCGCACTGTTGACTCTGGGATGGGGGGAGGCAAGGGGAGGGATCAGGTATGGAGGGGATGGGAGTGGGCCCGGCGCTGCTGGGGCTCAACTGCAATAAACTGAGACCTGGAAGCGCCTTCCTCCCTCCGAGCCTCTGTCTGCTCTGAGAAGCCTGGGCCCACCCCTTCTGCGGTCCAGAACAGGGGAACTTAGAGGTTCCCGTTCCGACCACCAGAGGACGATGCTGCCCCGGCCGGAGAATGGCTCCAGGAGAAGGCGGGGCAAGGGGGGGTGGGGGAGTAGCTGGGTTTCTTCGCTTGCCTGCACCTGTCTGAGGTGGAATTCGGACGCCAGGGTCGGCGATCTGCCTCAACACAGCCTGTGTGGGCTTGAAGACTTGGACTGATCCTTCAGCCCTTTCCCTGTCCCTATCCACTGTATGATTGCGAATTATATAGCGATATAACTATTAACTTATTGCCCTAAGGCTCGCACCAGGGACTGTCATGATGCACTGGTGATCACCAAAGGTGCCTGTACTGTTCCTCCCCGTTGACATCCCCCACTAAAGGTCTGCAGAGGGACCAGGGAGAGGCTACAGGGTTCTCAGAAGCCTGGAGGCGGGGCGGGGCGGGGTGAGGCGGCTCCCACGGTCCCGGGGCAGCGCACCTGCCTCCCCCTTTCCTCCCGCCCCTTCCCGAGGGCTCGTGAACAAAGGTGCTTTGTACTGTGCCGCTGACACCTCCTCATTACACCAAAATCCGGACTGGGGCAACTGCCCTTCCCCCCCGCCCCTTTCTTGGGTAAGGGTGGTGGTAGGGATAGATCAGATGCTACCTTGGGACGCACTGGCTCCACCCGGACCCCAGCAAAGAAGGAGGGGTGTGAGATGATGAGCCGAAGGACTCAAGTTGGGACCCGGACGGAGATAGAAACCTTGATTGTTCCAGGCTTCTTTTCCCTATCTCTGGGCAATGGGGTGTGCTCAGCCCCCCCACCCCCATATAAACAGTTCTACCCTGTGTGCCTCTCTAGGGCTGTCCCAACTCAAACACACACACACACACACATACACACACACACAGCTGTAAAGCTCAACTTCAGTTGGGGGGCGTGTCTGGGGAGCCTGCGGCTGGTAAAGGGTTAACTCGGAGTTGGTCGGATTAGGTGGAGCCGCCTCCCCATTGGTGGAAAGTTATCCGGGGAGTGGCTTCTCATTCTATTCTGCACCCCCCTCCCCGTCATTCCCCCCTCCCCCTGTATCCTTCCCCCCACCCCCAACCCCGGTCTACTTTGTATCTTCCTCGCCCTGACTCCGGAGCCCGGCCAACCAGAGCCGGGCCAGACCAGACCCGGGGGCGATGCGGCTTCTGCCTCTGCTGCGGACAGTCCTCTGGGCCTCGCTCCTCGGGTCCCCGCTCCGGGGGGGGTCTGGCCTCCGCCACGCCGTTTATTGGAACTCCAGTAACCCCAGGTAGCCTGAACAAACCGGGCTTAGCTTAGCCGGGCCAGCTCGCCTTTGGGACAGGGCGTGCACTCTCCATTGCCTTCTCTCAGTCCCCGCCTGGGCCGGACAGCCGCGCGCTAGGGCTCCTTTGTTTGAGCTGGTTGTGGGGGGGAGGGGCGAAGCTCTCCCCCATCACCCCATCCCCATACCCCTTACCCAGTACACCCTGGCCCCCACGTGGAGAGGGGGTGGGAAGAGGTGAAACCCCGGGGTGGGATACAGGCGCAAGTTCTAGGGGCAGGGGGGGTCCGTCTCATATATTCCAGACCCCGCCCCCCTTGCTAGCGCCTTAACTCTACTCCCCCCCAACCTCTCGCTGGCCCCAGAGGTTTCGATGTATGGAGAAAGAGGAAAGAGAGCTGGGGTGTTCAGACTTTATCTTGTGTGCGAAAGAATGTCTCTGTCTAATCCTTTTAAATGTCTTTCTCTCCCCCCTTGTCCAACTTCGTCTCTGTCTCGAGTTATGTTTCCCTCTCTCCAGTTTATTTTATCTCTGTATTTGTTTCACTGTCTGTCTCTCTTCCAATGCCTCTCCAACCACACCACTCTAGCTTTTTCATTCTCTCTGCTCCCTTTGTTTCTCTGGAAGAATGTCTTGCTTTTCCTATCTCGACATGTCAATATCTAGAATTCCAACAGATCAACCTGACCCAGCCTAAGCCACAACTTTGGAGTAGGTAGGAGCTTGTGAGGATCTGTTCCCACCCTTTTAAGGTTTAGGTGGCCCCAGAATAACTTGAATGGCCCAGAGGGAAGGGCAGTGGGAGGTCTGGGGTGGGGGTGGGGTGCTGGTTTATCAGATGGATCCAGACTGACAGGAAAGACAAACATCCTTGGTGGTATCTACTGGATGACCCCCTCCCCCATGTCAGTCACTACCCAAACTGTTTTCCTGTGTTACAGTTGCAGGTCAAGGTCCAAAAGTCTGCCTCTGCCTGTCTCTGTTTTCATCTCCTATCTCTGTCTCTCCATAATTCAGTCATCGTGTGGTTTTATGCATCTTTTCTTTTCTGTTTCTTGCTCTGCATTTTTTCCCCTGTGTCTGCCAAGGGAACTTCGTCAATGGGAAGCAGTTTGATGCTCAATGTGGGAGCCTATAGATTGTTAAGTATATGCTGAGGCGTATATGGTAGGTAGGTGTGCTCAAAAGGGACATTGAGCCCTTTGGGAGAGGGCAGTCTGGCCATTTAGAGGTACCCAGATCTCATGCTCCTTAGCTCCCATCCCCTGAGAGTTTACTCTAAAGTCCTAATGCCTGATTGATGCCTACAGGTTGCTTCGAGGAGACGCAGCAGTGGAGCTAAGCCTCAATGATTATCTGGACATCTTCTGTCCCCACTATGATGGACCAGGGCCACCTGAGGGTCCTGAGACTTTTGCTCTTTTCATGGTGGACTTGGCTGGCTACAAGGCATGCCAGGCTAGGGGCACAGGAGCCTCTAAGCGCTGGGAGTGTACCCGCCCCTTTGCTCCTTTTGGCCCAGTTCGATTTTCAGAGAAAATTCAGCGTTTCACACCTTTCTCATTGGGTTTTGAGTTCCTGCCCGGAGAAACCTACTACTATATCTGTAAGTAAAATGGAGGGGCCATGGTGAGTGGGCCAGGGACTATGGCTTAGGGGCAGGGGAAACCAGACCTAGAAGCAATGTCCTCCCACCTCAAAACCTTATACCATCCAGGCCCAAGGAGAGGAGCTTAGAAACGAGAAAAGGGACCTAGATTGAATGCAGTGAAGGATAGGTATCAAGAGTTTGGGAGCAAACTAAGCCCCTAAGAAAATGGCAGTGAATGGACATAGTGAAGTTGAGGGAGAAGGGGGGCAATCTAAAAGTTAAATGAAAGAAGCCAAGGGGAGGGTTCTGCATAATTTGTGGGGAGAAGAAAAGGGGAAATTAGAGAACTCCATTTCTGATGGATATGATCTATAGAAAGCTAAGAAAAGAGAGGGACAGGATGTGGGAGTCTGAAGCAGTGTCAAAAAGCGTGAACAAACCTTTTTTCTCCTGCCCATCTACTTACCTGCCATAGCTGTCCCAATCCCAGAAAACTCTGGCCAGTGTCTGAAGCTGCAGGTATCAGTGTGTTGCAAAGAAACCAGTAAGTGTTTTGATGAGTGTTTTCCTAATCCTTGGTTGAGTGGGAAATGCCTCATATAGAGCAGCAGGATATATGGGGGGTTGGGGTGGTATTGAATGATCTCCGGGAATGAAAAAGTTGTCTGGGGAACTGGGATATTTGGAATCTGTCCCCATCTTTGGCTTCTTTATCCCTAGCTGAGAAGCCGACCACTGCACCTCCTTTTGTGCTGCGCCAAGGGAATGGGGTCTCCAGGGGTAAGTCAAAGGCATGACAGGACCTCTGGCCTCTCTTTTGGTGTACTCTAGGACATTAGTGCCAGACTCTTGGGAGACTAGAGGGTTGGGGTGTACAGGTGAAGAAGATGTGTGTTATACTCATGATTGGCTTTGGAGGTTGGAGGATGGAGATTGAAGAGATGGCACAATGAACATGGGTAAAGGGTGAGGGAATGTGCAAGGGACCTTAGAGATTATCTACAGAGTGAAATGAACTTCAGGGCTAGAGAAGAGGGTTCAAAATCTGACCCTATATTTACTAACTGTGTGAACCAGGGTCAGTCAGCTTTACCACTTGAACCTGTTTGCTCATTTCTAAAATGGGCATAATACTACTTATCTCACATAGTTGTGGGAAACCTTTAGACCTTAAGAGTTGTGATGCTGCAATTTATTGTTATTGTTCTAGTCTGACACACTCGTTATGTACATAAGAAAACTGAAATAGAATCATGAAGTGACATTCTCTTAAACAAGGGGCAGAATTATGGGTGGGAGGAGTAGGATGGGGAAATGGGATAAAGGCTGATAGAATTACCCCTCCAACCCTTTCCCTCTGCCTGTGTGTTACAGAGTCCTTGGGTCCAGGTGGGGGCAGCACGCCAGCATGGCAAGGAGGCCGGGCCCCAAGTCCCCTCTGCCTCCTCCTCTTGCTGCTATTGCCACTTCTGCGCCTCCTTCGGGGACTCTGAGCCTAGTCCTGGCCCCCCCACCCTTGGCCATCACCGCCGGTTCTAGCCTCTCTGTGCACGCCCCTGACCAGGCTTCAGCGTGGAGGCATGGCTCCAGCTGTCTGGAAAGGGGTGAAGGGGTCAGTGCTTGGGGGATAGGGAGGTATAGGAGAGTTGAAAGATTCCAGAATGACTGTTCTTGGTGTGGAGTGTTGCAGTTTGCCCTCTGATCTTTGGAGGATAGGGTCAGAGTTAGCTGGGGCTATCCCCACAATTTCTGAGTGCATGGACTGATACCTGGACAAATACTGAGATTGGACCAATTCTTGGATTCACATTGAGGTGAATGCTATCACTTCTAATAGCCTGCAACTGGCCATGGTCCCCTTCCCTCTTCAGACTGGAATTTTTTTCTGGAAAATAAACCAAACTCCAATCCTGGAGAAGGGGGATGAAACACCTAGGTCCCCTGGGGGCTTCAAGACTTCTACTAGTCTAGGAGTAAGGTGATTCCCCCCTTGACCTCGTCAACCAGCCTACTGATTCTCCAGGTGCTCCCCAGGACTGTACTTTGTTCTCTGAGAACTCTCTTGTGTCTTCTGCGAAGACGGACTTGATATGAGATTGATTTTCATTTATTTGTATTTTTATAAGTATCTGGACTCAACCTTCAATAAACCAGCCCCCTCCCTCTCATACACCACACCCTTCTGCCCTCTGGCTTCTTCCCTACTGACAACCCCAGTATTCTGGACTCCCACCTTGTCACTGGCTGACCTCCATGCCAGCTGTGCTCAAGTGGTCTGTGCCAGCCCTTGGTGGGCACCCCACTGGGCCTGGATTGGATAGTTGCCAACAGCAGCTGTGGAGGTTGGCACCTCTCTCTCCACTTCCCCCCACCTCAGCTTCCTGTGTATGTGAAGCAGGTGGAAGGGGCCACAGATGCTCTGGTACTGCTGGAGCTGTTTGGGGCACTGTCTAAGCACTAGGGAGCCACTAAGGCCTGATCTTCCATTTGGGGAAAGATCAGGGGGCTAAAGGAAGGCTGTACTTCCCAAAGCCTAGACCTAGAAAAACTAAGGTGCTCCTCCTCCTTTCCCTGAGGGCACCTGGGGCGTAGGTCTGGTCTGGAATTGTAGAGGGTAGGGTCAAATCAAAGCCTTCTACTAGGTTGGTCCCCTTTGTTCTCAGCTTTTATAGGAACACGGGTATGGAGCCGTGGTGGGAGGACCCCAGAGCTCCCCGCCCCCCAACCTGTCATTGCCCTCCCGACTAGGGGAAGATTCTGCCCATTTTCCACTTCCCTCCCACACCCTTCTACCTTCCACCTGTCCGGGTCTCCCAGGCCCAAGGCTCTCCACTCTGGGCCTTCCCATCCCTCCGCCTCAGCTTCTCCTGGCACAGTGCCAGGCTGCTTGGCGTGGAACCCGAGATCGATAAGTGGATGTTGTGCTGATTAGCTCGGGTCTGGCTGCTGCAGCTCCAGAGAGCGTGTGAACATGGGGCGAGGCTCGAGGATGTGCGGGGGTGGGGGCCCCTACTGTAAACCCACAAAGTCCGTGAAATTCAAGTCCCTCCCTCCCTCACACACACCTCGGTCGACCCCTCCCCGTCGGACACCTGGGTCTACCCTCCCCCGCCCCCCAGTCATAGTCGGGGAGGGGAGTAGAGCACGGAAGGAACAGCTGTCTCCCGCCTCCTCCCCGCAAGACCACTCCGCACTCAAGCCGCCGCCGTAGCTCCGCGTTAATTAGATTGCTAGGTCCTGAGGCTGGGAGAGCGGCACCATCGGTACAGACATAGACACGGCCAGCCCTGCCCTCCCTGCCTCAACGCACCTAGGCCTTGTTCTCTGAGTGTGTGTGCGCGCGCGCGCACTCACACACGCCTGCGCGTGTCTTGAGGTGTCACTGCCTCTAAGTGGTGGTGGCTTCTTTGCATTGGTGTGTGTGACTATGTATGTGTACCCCATTACTCCCCTCCCCAATTCTGTCCCTTACCCAGTCAGCTCTTTTGCTGGACAAGAAGAGCTCCATAGAGTGGGCTGGAGGGGAAAAGCCGAAGAATAAGGAATAGGAAACAGAATGAGCTTCTTGAAGCTCCAGTGCTGGGTTCGAGTCCCTTTCCTCCTGCAGTTAAGAGGAGAGGAGCTGGGGAGTCTAGGCATTGCCATGGAAACACTTTCTCTCTCTCTCTCTCTCTCTCTCTCTCTCTCTCTCTCTCTCTCTCTCTCTCTCTCTCTCCACCCGCCCCGTACGTCTCTCAGGCTATGGGGGGATGGGGTGGGGGAACTGGATCACAGCCTCCCTGGTCCCCGGCAAACTCTGGGCATGGAGTACATTTAGTGCTTTTCCTATTCTCAGGAAAGCTCACAGCGGGGGAGGGGCGAGAGGTGGAGGCGCCGAGACCCAGAGATCCAGGCTGCCCATACCAAGCAGGAATGCTAGTTCTCTGACTAGCTGGTTCCCGCCAGGTCCGGGGCGCGAGTGGGGAGAACAAGAACGCATGTGCGGACCATACACAGGGATACAGCCAGATAAACACATGGGCGCTTCACACTCACAAATTCGGACACACACTAACACGCAGGAAGGCACACATCCACAAATTCAGGCAGACATAACAACCAGAAACATAGTGCAGGCCCACAGACACCCTGCCCACCCTACTGCTTCCCTTCCACCTACACCGGTCCTTTGGTTCCTTCACCCAAACGAAATTCAGGATTTGAATTTGAGCAGGGTTTGCATTTGAGCTCGTGCATGGGAAAGGGGAGAGGGGCCGAAGATTGCAAACACAATTTGCAAGCATGCACGAGCTCCCGGCTTTCCTTTCCTTCCGCTCAGTCCCCCCACTTTTCTTGCCGCGCTGCCTAGGGAGTCTAGTCTCCTGGGGTGCCCTGGAGGAAGGTTGCAGGGAGGGCCTCTAGCTGAAGCTACAAGCCCCAAGCAGAGGCCAGGACTGGCTAGAAGAGCTAAAAGTCCTCCTCAGCTCTGGGCTCTGCCCATGAGAAGTCCTCGAGGTGTGTTCTCCAAACGCGGTTCTGAGAGGCTGGGAAGCAAGTTTTAGGGAGTCACCTGGTTCCCCCAAATTATTCTGCTCCAGAAGGCTCAGCATGGCGCCAGAGCCTCCATACCTTGCTCTGGTCACTCTTTCCTTTGCTCTCGGATAAAGTCCGGCTTCCCCCTCATTTCCCTGGTCTCCTGAGAGCTAGAACATGTCCTCTGTGTGAAGTCTACAACCCTGCATTGTATGAGTTCATGCAAATAAGACCCTTTCTCTCAAGGCTGAACTCCGGCGTTTTGCACTCTCCTTTCATTGCATTATTCATTCCTCGATTCATTCAACAGATATTCGTTGAGAGCCTACTATGTGCTAGGATGTCTCTTTTTCCTGTCCATCTCAGTGAGGTAGTCGGGAGATCCCCAGCTGTGACGCCGTTGGAGCGGGTGCCCCTGCACCAAACAGCCAATGGAATCCTGGGGCCTGGGGCATGAGGTCATCAGTGGAGACTCCCATTGGTGGAGACGTGGAGGATGGGAAGCCCCCTTCCCCACTTATTCGTTTCAGGGGCCCACTAAACCTGAGGGCACTGTGCCTCTCCTTCATTCCTACCTGCTGCTACCTCCAGTGGATACTGGAATGGTACTATGGAATGGGGAGATTATCCCAGGGGGATACTCCCATCTTCTCTCCTCTCCCCACCACTTCCAGAACAGAAGTCCCCAGACCCAGCTAATCCAAGAAGTGAAGCTTCTTGGAGTGGTCCTGAAGTGAGGGGATGAGGAGCTGGCATTGACATCCCCCAGAATTGGTTCTTAGATCTAAGTTTCATTTAAATATTGATCAGTGTCCAATATGTATGTTATTCACATAGTCGAAATGACAAATCAGTCCCATTTTCTCAGTACTTTTATCTTTACCCCCAATCCTTCACTTCATTCTCTAGTGTTTCCCAACTCTTGCCCATCTCTTCCCAGTATCCTCATCAGTCTAACCCAATGTCCCTGTGTTTTATGTTTATGACATCATTATATTCTAATTGAGAAATCAACTCTACTTTTCCAAACCTTTCCACCATTACCCCAAGCCACACCTCCTTCCCAGAATCTTCTTTCCAACTTTTTCCCTCTCAGCCCCTGTCCTCCAAACATCTCCCAGACTCTGCTTCTCAGTGCTAGCATGCCCCCACCGACTGCCTTTCTTCCCCAGTGCATGCCCGGCCTATCTCCCCTAGTTTCCTCCCCTCTCTTAAGTATCTCTCAGCCTCTCCCTCTTCCACTGTTTTCCATCTAGCCTCTTCTAGACTGAGTTGATCTTTGCATGCTTGAAAAAGAAACTGGCCATTTCTAGGTGATGGACTAGAAGTGTAAAATGAGAAATACATTTTTTGATCTAATCAGTAATCAATGTGTTGATTTGTTTTCCTTATCTGTTCTTTGTTACAAGTGAAAACAGGTACATCACAATAATGAAGGGAGGAAAAAAAAACAAGAAAAGAAATTAATGTCAATAAAATGCTCTTAAAGTACAAAAAAGTATACAGGGGAGCAAAAGGATATTCTGAAGGGGGCATGGACAAGTAGCTACTTACTGCAAGTTACTACCATGGGAAAGTTAAGGTACCCTTAAAAAACAACAAAAATGTAACAGAAATTTCAAGTTTCATTTGTAATCCTCTCTTCCGGATTTTTAAAAATGTTTATGTGTATTAATGTTTGTTAAGTTTGTAATTTTAAAAAACTTTTTTTTTTTTTTAAAGAAAAGTCACAGACTTTCAGCTCAATCAATTTGGAGAGGAGGGTTTAGAGGCTGGGAAAAGGGGAAAGGGCCCATCCTGGTCATTGTTCTCTTTTGGCATGGATGGGGGAGAGATAGTCTAAGATGCCTGAAGTTTTAATTGACAAAACAAATAGTCTTGGAGGTAGGAAGACATACCCAGATTAGTTTGGAGAAGGCAGGGCCAGAGAATATTCCCTAAAGTCAACTCCCAGTGCCATACGAATCATCACCCTAGATGCCCCACTCTGGTAGGGGTCAGTCCCCACCCTTCTATATGGTGCCAAGGCTGTTTCCTTTTCCCCTCCCCCTCAATTAAGCACTAATAAGCTGTCATTAACTCTCAAAGCATCTGCCCTCAGGTGAAACTGGAATCTGTGGTCCAGACTGGGGTGGGAGGAGGGGGGTGGGGTGAGCCTAAGGGTGTCTAGAGGCAGACTAGGCACCTAAGGGTTCTGATGGAAAGCCAGAGCCCAGGACCCTGGGGGATGGGAGTGGGGAGAGGTGTAGGGAACAAATGGTTGAGGCCAAGATGGAATGAATCCGTCATGCAGTGTGTGTTTATCACTTTGTGTATCTCTCAGTGAGATTGTGAATGTATGATTGTATATCCCAGCTTAACTGTGTATGTGGGGCTGTTTTGTCTGTCCTTGTGCAACTTTGTCTCCGTCAGTGTCTGAATCTATACATTTATATCTGTGTCCATGTCAAAACTGCCTGGCTCCTCTGTCTCTGGAATCTCTTCTGCTGACTCTGATACATGAAGTTGGTTTTATTACAAATCAATTCTTTATTGTGAAGATCTTGCATGGATTGGTCTAACACAAGGGAAGAGAAATCAGGGAAGACTCAGGGGATGGGAGGTGAGAGGAACCCTGTTGTCAGACCCTGGACTGGGAGATGAAGAAGAGAGGGAGGTAGAAGTGAGATAACTATAGTCCTCATATGTGACCTTGGACTCCCAAAATATTCCAAGGTCTCTGTGTGAATTGAGAAGAATGGGGACCTGAACTGATGTTTCCAGTAAGGTTTGCTTGGCTCTGTAATCATTTTATCTTCTTATACCTTCCCTTGAAACATAAAGCTGGAGGAGAAGAGGGCATGGAGGAGAAGAGGAAAAAATTGGGGGGCCCTTCCCCCCACTCTGTTACTTGTCTGTCTGCTGAGTAGCTGGGACCTGTACAAACTAGTCCTCTTTTGGCTCCCTCCCCAGGGGAACAGATCCTTTCCAAGTGAGACAAGAGGATTGGGGAATGCTGGCGCAGTCTGGGAAGGAGCCTGAGGAGCAATCCAATGTCCCAGTACTTCCCCCCCACCCCCCTTCTCTCTGCCTGCCTCACACATCTGCCTGGATTCTCCCCACCCACCCTTAGCTGCCACTCCCAGGCTTCACACAGCAAGCTCTACCTGGAGACCCTTAGCCAGGGAACACTTGGGAAGCTGGGTGGGATGGAATACAGTTCCTGCTGCTACAGAGATCCCTCTTTTTTCTCTTTGATGTCCCCATCTTCATTTTCCCTTTAACCATTTGCTGTGATGACATTGGGCAGGGAAAGGAGGTGTCAAAGGAGATATACAAAGAGCCTTGCTGGGGGTAGAAGTTAGAAGTTAGGAGAGAAAAGAGTTAGGAGAAGGGGTGATTTTAATAGGAGATGGGACAGTCTGGGATTTGATGAAGAGTGAGTCAGCAGACAGGGGACCCAAACACCTAGAGCCTTCTCCAGTGTCTTTTTGGGACCCATTCCATCTACTATACATCACCTTATCTCATATCCATTAGGACAATTCAGAAAGAGCAAAAGGAAAGGGCAGTTGAAGTAATATTAGGATGAAAAAAGAAGGGACCTTAAAAGAATTAGGTCCTCAGAATAATTTTAGGCAATGTTAGTAGTCCCTTGACCATAATATCAATGGTTAATTCCCCATTCCCAAAACCTATCCTTCCTCTCTATCTCTCCCTCTCCAATTTCCTGGAGCTAGAAGAAATATGGGTTAAAATTCTAGCTGTAGCAGCAACTAGTTGTGTTTCCCTGAACAAGGAAATTATTCTCTCTGAGCCTTGATTTTCTTATCTGCAAAATGGGAACAAAATCTATATCCATTCCTCATGAGGTTATTATGAGAAAAGTGCTTTGTTTACCTTAAATTTCTAGTATTGTGAGCTATCATTGTTCTAAACCCAACCCTAGCATCTGGTAAATGCCGTCTTCCACTTTCCAGATGTTCCATCCTTTTCTCCATTCTCTAGGTTTCTAGGTGCCTGTCCTCCAGGAATCTTCATCTTCTAGGTACTTTTATGGGAGGGGTGATAATGACTAGAAGCAAAAGATCCCAATCTGTCTCTCCATCTCTGTCTTATTGTCTCCCTCGAATACATTCACACACTTCTCAGCCACTTATTTCTGTATGAAAATTCTCTGGCTCTTTATCCTGGAGACATCCATGTTATACATATATATCTTCTTCAAACTGATTTTTGTATGCATATCGATCCAAGTCAAGATACGCTTGTCCTTATTAGAACTCACATGACTTTCTGAATATACATCTTAGTGTTAGGAGATACGTGTGCTTCCCTTCTTTTTGGAACAGGTCTCCATATTATGACACACACACATGGTTGTGTGTTGGTAAGCATGTATGGGTCCTGTGTTGGAGGTGCGGAACCTGTGAATATTTCATGCCTAGAGCGGGCAGTTGCCTCTCCCACTTATGCTCTTGCCTGCTCTTTTCTTTCCAGGGCCTGTGTTTATTTGTTTAATGAATTATTTATCCATAGCCCCCCTCTTCCCCCTAGCCTCCCCCTCCCCCAGGCCCCAGCCTCTATGATTTATTGAACACGGCTCAGCTCTGCAGTTGCCACCCGCTGTCCCAGGAGCTGCATCTGGCCATGCCAACCAGAGAGCTTCCCTCTCCCATAGACCTGCTCACCTATTTGTGACTCTAGGCACCAAACTAGGGAGACTACGAGAAGAGATTGGGGAAATGGGAGAATTCCTTAAAGGTTTTTCGGCCTGGGAGGGTGGAGTCAGAGGTAAACAAGGCCCGAGGATGGTTAAGGGAGTTATTGTCATAGCTATATGGCTTGAAGTTATAGAGAAAGTCTTAGACCTTGGAGAAGGCAGAAACTACAAGGGAAGAGCTCAGGTCCTAGAAAGAAGGACCTAAATTAGTTAATCATGGGACCAAGCCCAAGGAAATCTCCAGTCTCACAGAGAGATACTAAACCCTATGGCAATGAGCCCAAACCCCTAGAGCAGTGGTTCTCAACCTGTGAGTCACAACCCCTTTGGGGGTTGAACGACCTTTTCACAGGGGTCACCTAAGACCATTGGAAAACACATATCTCCAATGGTCTTAGGAACCGAGACTGTGCTCCTCTATCTGTCTCACCCACATGCAGATACGCCCACATACAAGTATTAAAGGGTCGAGGCATTAGGAAGGTTGAGTCAATCTAACTCCTATAGAAAAGGGCCTCCTTGGGGGGGGGGCTAGGTGGCGCAGTGAATAGAGCACTGGCCCTGGAGTCAGGAGGGCCCGGGTTCAAATCCAGCCTCAGACATTTGACACACTTACTAGCCTTGTGACATTGGGCAAGTCATTTAACTCCAATTGCCCTCCATAAAAAGCAAAATAAAACCCACAAAAAAAGAAAAGGTCCTCCTCTCCCTAGATATCTTTATCATCTGGAAGAGATGAACATGGGAATAAGGAAGGAAGTAAAGCTCCATTACTGAAGGTCTTGGACCCCTGAGAGGTAAGCTATATGATGGTTGGCAGCAGTTTAAACAAAATGGCAACATCTTGTTACCACAATATTTTAATGTTTACAGAATGGTCTTTCTCCCAACATTCCTTCAAGATCTATCATGGAAGTGTTATTATTGCCATTTTATGCATGAAGAACTAAGGCCCAGAGAAATAACTACCTCATGTTACATAGCTGGTAAGTGTCGCTGGCACAAACTTGAATTCAGGGCTGTTGTCTGCTCCGGTTCTCCTACCACAGCCACCTGTCTTGGGAAAAACCATAAGAAGCTCTCAGGAGAGGGAAGGCGGGGAGGCTGTTTGTGAAGTTCCCTCCAAACTACCCCCAAGGGGCCTAATTTATCTTCTGATTTCTTAGGAGGGAGAGGAGATCCCCTAGGGGTACAGTGGAGTCCAGAGACAACACTGCCAGCTCTTGCCTGCTTGCTGGGCAGCAACTGGGCACAGTGCCCATTCTGATTGGCACTGCCTACCAGGCACTTATGGAAGGCACATGACATACACGCCCTGATCCTGACGCTTTTTAATTGTGGGCATTAGGGTCAGGGGTATCTCTGTGTGCCTATCTCTTGGGGTTGCTGGGAGTAGTGCCAACCCCTGTGGGTACAGGGGCTTGCCTAGGTTTCTGAAAACTATGTCATCCCACCCATTAGCCTGATTCTTCCCGCAAGAGGAGTTTGGCACGTCCCTATTCCTTGTTCTTCATTCTTCCTCCTAACTTTAATCGACTGGGATAAAGAAAGGGAAAGAGAGAAGAGAAGGAAGAAGAGAGAGAAGAAAGTGGAACAGGAGAGCAAACAGAAGTGTGTGCCAGAAATGGGCATGTGTTTTTGCTTTTTGTGTGAGAGGAACTGTGTGTCTCAGCATAACTGCATGTACAGGGATTGTGTTGAAAGACCTGATTTGTGGCCTGTGCTTTGCTCTCTTTTGCCTCTGCATTCCAGTGTGTGTGTGTGTGTGTGTGTGTGTGTGTGTGTGTGTGTGTGTGTAAAGGCTAGATATCATTGGCTTTACTGGGGAGAGAAAGGAAGAGTGTGTCCCTACCCCCAGCATCTGGGGAAGCCCAATGTAAGAGGCCTGTGTCCCTGTGAGACTTCTTGAGCGTCTCAATGAAGTCTTTTGCATTTCGGAACTACCAGGACTCTGACCCAGAATGGGTCTCCTTGAGTTTAGAGTGCCCTTCTTTCCCGAACTATTGTACTCCTTTGCCCATTAATGCACAAGGACCCTGGTCATTGGTCCTCTCCTTCCCCTCCCCTAATCCTAACATTCTTTAGGGCCTGAGTTCACCTTTAACTTACTGGCCTCCTCTATGCCACCCCTGTACCTCTTGCCCATCAGTCTGGAAAAGGCTACCAGGTCACCAGCTGTTCAGCCCTTGGTGCCAGCCAAGGGCAAATAGCAACCTCTCCTGTGCCAAGGAATCTATTCACCTGTCTCCCCATGTTTTGCCCTCTGCCCTCTGGGGACTGGCAAGAGGATAGAGCAGAAAGGGGAGGATTGTTCTGTTAACAGATGTAAATATGTAAAGCACTTTGCAAAGTGTAAACACTGTATAGATATAAACTATTATTGATGTTACTCTGCTTCTGTCCTTACCCCTCTCCCATTCCCAATCATTAATAGATTAGAGACCCTTGAGATCTTTCATGCCCAGACTTCACTCAGATCTTAAAGGTGGCAGACAGACGGACGTCTCATATCTGATGGTTTGGGTCTTGGGTTAGTTTAGACCCACCCTGTCCCGAAGGTGAGGACAGGTAGCCCTGACTTCTAGCCTTCCAATCGCTTCCCTTGGGGAATTCCTTTTTGGAAGCGGCGGACTGCAAGTCCTTTTGGTAGCATTTCAACCCAAGCCGGGGGAAAAAGAGAGGAGGAGGAGGAGAAAGCACAAAGCGCGTTCACGAGAGGGGAGGGAAGCCCGGGTTCCCATTTCCCACGCGCCGCGCGATCCCGGGCAGGGAAGGGAGAGGGGCGGGGCCTTTGGGTGGGTGGGCGCGCGCCGGGGGCGGGGCGTCGGGGGCGCGCCGGGCGAACGGAGGGGGAAGGGTGGGGGCGTGGCCTAGGGCTCGGGGGCCGGCGGCGGCGGCGGCGGCGGCGGCGGCGGCAGCAGCAGCAAGGAGCTGGAAAGCGGAGAAGCGGGGAGCGGTGCTCAGTCGGGGGGCGGCGGCGGCGGCGGCTCCGGGGATGGCGGCGGCTCCGCTGCTGCTGCTGCTGCTGCTGGTGCCCGTGCCGCTGCTGCCGCTGCTGGCCCAGGGGCCCGGGGGGGCGCTGGGGAACCGGCATGCGGTGTACTGGAACAGCTCCAACCAGCAGTGAGTCCGAGGGAACCCGGAGACCCCGGGGAGGGCGGGGGTTCGGGAGAAGCTGGGACCCAAAGAGGAAGGGCAGATCGGGAGGCGCCGGGG
>CM053593.1:133778629-133898676 GCA_028646575.1 Pseudocheirus occidentalis
TAGGCAGCGCCTTTGGGAGTCCAGCCGATCCTCCCTTCCCCTGGCTTTCCTCGATTTGACCAGACCCACTTTACGAGAAGGCAGCTTTATTGAATGGAGTTTGGGAGAGAAGACAGGACAGGGCAGGGCAGGGCCGAACGGGCATGTGGGGAATGGGGAGGACACACGAGGGCGACTGGCCCATTTCTGCCCAGCTCCCCTTCACTCAGCGTAGTTAGCGTCGTCCGAGCTGTTGCTGTAAGCCGAGGAGGAGAGCTCATCGCGGGGAGTGCACGCCGGGCACCTCTTCCTCATGTCGGTCCAGCACGAGGTACAGTACACGGCCCCGCAGCCCCGGCTCCGACAGAACCAGGACTCGGAAGTCTCAGAGGCCTGGCACACCACGCAGCGCCTGCGCAGGAAGTGCCGCAGAAAGGGGCAGCGGCGGTAACACAAGTCCACCAGACGATGGCGCTGTTAAGGAGAGAAAAGAGAGGCCCCCTCAGTGCTCTCCTATGACTGGTGCTCATAGGAAAGGGATGAGGCCACCTTGTGGAGTGGTAGAGAGGAGTTACAGAGATGTGGGTTCGAATCCCATCTCCCACATTTCATAGCTGTGTGGCAACGAGCAAATGACTGAGCCTGCCTCCTCATCTGTGAAATGGAGACAATGACACTTGCAATCCAGTGTTATCCTCCATTCCTCACTTCTCACATCTCAAATGCAACCTCAAATACTTTATGACCCAGAAAAAGTTACCTAATCTCAGTCAGCCTCAGTTTCCTCATCTAGGAATGGAATTCCTCAATCATTCCCCATCATTCTCACATGAGAATAATAATAGCACCTAACTCAGACTTGTTGTAAGGACAGAAAGACATAATATTTGTAAATCGCTTTGTAAACCTCAAAACCCTATGTAAATATTATTGTTTTGTCTATCCAGCTCTTTCTCAAAGAACCATCGATCTCTTTAATTGCCAAATAGAATGCCTCTTTGCAATCCTTGTCCTCGACCTCTCTATGCAGTATCTGATACTTTATCCTGAATATACCTTGTTTATATGTAGTTAGTTTCATGTTATTTCCCCCATTCAATTGTGACCTCCTTTAGAAACTAGTTGGGTTTTTTTGTTTTTGTTTTGTTTTACCTTTCTTTTGCACAGTTCTTGGCATCCCTTAGGTCCTTAATACATGCTTGTCTCTCCTCTCTAGGTTTTTGTGATGCTGTTCTCTCCTGGTTCTCCTCCCACCTCTCCGACTGCCCCTTCTCAGTCTCCCTAGTTAGACCTTCATCCACATCATACTCAGTTAACCATGGGTATCCTCAAGACCTGGAGGACCACCAGGCTCTCTTCGCTCTTTCCTTTATAACAAGTCAGTGTTCTTATGAGCTCTCAAGGGCTTCAGGTATCACTTCTGCAAATGATTCTAGACAGGTGGCACAGTAGGTAAGGGTACTAGACTTAGAGTCTAGTGCAGTGATTCTCAACCTTCCTAATGCCGCGACCCTTTAATACTTGTATGTGGGCATATTGCCATGTGGGTGGACCTGCCTGGAGACAGAGGAGTGGTGTCTCAGTTCCTAAGACCATCTGAAATATGTGTTTGCTGATGGTCTTAAGCAATCCCTGTGACCCCTGTAAAAGGGTCATTTGACCCCCAAAGGGATCATGACCCACAAGTTGAGAACCACTGGTCTAGTGAATTCAAAATCTGCCTCAGACACCTACTAGCTATGTGACCCTAGACAGGTTACTAAACCTCTCAGCCTCAGTTTCCTCATCTGTAAAGTGGGAGTAATAATGGCACCTTACTCCCAGAGTTCTTGTGAGGATCATACAAGACAAAATGCACAGTGCTGTGTAAACCTTAAAGTTCTATACAAATGCTGGCATTTATTATTATTTCATATCCAACCCTGGTCTCACTCCTAGCCCACATCATCAACTCTTTTTTGGACATCTTGAATTGGATGTCCCACAGACAGCTCAAAACTTTAACATGTTCAAACAGAACTCATTATCAACCCTCCTCCAACTTTGCCCTTTTCCCAACTTCTCTCTCACTGCTAAGGGCACCACCATCCTCCTAATTACCCAGGCTTGCAATCTTGTCATTCCTGACTTCTAAATCTCACTTGACTCACATATTCTATAACATAGCCAAATCTTGTCATTTCTACCTTCACATCATCTTTGGTATGTGTGTGTGTGTATGTGCATGCACACGCATGTACACACACATAGACATGCATATGCAAGCACACGATATATACACATATGTACATATAAATGTATATGCACAGACAGATATGTATGCATGCATGCATGTATGTTTATTCCCTTCTCAGCATCCAACACATTATACCTTTTACCTAGACAGCTGCAAGAGCTTTCTATTTGGTGTTCTTGCTTCAGATCTCTTCCCTCTCTAATCCATTCTCTATTTAGCTGCCAAAATCAGTTTCCTAAAGTGTAGGTTTGGCCACATCACCGCCTATCTTCTCCCTCCTTCTCCAGAGGCTCCCTATTACTGTCAGGATCAAATATAAAGATCTCTGTTTGGCATACAACATATTCTGCCTTCAAGCCTTTGAACTGCCTGTCCTCCATGCCTAAAATGCTCCCCCTACTTACCCCCCTCTCTGACTTTCTCTGACTTCCTTAAAGATTCGGTTTAAATCTCAACTTCTAAGACTAGAATCTAGTGCTCACCCTTCTGAGATTATTATTATTATTATTATTATTATTATTATTATTGGATCATTTCAGTCATGCCTGACTTTTTGTGGCCCCATTTGGAGTTTTCTTGGCAAAGATACTGAAGTGGTTTGCCATTTCCTTATCCAGTTCATTTTTACAGATGAAGAAACTGAGGCAACCCGGGTTAAGTGACTTGCCCAGGGTCACATATCTAATAAGTGTCTGAGGCCAGATTTGAACTCGGGAAGATGTCTCCTGGTCTCCAGGCCAGGTGCTCTGTGCACGATGGCGCCACCTAGCTGCCCCTGAGATTACCTTCATTCTACTCTGTTTATATCATGTATGTATCTAATTATTTTCATATTTGTTTTCCACTTTAGAATGTGAACTCCTTGAAGGCAGGGACTCTTTCCTCACGTACTTAGCACAGCACTTAAATACTTATTGAGTTGAATTTAATTGTGATGCAATAATAGCTAACTTTCCATATAGAGATTAAAGAAGGCTAAAAAATTTCCTATATGTTATCTCCTTTGACGCTCACAACAACCCTTTGAGATAGGTGTTCTCATTTTACAGATGAGAAAACTGAGGACTGAGAGAGGTTAAAGTGATTTGCCCAGGGCAATACAGCTATGATGCCTGAGGCAGGATTTGAACTCAGGTCTTGCTGATTCCAAGTCCAGTACTTGGTCTTTTCTGCCAAGCTACCCTGTGTTTTATGTCTTCTTATTCCCTTTAATTAAGCTGCAAGCTCCTAGAAGAAGGGACCCTGGGTGTATGGGAAAGAGGGGGAAGGGAGAGGGGACTGTCAGACTTCAGTACTAGTGTACCAGAATAAGCAGTGCGCTGGGATTCAGAAGGCCTGGATTCTGATACTTGCTTCTTTCCCTGAACTTGGATAAATGATTTCCTCTTTCCTGTCCTATAAAATTCAAGATTAGACTAGGTGATTTCTGAGGTCCCTCCTGGCTCTAAATCCTATGGCATACTAACTGATACTAGCTGAAACATTTAAGGTAGGAATCTTCTCTTACACTGCCCTGATCCTTCCAGCCTCACCCAGGGGAGAAGGGAAGAAATGGAAGTTTGGGACTCACCGGCTTCCCCTGCCTTTGAGCCCTCTGCATGATGATAGTCCGACGAAGTTTGGTGAAGATCAGCCTTTTTCTCAGAAGTTCATTGTAGAAAAACAGTACTCTCTTCTTCTCTCTCTGTGAGTGGGAGATGAAAGTGCCTTGAGTCCCCCCATACCTCATAGGTTCAGGGAGCCAAGACCATCCCTAGCCTCTGTGTCGCGGGGCTGGAGAAGGCAGTGCTTTCCACCATGTTGGGGTCTTCTTGGGGCTGGAAAGAAGCATTTGGAGGCCTTCAAGGAAGGGGTCCTCTCTGATTCTGAGATCCCATCATTCTTGGACACTCTACAGAAGGGAGGACCTAAGGCTTAGGATCCAAGGGCCCTGCTCACCTTGGGAAAGTAGAAGGCCGCAATGACCCTTCGGAGTCGGTAGCTGAAGGCCTGTGTCAGGCAAAGTAGCACCAGCATGCCAACAGGCAAAAAGGCCTTCATATAGTCTTGGGAGTTCATGTTCATTGGCTTGGGCAAGCAAACTGTGGGAGCAGGATCGAAGGATATAAAAGTTCATCTAGAAGAATTAGCCCTGCCAAAAGAACAGCACCTGGAACAGTATTTGTACCCTTTCACAGAAGAATAACAGAACTGTAAGCCTAGGCCTGGAAGAGACCTCAGAGACCATCTAATTCAATCCTTTCATTTTTTAGAGAAGGAAACTGAACCTCAGAGATAAGTGACTTTCCCAAGACCACACAACCTATAAGCGACAGAATTAGGATTCCAAGTCATCTTCTGCAGTGTTCTTCGTAATTCACCATATTCTGAGTGAGGAGAGGGAGACCTTGGTCCCTTACTTTCCCACTCCCAGTTCCTGGAACTGGTTATTTTGGTGTCCTTTCTCTTTGCCTGTAAACCACTCTATCTTTGCTTTCCCAACTCAGTATACTGAGGGCATTGTGGGAATTTAGTGAACCGCACTGACTCTACCTTGTGACTTAATTCTGGAGCTAACTCAGTTCCCTTTCTATTCAACTACGGTTCTAGTCCAATTTCTGTCTGGTGAGAAAACTTTATTCTATTACGGCAATTGTGAGAAAACCTTACTGCATTGTTTGAACCTAGCCCTGTGTGACTGGGAAGCTGGACCACCTCTACTGGTTGCTAAGAAATCCTTAGGTAAGGACCTAGGTTATGCTGACCAGAAACTCAATCAGATCCAAAGATTGATGCAAGGAGTTTTCTCACAATGATATATCTCAATCAACCCATGCATCTTATCTGAAAAATTACCCATGCTTGTCCATCAGTCATTGTTTCCATATTCCTTTGCTTGAATACAGATACTTGGAGGGAATGGGACACCTCTTTTTTCTGATTTCAGGAAATTGTACTTGTTTGTTCTCCTCCTTCTCCCAACTTGGAAAATCCCTAATCTTTCCTTCAGTTAGAAATCAGGTCATATCATTTTGTGTCCTGTTAACCATTTTCATTTAATTAATTGGCCTTATTGGATTAATTCTTTTTTATGAAATAAAATTCTGTCTCCCCATGTATTTGTGGTCCAGTGCCAAAGCTGAGAAGGCCTGGGCCTGATCTATTGTGTAATTGGTGTGCATTGGTTAATAAACTGATATACTCAGAAGTTCAAACCTTTGTTTCCTCAGTTATTTCAGATTTCACCCATCATAATACTCTCCAGCCCAGCTAACCCTGGCCCGAGCTTTCCTACATTCACTCACCTGTGTTGTTTGACTCCATCAGAAGCTCAGAGGATGTGTTTAGGGCCCCAATCGTCTTTCTTAGGAGTCTGGCCAGCATGGAATCTCCTCCTACCTTCACTTCCAGATGGTGACTGCCTGGGAGTAGGATTAGGGTAGATGGGGAAAAGGATCAATGTCAGGAGAGGTTCTGTGTGGAGGACACAGCTGTCTGTGCTCCTGGGAAATGGGAGGTAGAGAGGAGTGGGGGGACGGGAGAAGATTCCTGGGTTTCCTAGGAGCGTGAGTATTTTGGTCAAAAGAGTGAGGAACCAGCAGAGAGATAATTGTGCTCTCAGGCTGGAGCACCAAGGAGCAGGAGAGGGGAAAAGGGCTTACTGCTGAAGGTGTACTGTAGGAAGGAGTGCCTGATGATGGTGTCAAAGATGGTATAAAAGGCCCAGTCCAATACACACAGAATCAGCAACAGCATCAGCACTGGCAAGGATTCCAGCAATTCCCGAATCTACAAGATTAGATGGCTTTGAAGACCACTGAGCAGTCTTGGCTGGTCTGGGGGAGCACCAACTTTGGAAGCCAAGGCTTTGACCCTCATTTTACCCTTGGAGCCCAGCAGTTGAGACCCAAAACCTTCAGTTTTCTCACCCTATTCCTCTTATACCTCCAAGTGGCCTCTGGGGGCCTATGGCACCAGCCAAAGACAAGATTCCCCTTCCTATGCCTGGACCTGTAGATGCCTAGGCCTGGCAGTGCTCTCCTCACCACATTATTCATCTCAGTTGCCTGGATAGTGGGCTTGCAGGGGAAAATGACAGTGGCCTTCTCAGCTTTTCGGAGAGGCAGGAGACTCTTTTTACCCTGTGGGAGAGCAGCCAAGAGCACCAGGTATAGCTTTAGCCTTCTGAACCCATTCCTAACCACCTGCTCACCCACATAGAAACCATCCCAGAAAACACAGAAAAAATTCTGAGCATTTCTAAGGTCCAGGATCATGTCCAGACCTAATAATTGACTATCTGGTAATGCCTGCTCACCAGCTTCTTCCTTCTATCATCAATCTGGCGGAAGTAGGTACTGATGTAGATGTTGTCGAAACGGATGTCTTGGCAATAGTTGTTCATGTAAGAGAAGGCCCTGAAGGAGAACAACTCATCTCCTACCCGACTTCCTTTTCTTAGCTGTTTCCTAACTTTCTCCAAATTAATGCCCTTCTCTTTCTTATCTGTTATTCTCCTTGGGAGATCTCATTTGCTCTCATTTTTCTTTTTAGCTATCTCTTTTAGGCACCTGGTTTCCAAAGCTATGCATCTAGCTCTGACCTTTCTCTAGGACCCAGCCTTGCCTTCCAAGATTCCAGCTAAATATACCCATGGGACCATCCTACCAGTATTACAAATTCAACAAGACTAACTTGTCACCTTTGCCCTGGCTCCCCTTCCCATTTTCCCCAGTCACCCGAGCTAGAATTCTTGGGCTCAACTCTTAACACCTTGCTCCTTCACCCCTGTGTCCAACTTGTTGCTTCTTCCCTGGAAACATCTTTAGGAGTTCTGGGAGGCTTGGAAAGATTTGTAAGAACTGATAAAGCAGAATTGGGAGAATGATTTAAACAGTGATGACAGTGACATAATAATGAAGAATATTAAAAACTTTCAATCAATGCAGTGACCAATCATGACTTCAGAAGACCCTTAGAGGAGAAGTGGTGGTCTATGGGTATGGAATAAGGCAGTCAGAACCAATATACTAATCTCTTTTGTTTGACTCTACTTTGTTGTTGCAAGAAAGGGTTCTATTGGGTGTGAATCAGGAAGATATGCTATTATTGGGAAAGGACATATAATATAAAGGACATGAAATATAAAAAAGGAATAGCAACAAAACATTCACTTAATTTTTACAAAAAAAAATCTCTTGAACTCATTCCTTTCTTACCCCTGTTACTGCTACTACTGTAGTTCGGGGCCTCTTCATCTCAGGTTTACATTTTTAATAACAACCTTCTAGCTGGTCTCCCTAATTCCAGTCTCTCCCCACTCCAATTCATGCTATACACTGTACCATATACCTCTTTCAAAACTCTCCAAAACTTGTTCCCATCTTACATGTCCAGTCTTTTTTCCAAGATAGGCTCAACTTTTCATTCCTACATACATTTCAAATACATTTCCATCTCTGATTTTGCTCGTACTGCAATGCCTTCCACTTCCTTGTGGCTCAGCCAAAGCTTAATCAACCTTCAAGGCCCACCATCTCCAAGAAGCCTTCCCTGATTCCTCTGGTTCAGTCCAATCTTTCTCTCCTATATTACAACACTTAAGAGTCAGTATTATATAGTTATTCTGACTGTTTCTCCAGCTATAGTGGGACCTATATGTCTTCCACTTACTTGTAACACAATCAACACTCTCTAAAGACTTGTTAATTGATTGAGAAAAAGGGGCTGTGGAGGGCAAATTCCCTCCATTTTCCAGTGCCAGGAGATAGAGTTAGGTAGAGGCTCTGGAGTCCTGTGGAGGCAAATACCCTCAGGGGAGTATTGGAAAATCCAAGTTTAGGTAGCCAAAAGGCAGAAAGATCTGATGAGACCCATGGTGCAGTCTGGCTGCCAACGTATTGTTCCTGGAGTCATTACTATTGTTAGGAAACTAATCCCTGAGAACCAATATCCCACGTGCTTAACAATACTCCCCCCCCCCAATACTTAAGAGTGGTGGATAGTATTCAAGGAGGGACAGTGAGAGTCCAAAGGTCTCTGAAAGGAGTGAGATGGGTGGAGGGAGAGGCCCAAAGCAAACTCCCAGGAACCAGCTTGCCTCCAGGTAGGTGTGGTGCCCAGTGAGGTGCCCAGGACTTTGGTCCAAATGGAAAGAAAATTACTGATCAGTCATCATTCAGCAGGAAATGGAAGCAGGCTTTGGACATTACAGATGATAGAGAAATCAAGACAAAAGAAGATTCCCAGGAATAATTTTTAAAAGTTAATGGTAAAGTGGACAGCATCAAAGACAAGAAATAAAAGTGGCTTTAGATATAGTCGATTAGAGGCAGTTTGCCATCGTAGGAAAAGCACTGGACTTAAGAGTCAGAGGACTAGGGTTTGAGTTTTGACCTCCTTACTTAAATAGATTCGTGACCTTGGACAAGTCATTTAGTCTTTGCAAGCCTCAAAAAATTGAGGAGATTGGCCATTAGATGATTTCAACGATGAAATGAGAGGCTCTAGAACAGAATTCAGAAGATCTGGGTTCTCCTTTCCTGCTTTGTTGCTCAGTATAACAAATGACCCATAGCAAATCATGGCTTCCCCTGTCTGGGCCTCTGATTTCTCATGTGTAAATGAGGGAACCAGATTTAATGATCCCTGAGATCTCTTCCCAAGGTGGGGCGGTAGGGAACATTGAGACCGTCCATCCAGCTCTGGAAGGGCTCCCAATGTGCAATCTTCCCTCTTCTCCCTCCCTGGCCATCCTGCCTCCTTGCAGGTCCTGAACATCCAGGGCTGCCCCTTTGTTCCTAGGAGGTTGTGGATGTTTGAGGGCCAGGAGGAGAGTAAAAATGGCGCAAGGGGTGGTGGTGGATGTCATGATTACACCACATGTCTCACCCCTGGAAAACCAACAGGAATGTGCAAGAAAGCAGGATCCGAAGCAGCTCCAAGCCTCTGTCAATCTGGGCCACGTGATAATCAACGTAGTCCCTCACTTCTTCCCGAAGCTGGGCCTTGCTCACATTGATGCCCAGCAGGGCTTTCTGCTTCTCTTTCTAGGGCAGGAAGAGGGATTCAGAGAGAATGGGGAGAGAAAGATAAATTGGTCTAGCTTGAGATAACCCCCGGTCTTTCAATTCTTTGCATGCTATTCTTTGAGGCAGCTAGGTCTGGACTATGCCTAGCCATGGGTCTAGACTCAGGAAGGCCTGAGTTCAAATCCAACCCCAGATACTTGCTAGCTGTGTAACCCTGAATGTCATTAAACCTCTCTCAGCTTCCTCATCTGTAAAATGGGAATAATAACAGCATTTACCCAGGGTTCTTGTGAAGATTAAATGAGATGTTTATAAGCACCATATAAATGTTTTTATCATTGTTCACTCATTTCAGTCATGACCCACACTTTGTGATCCCATTTGGGGTTTTCTTGGCAAAGATACTGGAGTAGTTTGTAATTTCCTTCTCCAGCTCATTTTACAGATGGGAAACTGAGGCAAACACGGTTAAGTGATTTGCCCAGGGTCACACAGCTAGGAAGTGTCTGAGGCAGAATCTGAACTCAGGCCCAGCACTCTGTGCACTATGGCACCTCCTAGCTGCTCCACTTATAAAGGCTAGTTATGAACATTACTGCTACTACTGTGTGCCCAGATTCATTCCCACCAGGTCACTTGACCCACCCTGTCTCCCTCCTCCTCCTCCTCCTCCTCCTCCTCATACCCATTACCAGGCTGATCTCTTTTTACTCTTCAATAACCACCTTGATTTTTATCTGGGCAGAGAACTCCTCTCCCAGCCCTTTCATGGACTGGTTGAGTGAATCATAGGTCTGGCCAAAGTTGCCTTCCACGGGGATTCGATTTAGGCACCAGGGCTCCATTACTGATAAGGAGAAGAAGACATGCAAGAGAAAGATGAATAAGGAAGGCTACCTTCCACCCTGGGACCCTTCTGTCACCTATCTCCTAGCCCCTGATTCTCTGGCCCCCCAGCTCCCTTTCTAAGCCATTGCTTTCCTCTCTATCCTTCAGACAGGAATAAGAAAGGTTTGCATGACCAGCTGGTGAGGATCATGTAATTGGCATTCATGCTTTAGGTAGGAGGTTGGAAAAGATGACTTCTGAGGTTCCTTCCCCTTCCCATTTCACCCTCAACAACCCCTTCCCTGTAACCCCCCCCCCCAGAAGCCACACAAATCCATTCCTGGCTCTGACTATTCTGACCCCCTGCCCTTTGCACCAACCCCTCTATGTCCTAACCCTTAGCGATGCTGCACAAAAACTTAAACATCATGGGAAGGCAGAGGAGGTGGTTAAAGAGCGGGACTTTGATTGTCTGCATGCACTTGACGTGCTTATGATCAAACCACCGATGGCAGCTTCGAACTGCGGCTTTCACAATATCTGGAGGAAGGGGTGGAAGGGGGTGGAGGAGGGAAAGGAAACTCAAGAGATGGTCAAGGCCTCTAACACTATCCCAGAACCGCCCCCACCCCTCCCAGCTACCACCCCCCAACTACCACCCCCCAACCACCGCCACCCCCCAACTAGCACAACCACTGATGTGTGTGACATATTCCCACCTCCCTTAGCTTCCCCCAGGATGGACTGAAAACCCCCAAACCCTCAGGCAGCGCCCAAGGCTCTGAAGGCCTCGTATCTCCTTGCATATGCTCTTTGAGACCAGTTCCAGAGGCCCTGACCACTCACAGTGGCAGCGAAGTTTGGTCTTGACTTCATAGAGCTTCTGAGTAGAGGAGTTAATTCTTTGAAGTCCCACCCGAATGTCAGGGTTCTCCCCCTTTAGTTCCCTAGATGCCTCTGGATCATAGCCGTCGGTACTCTTCACCTGGTTATCCAATTCTTTAAAGGAGTCTGAGATATTTCGAGTATCAAATTTCAGCTCTTCTTTCCTGCTCTGGGAGTGGGGGAAGCGGTGGTGAGGTCAGAGGAATGGAATGTTCACAGCTTTAAGCTCCCCACCCCTGCTCCCCTTGGCCCCAAACTTCTCCTAACCCCCACACCAAGAACCTTCATCTCCTCCCCCCAGGACCTGGCTCAGCCACTTGTCCCCCCTAACCCTCAATGCATCCCCAGCTTCTCAGCTGCCTCTTGACTCCAGCCTCCCCATTTCAGGCCTGAAGCTCTCGTAGAGTTCCAATCCCAAGTTCCAGTGATGGGATTCCATCATTCCTTTCCCCGGCTCTGTCATTATGAGCAAACTTGATCTCTTTCTATCTCCTTATATCCTTTCTATGCTATTTCCCCATCTTCTTCCAATTCTGGAATCCTACCATTTCTAAAGTCTTAACTCCCTAATTCCTCAGGTTTCCAGATTCCTAGGACAGCAATTCTTTTCTTTGTTGTTGTTGAGTTATTTTCAGTGGTGGCCAACTCTTCTTGCCCCAATCTTCAAGTTTTTTGTTTTATTTTTTGTTTTGTTTTGTTTTGGCTGAAATATTGGAATGGTTTGCCTTTTCCTTCTCCAGCTCATTTTATAGATAAGGAAAACAAGGCAAACAGTAAAGTGACTTGCCTATGTAATCAGCCTTCTTGCTTTAGGGAGGAGGTTGGGATAGATGACTTCTGAGGTTACTTCCCCTTTGTTTTTTCAAACACCTTGTAAGTAAGATCCCACAGCTAGTAAGTGCCCCAAGGCTGAATTTGAATTCAGCTCTTCCTGATTCCAGACTCAGTGCTCTATCTACTGTACCACCTCACTGCTCAGCTCTATAACCCCTCAATTCCTTAGCCCCCTCTTAAATTCTCCAGATTCCCCATCTCCTAATTTTTTAACCCCTCAGGCCTCTAAATGTCCTGTCTCTCAAGCTCCCTAACCTCCTATGTCCCACCCTTCCCCCACCTCTAACTCTTCCCCTATGGTCCCCTGACCAGAAGTTCCTTGAACACAGCCCGAAGAGGAGAAGTGGAGACTTTCCAGGCCATGCGAGTGTGATTGATCTGCAGCTCCACTGTACAGCCCAGAGACAACACCACTTCATTCAAGTTGTGCCGAAGATTGGCCACAGGCCCTAGAAGGAGAAAGAGGCAGAGGGAGAGAGGCTGGGATTCTTCTTTTTTCAGGCAGCTAGGTCCTTGCCTTGATGCCTGCCTCAGTACTCTGGGATACTTTACTATGGCACACAATATGCTTCCTGTTTCTTCAAATCCTGCCTGATATGTGACTCTGGGCAAATCACTTACACTCTCATTTTCCTCACTTTTAGAATGTGGGTTTGGACCTGAAGACCTGTAACGTGACTTGTAGACTTACTATCTAAGATCCTACATCCTGATGTCTTCATCACACATCTAGGCGGTGCAGTGGGGAGAGCCCACGACTTGGAATCTGGATGCTCAAATCTTGCCTTAGAAACATACTGGGAAGGTCACTTAACCCTGTTTGCCTCAATTTTTCCATCTGTAAGATGGGGGTAATAACAGCCCCCACCAACTGGTTGTGAAGATAAAAATGAGATAAATTTGTAAAGCGCTTTGCAAACTTTATTTTTATTTTATTTTATTTTTTCTTTGCAAACTTTAGAAAGCTAACTGGATGCTAGCTCTGGTTATTACCTATTATTCCATCTTTCTTGTTGGTGCCTCCCCATGATTGTCCTCTACCTGACATCATGTCCCATCCCAATGCCTGGCAGGCTCTCACCCTCATAGATGGCAGCCAGTACGTAGCCAAGCATCAGCAGCCTTCCTTCTTTGCCCAGCATTTTGGGGATCATCAGAAGGCTGGCACAGCGAATGTAGGGTGATGTGCCCCAGCCCAGGACCCCCAGTCCTATCCAGAAAATAAACAAGAGAATGGGGTAGTAGAGGAAAGAAAAGTCTACTGTACCAGATAAGGCCTGTTGTACCCACCATGATGCCTCCTAGGCTTTGTCATTCTGCACCTGATCTCATCAGTAAGACTTTCTTGGTTACTTCAACCCACTAAGAGCTTCCCCTTATCTGACCCACAACTGAAGTCATGTAGGTCCTCAGTCCTCTCTTGTCTCTCTGTGGAAGATTGGCTGGTCTTGGAAAGTAGGGAGGTGTTTTCTATACCTCTTATAATGTTGAGCACATTTCTAGTTACAAAGGAGTTGCTCAGTGAATAATCAATGGATTTGCAAACTCATGGATGTGGACATTCCCTTCTGACAGTACAGATCAGATCCATCCCGTGCAAGCCTCTTGTCCGTATGCTCCGGTAATTGCTCCATGCGGAATCCACCCCAAATGCTGAGAAACTTCTTTTTCTTCTCTGATCCATGAGATTCTACTACATCAGGAGTTCCAATTCAAATTCTCTGTCCTCATCTACCCATTTCTACAATCTGTTTTCCCCAGGGCACACCTACTCCTCTTCTCCTCCCTACCTGGTCCCTTGTTCTCAAAATTACTCTCCATTCCCCTTCCTTAAGAACCTTTCCCTCAGTATTATTTCCTCTCACCCCTATCCCCACCTCAGAGGTGCCTCAGTAATATACAGGGATAGATTTCACACAGGGACACCTGAGTTCAAATCTTATCTCAAAAACTTACAGGCTGTGTGACCCTGGCCAAGTTACTTAACTCTGCCTCAGTTTCCTCATCTGTAAAATGAGCTGGAGAAGGAAATAGCAAAACACTCCAGTATCTTTGCCAAGAAAACCCCAAAGATGTCATGAAGAATCAAACGTGACTGAAAATGACTAAATAACAACCTGGCAAGATTGTTTTGAGAATCAAGTAAGACAACATATGTAAAGTGCTTCGCAAACCTTAAATGTTGTTACTACTATACTACTACCACTGCTACTAACTATCCAGTTCAATCACCTGCCCTCCCAGCATTCTATCCTTCTCCCAGTGTCCCGCTGTGTTCTGGACAGAGGTAGCAGATTGGGGGCTCCCCTAAGGCCTTCTGCTTCTGGACCTCTGGATCCCCCCTCCACCCACTAGACAGGGCTTTGACTCAGGAAGGGTACTCATGGCTAAGCACAGATTTACTCCCTTGGACACTGTTGTCATAACATGGGTCCTCCTGGACCCTACCTTTTTGCACTCACCCACCATGCTGTACATCAACATTATCTTCTGCTTTTCATAGAGGTTTATGGGAGTCACCAAAATATGGGTGAGACCTGGGGAAAAGAGGGGCAACATGAAAAGCAACATGAAAAGGAAAAAAGTGCTCCTTTGCTGTCTGCTTATAAATAATCCCTACTGGGATGAGGAGGAGGCTCTAGGGATGTTCTAGGAAGGAAATTGGGAAGTTGGAGAGTGTCTATAGAAGGACAGCCAAGATGAAGGGCCTTCAGTTGATGATGTAAGTAAGAGGGTGGGTTGAAGCAACTGGGATGTTTCATCTGGAGAAGAGAAGACCCAGAGATTCTAGCTGTCTCTAAATATTTGAAGGGCTGTTATGTGAAGGACAGAGGGCAAAAATAGGAATAAAGGGTAGCAAAATGGCCAATTTAAGCTTGATGTCAGGAAAGAACTTCCTAACAATTAGAGCAAAAGGTATAATTGCCAGAGGTGGTATGTGTCCCATCATGAGAAGCCCTGAAGCAGATGATCTCTTCTTGGATATATTATAGTGGAAGGCTTTTTGTGTTATGTACTGGACTGGAGGAGAACTTAAGTCATTTCAAGCTACCAAATTCTTGGATTCTCTGGTTCTGTGACCTACTCACCCACAGCCAGGAGCCCTCCAGTGCCAGCTCCCAGTAGGAACGCAGTGACAGGAAATTCTCCCGGCTTTCGCCACACAAACCGGGCACAGGGAGCAGGCAGAACCCAGCTCAGGAACCGATTCACAGCTATGAAGGAATGTGTTGCCTAAATGCGACCTGTTTTTCTCATGGAGCTGTCAGCTTTGTGCCCAGTCCCCAAAAGTCACAACTAGTGATTTTTCTTTGGGCCAATTGGGCATAGTAACAGCTAGAGATGTTGTAGGAAAAAGCATAAGCCAATTTGTCCAATTGGGCATAGTAACAGCTAGAGATGTTGTAGGGAAAAGCATAAGCCCTCCAGAGACAGAGGCTGAGAGAAGACTGAGGGAAGAGGGGTGGAGGCTGAGGGGATATTAGTAGAGAGAATCAGGAGAGGAGGAAGGGGAGAGTGTCACTGAAAATGTGACTTACTGGTATTGGGTGGTTTCTTTCTCTGACCTTCCAAGCCTGCTTCCTTGGCTTGACTCTGTTTACTTCCCATGATGATGCTTATACTAGATGCTTTTGATAATCCCTTCTCACTACCAACTGCCTCTTTTGTGACCTCATTTTGAGTTCTGTTGGGGAAGAGAGAAGATCATTATATCTCTTCGACCTCCCTTTCCTTTTAGAGTAAGGGAGAGTGTGTGTCTCCTTTTTCTCCTCGATTCCTAGTACAATCCAAGGATAGGGAAGATTTAGGGTATATGACTCTCCCTCCCTACCCTTGACCTTAGAAACTAGGTGAAGTGGGAAAAAGAATTCTTCCATAAGAGACATTCTGGAACCTTAGAATATTGGTGGAGAGCTCTGGTAAATCCAAGCTTGTGTTTCCTTTAAGAAAGAGGTGCCTCTAAGCAAAGCCTGATGGACATCTAGGAGACCAGGAACAGATGAGTATAGGAGTTGTGCTCCAAATCCATGGCTGGCAAAGAAGTCCCTTTGTGGGCAAAGGAGCCAAGGAAGAGACGAGAAGTGGCTGTGAGTGTGGGTGGCTTTATCCTGGGCCTCACCTTGGCTACAGTCTATGGACTTCTAGGCCTATTGGTACAGGGGCATAGTCCTTGGATGTGCCTGGTGGGCACTCTCTCTCTGGCTATCTTCTTGGGCCTAGGTATGGGCTTTTCCAGCTCTGTTCGAATCACTGTCCTGCTGCTGCTGCCTCAGGCTTTTTCTAGTAAGTCCAGTGACATTGAGTGAGGAGGGGACCTGAGGGGTTGTCACTACAGAGAAGAGAAAGGAAGGCTAGGACAATACATGGATAAAAGACACATGGGCTGACAAGGTATCAAGACCAGGAGAACCCTGGGGTATAGGGAAGAAAGAATCGCTGCAAAGAGGGCCAGGACCTGGGAGGGCACTGGCATGAAGGGGGCAGCTACAGGAACAATGGGGGACAGAGGTGAAGAGTAACTGTGATTAAGTGCTAGGGATACAAATAGAAAATAGAGATGATAGTTTCTGACTTCAAGAAGCTTGTGTATTAATCAGTGAAACAGCACATAGAGGAGAGTGATGGCTAGAGAAGGGAAAATCACAAGGAGGTCAAGTCAAGAAATAGGGCAGTCCATGAATAGACCTTTCCAGATACAAAGGTAGGAATGACTGGTTTGAGCGCTCAAGAAAAAAGTCAAAAAGGAGATGGAGAGGGGAACTCTGAATCTCCAGGGCAGAAAGTGGCTGGGGTAAAGATGAAAAAGGTTGGGTCCTGGGAAAAAGATGAGGAAAGTTCAGTCATAGGGTGAAGATGAAGAAGGTTGGGTCATGGGGTGAAGATGAGGAAGGTTGGATCTTGGGGTGAAGATGAGGAAAGTTGGATCTTGGGGAGATGAGGAAGGTTGGGTCATAGGGTGAAGATGAGGAAGGCTGACTCTAGAGTTTGCAGAGCAGAGTACCTCAGCTTCCCCAGGACTGGACTCTGATGATTTGGGGAGTGAAACAGCATCAGCAACTAGAGGGTGAGGGTGGAAAAATAGCCCAGTGCCAGTCTAGCTCACCTTGGAGTGGGCTCTTGAAGGGAAAAAAAAAAAGTTGGGACTGGGGTCTGAGAAGGGGTTAGGGCGATTCCTTGGTGAGGATTCTGAGAGTGCATTATCTCCACCAGGACAGGGCCGGACACTGCTGCTGATTACAGCTTTTGGGCTGGTTATGCAGGGCCCCTGTGCCAACATTGTCCGAAACTTCAGTAGGGCAAGTGATTCTGTAGCTTGTGGGGCAGAGCTGGCCCTTAACCAGAGTGCTGAAGTGCTGAAGCGAGCCCGGGAGCCCCTAGTCAGTAAGTTTCCTCCCTTCTTCTCCCTTTTTCTTCACCTCCTTCTCTATCACCTTCTTTTTTCCTGCTCTCAACCCCCCCCCACTCTTAAATATTCCACTCTCTTGGATATCTGGCATCATGCTTTATACATTATAATGAGGAGTCTTGGAAAGGAGGGTGCTCTAATGGTCTCAGGAAGAGGTTTTGGAACCAGATGATGTGGATTCAAATGCTCATTCTACAGCCTGTGTGACCTTGGACAAATTACTTATGCTCTCTGGGCTTCAGTTCTCTCAGCTAAAATGAGAGATTCATACTCTTAGTTCTCTTCTACCTCTGTATCCTATGATCTTATGGAACCTCGGCATCCTCAACCATTCTCCCAAATGTAACCACTTCCATTACTGCAGCACTTTCAGGCTTACAAAGCACTTTCTTCACAATTGCTCTGGAAGAGAGGTAGTACAAGTATCAGTTACACCTAACTTGGGAAGATGGGCAGGGGCCTGGCTTCCTCCTTGCAGCTTCTGAACTCACTTCCCTTACAGAATTCTATCTGTTGGGTAATCCTGCGGCCATGAAGCACCTGGAGTCACATTCCCTTCTGTTCCACTGCCCCAGGGCCCTCCTTCCTCCTGAATCCCCAGGGCAAAGGCCAACTGAGCTATACAGGCTGCCCCTCTCCCAAAATGACCTCACTTAGGCTGAAATATCCTCTGTGCCACCACTGCCACTGGGGGAAAAATGTCTAGTTTGGGTTCTGGTAAGAACTGATTTAATACTCATTTTAAAAGCCATTTAGGGAGACTAAATGATTAGACTGTTAGCACACTAAGTGGCAAAGGCTATTGGATGCTGTCTATTGAATACTGTGTCTTTCCAAATACCAAGTGGTAGTCTATGTTCCCAGGCTCTGGGCCAACACCCTCCATACCTCAGGGGTCAGGGCTCAGACATCTGGGAAGGATTTTCCCACCCCACCTCCCTTTATCCCCTGCTATTTCTTTCTAGGTGCCCTGAAAAAGATCAAGGCCATTGCAGGGAAGGCCAAGGAGGTAGCTGATCGCATCCGGAAATTCTTCCGTTCTATTATGGATGGTGTGAAACATGTGGGTCAGTTCATTTGTCTAGAGCATACTCTTTTCATAGAAAAAAAAACATAGTGAAACTCCCTCTTTCTCTTACCTCCTAACTTTTCTTCCTGATGAGCTCATCTTCAGTCTGGGCCATTCTCCCAACAGTCTGTCTTATGTGCCATTTGACTGATCCAATAAAAACAAACAAAAAACCCCCAATGATCCCATCTTCCAGACCTAGCACTCAGATGGGAGATGAGATTCAGAAATCTGGTAGCCTCGGACGCTTCCTTAGCCCCCTTGCTCTATTTGGAGGAGGAGGAGGACTGTCAACCATGCCCATTGTACCAGCCCCCAGTTCTAGTACGTTCCTGGGAAGGCAGAACTATTAGAGGCAGCACAGAGGCCCTGGCCATTCCTCCTCCCTCCAAGGAGAAGGAGAGAGAAGAGAAGAGGGGAGAAGGAAGAAAGCACAGGCATTGTGTTACACACTTTGCAAATTTATCTCACTGGATTTTCACAACAACCCTGGAAGGTAAGTGCTATTATTAACCCCATTTCACAGTGGAGAAAACTGAAGTAGGCAGAGGTTAAATGACTTGTCCAGGGTCATGCAGCTAGTAAGTGTCTGAGGCTGGATTTGAACTTACATCTTCCTGACCCAAGTCCTGCATTTTTTTGCCACCTAGCTGCCCACTTCTCCTTCTACCTTGTTTTCTGGATCCACCCCATCACATAAGGAAGAGGATCAGTTATAGTAGAAATAGATTCTATATAAGTGAGAGAAAATGTATGAGAGGATGGTGTCAATCCATCCATGTATGCATTCATCTGTCCATCTATTCATCCATCTATCCATTCATCCATTTATGTGTCCAGCCAGTATTTATTGGATGCTCACTTTACCGACCCTCTCCTCTTCCCTCCCTTCCCCAGTCAGGGCCCTACGGAATGTGTGGTACTGGCTTTTGCACATTGGCGATGTGTGCAATTCTGAGCTAGGCTCACCCTATGGAAAATGTGCTAGGATCTTCGACGATGCCAAAGACAGCTGCATGAAGGCAGTGCCCCAGTTCTACCACCTCTGCTATATCCTCATGCCTTTCAAGCTGCTGCTCTGTGGTCTGGCCAGTGGTGAGGATGGGTCCATTGTAGAGGTGGTTGGGGAAATAACTGTGTGTAGTGGGCTTGGGGGGGGGTGTCAGAGTGTGTGATCAAGGTGGGGAAGAGACAATGAAAAAAGAATGAGGGTTCAATGGGGAGGACATAAAATCAAAGAAGGGAGACCAACGGAGATGAAGAGGGAGAAGCAACAGGGTCATTGGAGGATATGGCTAATACTGGGAGAGAAGTGACCCCATTGATTGATCTGTCCCTCCTGATTTTGCCATCCTCTCATCCTTCTGCACCTCCCAGTGTCCCAGCTGTTCTGCGTCATCCCCCACTATATACAGCCATTCTTGAGGACAACCATTGGCACCCGTGAGTCACCCTGCTCTATTTCCTACCCAGAGGTGCTTCCCAAATCCCAATAAGCTGATCTCTTCAGGATGGCCAATCATTATTCTCAGGGCTGCTTCTCAATTCCTGGGGTTCCTCTCCCTTTTCATTTATATTCCAAAGGATGCTACCCCATGGGTCCATATCCACATGTAATATATTCTAACACAAAATACTTTTATGTGCTTTATCTCCTCTTGAGGTCAAGAACTCTTGAAAGGCAAAAGGCTTTGTTTTATTTATCTTTGTAGCCTGGCATGCCCCCCCTCCCATCACAGTGTTTGGCACCTAGCAGCCACTCAGGGTTTGAATGAATGCATGAATTCCTCCTCCCACCCAGATGGGTTTTTTGTTCATGGATGTGACTGACATCTTTCATACTTGATCCCTCCTCCTCCATGGGCTTGTACCTTCGCCCTGACCCTGCTCACTTCTTATTCCTGCTACATCCTCCAGCGGTGGTTCGATTGATTAATCGTGTGCGTAGTGAGTTTGAGTTCAACGTAACAGCCTCCCATCACTTCAAAGTGAATCTCAACTCTTCCCGAAGCCTGTCTCAAGTGGCCTTTGACCTTCGAGAGGCTGTCAACCTGAAGCTACATCCAATCAGGGAGACCCTGGCCTTGCTTGGCCACACCACTCCACTCCTATTAACTGTCCTGTACCTCCAGTAAGGGAGGGGTGAGAACATGGAAGGCAGGGGATCTGGGAATAGGAAGTGGGGCTGTCAGAGTCACCTGACATTTCTTTTTCTTTTTTTTTTTTTTTCTTTTTTTGGAGGGGGGAAGGCAGGGCAATTGCCTTGTGACTTGGCCAAGGTCACATGGCTAGTAAAGGTTAGGTGACTGAGGTCAGATTGGAACTCAGGTCCTCCTTACTCCAGGGCCAGTGCTTTATTCACTGCCCCCCTGACATTTAAGGGGTTTCCAGGTTTATGCTGATCAATCTAAACCTAGGATGAGGGGTAGGAAGGTATGAACCTTGCCGGGGTGCAGCTTCATTGTTTTGTTTTTCTTTTATTTTTTAGTTTCATTAATGCTTTGTTTAGACATTTTCCAATATCTCCCCCCTGAAACCTTTACTACAACAAAAAAACCCACCCTATTTATGGAAACTAATCAACACAAGAACCATGTGTGACAGTAGTAGTAATAATTAATAATAATAAATTACATAACAACTATTATATGTCAGACTCTTAGATAAGGTCTTATGAGACCTTATAAATATTATTTCGTTTGACCTTCACAATAACCTGGGAAGTAGGTATTATTATTATTATCCCAATTTTACAGTTAGGGAAACTGGGGTGAACTGAGGTTAAGTGACTTGCTCAAGGTCACACAGCTATGTCTGAAGCTGCATATGAACTCAGATTTTTCTGACTCTAGGCCCAGCTCTCTATCCTTAGTGCCACCTAGCTGCCCCCTGCAGTACCTCTGACAATGTACATCACATTCTATGCTGGTAGTACTCCACCTCTTTATGGAAGTATGTTTCATCATCTGTTCTCTTGGATTAAGACTGATTATTTACATCACAGCTTATCTTCCTTTTTATAAGTACATATGTTTGTTTGTTTTAAACTTTTTTTTTTACATATTCTTAATACCAGAACATCTCCCTCTCCACAGCCCAGATTTATAAATCAAGTTGCATTTGTGAGAATGATGGTCCATAACCTCAAAAGGATAGTGGTGGGGGTGAACTTGCCAAGTGTTGTATAAATCCCTAGGGTGGGCAATCCCAGCTCTGGACCTCTCTTAGGAATGAAGCCCTCAAGGGCCCTGAGACCTCTCTCACCTCTCCCTCCTCCAGAGCCCTCTTCTACCGCTACTGTTACCTGACTCGGGACAATTTTGACAACATTTATATAACCAACCGCTTCATACGTATGGATACCCTCCGGGTCCAGGCTGGTCTGCCTTCAGTCTTGCCCTTGAGCTCTAGGGAATGCACCCGATACATCAGGCCAGGTGATTGCATTGCTCCAAAAGACAGACATTTCCTAAAGACAGTGTTAGGAGTTGTCTGAGGAAGGGTCAAAAGGTGACTGAGAAAGGGTAGGAATGCTAGGACCCTGTGCCATGGAGGTCTAGTTACTATCAGTACTGACCACACTGTTTGTTGCCAGACCTCTGTCTTTTATGTTAGGAAAAGATTCAGATGGAACAGAAGACACAGACTCTGCCTCTGGAGAGAGTTAAGTCTTATGAGACCAAACACCTTTTCTTCTTCCCATTACCACTGCCTCAAGGACATAGATGAAGAGAGAGAGAAGGTCCAGTGATTTATTCAGACAAAAGTCTACATATCAGAATTGGAGGCATGGAGAGGGATTTGGAGGGGCATCAAAGGATAGGTGGTTACTTTTAGAAGGCTTTCTGGAAGAGATTTTGGACCAGTGATGGGAAGGAGGAAGGCCATCCAAGAAAGACAGAGAGGGGATTGGGTAGAGAATGAATGGTTGATGTGGGGCTGGGAGACAAGGACTGATTTTGTCCTACTACAGTGGAGAAGTAGAGTTGGAGATTCTAGGAAGATAAGGCTTATGCGGGCTTGAGTGGCCATCATTGCCACCATCACTTAAACTCTTAGTGTTCTTAGCAAGTTTCTAACATTTCAGAGAAGGTGAAGACCAGCATTGGCAGAAGGGATTTTCCTCTTCTGAGTGTTCCTTACATCAATGAAATAGCAAGTCCAGTCCCCAGACATAATCATCACTGTCATCACCAGTGAAATAACTTATTTGAAGCTCTTTACACATTTTCATTTAGTATGTAAATGTTAAAATATTATAATAATAGTTAATATTTACATAGTACTTTCATGGCAAGGGGTTGGGATCCTACACATTTGGCAAAAGGGACCCCTTGTGGCTGTGTATTTTTTGGCAAAGCCTTCCCTGACCCCCATCTTCATCATTCAGGATGATTTTCTAGATGAGAAGACTGAGGCCCAATTAGGTCGCCAAGTATGACTACAAATAACAGAGTGTTGTTGTTGAGTTGTTTCAGCCATATATGACTCTCCATGAACTCATTTGGAGTTTTCTTGGCAAAGATACTGGAATGGTTTGCCATTGCCTTCTCTGGCTCCCTTTATAGATGAGGAAACCAGGGTTATGTGACTTGCCCAGGCTCAAACTGCTAGTGTTTGAGGTCAGATTTGAACTCAGTCCTCCTGATTCCAGGTCACGTGCTCTATCCTCTGCACCACCTAACTGCCCATGACCAATAGGACTCATTTCTTGGTGGACAGGGTCATGGTATAGGGTAGAGGTATCCCATAATGGAAGGGACTCTTACTTATTCCCTAGTCTACTTCATGGGCACCACTTCCATGTGGTTAGTAGTACCTCTGGTTATGCTGAGTTTCTGGGGCCAGCCTTCCTCTTCCCTAGACTCTTTTTTTCTTTCAGGTTCCCTGTACCTGTCTAGGATGGAGCAGCTGTACTACATCTTGGCGACCTTCACCCTAATCCGACATCTGCTGGTGGCATTGCTGCTAGTGGGACTAGATTATGCCATCTTCTGGCTTCTGGACCTGGCTCGTTATTGGCTGCAGGGGGAGATCGTGGCTCGGAGTGAGAACACCCCCTCCTCTGGACCCTCTGACCCACTCACTTAAGTTTTCTCCAACTCTTACTTTCCATTACCTTCATTTAAACTTCCAACCAATTCTTACCTCTTGTCCTGGATCAAAAGGTAGTGAGATTTAGAGCTGGATGGGATGTTGCATATCTTCAAGTTTATCCCCACTATCTCCTGTGCAATAGTGGTCATTCCTTCAATCCTCTGGGCTAGTAGGATTTTTATGTGCATTTGAGAAAATAGATTGATCAAAGAGAAGTGACTTACTCAATGTCACCAATATAAGACTTCAAACCCAGGTTGTCCAAATCCAGTTCCCATTTAATAATAATAATAATAACATTTATATCAAGCTTTAAGGTTTGCAAAAGACCTTGAAAATATTTCATTTGATCCTCACAACAATCCTGAGAGGTGGTACTGTTATTATTTCCATTTTATAGATGAGAAAATTAAGGCACAGATAAGCTAAATGGCTTGCCCAGAGTCACACAAATAGTTAAGTATCTGAGACTTTATTTTAATTTAAGCCTTCTTTCCTTCCTTTCTTTGTTTTTAGACTCAATGAGGGTTAAGTGATTTGCCCAGGGTCACACAGTATCTGAGGAAAGATTGGAACTTAAGTCCTCTTGCCTCCAGGGCTAGTACTCTATCCACTACATTTAGGTCTTCCTAATTCTGAGTCAACTCCAGTGCTTTTAACCACCACACCACCCAGTTGCCTTTTTCATCTGGTTATTTTGGCTGACATGAGTTGAACAAAGATTCTACTTTCTGTCTTCCTTGAGCTAGGACTGTTGCTATACCCATTTAGAATGGGTTAGGGGTGATAGTACTAAGACTCAGCTGTGTTCTGGGGGGGGGGGGGAGAGATAGAGAGAGAGAGAGAGAGAGAGAGAGAGAGAGAGAGAGAGAGAGAGAGAGAGAGAGAATCTTGTGTACGTGTATATAAAGTGAGAAAGTGAGCCTCTGGGGCCTCTTCCTGCTCAGAGGATCTAGGGCTTCCCTATCCCCAGTGGGTATATTTCTTGGCTATAAAAGTAACCCTTTCAAGAAGAGAAAGCTGAAATGGGATGATTTCACTACATGTCCTATCTCCTGTGTTCCCAGACCCTGTGTTGGTGTCGGTGACTGTACAAGGGACAGGCTATGTGGGACAGATCTACCGTGACCTAGTCTCAGTATTTGACATCCTTCAGCAGGGAAATGTCACCATCCTATCCCGGCGCTGTCTTCTTCGTACTTCAGAACCCAACTACAAAAGCTACATACTCATTGGTAACTATTCAGGGGGCACTGGGAGAAACTCACAGATCCAGAGGGCACTAGGTGATTTAATCAACATTGGAAGGTGGAGATTTAAAAAATGGGCTAAATGACAAAGTAGATTCGAATTAGTTGGATGTGCAGAAGCAAAGAATAGTAGTGACTGATAGTTGGTGCCAACTAAGAGGGAGGTGTCTAGTGGAGCACTTAAGGATCTGTCCCTGGCCTACTGTTTGGTATTTTTTTCTTTTTTAAAAAAAATATTGATTTGGATGAAGTCATTAGTAGCATGTTATTAAAATTTATAGCTGATACAAAACTGAAGAGGACAAGATAGATACAGACATCCAAAAAGATCTCTACAGATTAGTGTGAAAGACCAAACCTAGGAAGATGCAGTAAAGCAGGGACAAATGTAAAGTATTCACCTGTGTTCAAAAAGTCAATTGCACAAAGACAGAATAGGGGAGATATGAATAGACTTAATTTCACCAGAAGGAAAATCAGGAGATTTTAGTAGAATGCAAGCTCAAGTATGTATCAATGATGTTGGGAACACAGAAGAGAGAAAAACGCATCAGTTTTAGGCTACGTTGATAGTGACGTGTGAGGTGATATATTCTAGCGTGTAGGGGGTGCTGGCCTTAAAGTCAGAAAGACCTCGGTTTAAGTCCTGGTTCTGATACATACTCATTGTGTGATCATGGGCAAATCACAGCCTTAGAAATGACAACACCTGTCCTCACTTCACCCAGATGCTGAAAGGATCAAATGAGTTAATTAACGTGAAATGCTTTATAATGATAAAGTGTTACATGGGACACTAGGGCAGCTAGGTGGTGCAGTAGATAAAAGGATCAGGCCTGGAGTCAGGAAGACCTGAGTTCAAGTCCTAACTCAGACCATATTGTGTGACACCCCCCTCCCCACTCCCACTCCCCCCAAAGTCACTAAACCTCTCAATGCCCTGGGTAGCTCTAAGACTATAAATTGCTGAGGAGGGGTTTATCTGCCATGAGGTAAAGAATTGCCTCATTCAGAATTCCCTATACCTATGAAATCCCAAGTCTGGTCCAAAAAAGAAAATAAATGTTAGTTATTGTTATTATGATTGTCTAGGGCAGTGGTTCTCAACCTGTGGGCCGTGACCCCTGGGGGGGTCGAATGACCCTTTCACAGGAGTTGCCTAAGACCATCAGAAAACACATATTTCCGACGAGTACCATGGCATTAGGAAGGTTGAGAACCACTAGTCTAGGGTATGAGGTTGATGGGGGGTAGGAAGAAGTTCCACAAAATGGAATCTGTTTTGGGAATTAGGGTCTCTCAGCCTGTCCTCATCAGGAGCTATGCAGCAGGGGGAGGATGGAGGGCAGTTCCGGTGGGTCTTGTATTCCTCCTCCGGTAACACTCTCCTCATCCACAGGCCTCATGTACGGCCTGTGTTTCTTTGTTACCCTCTTTGGTTCTTACGTTGGGCGGATGAGTCGGATCATCTGTGCTTCCTACTACCCATCCCGGGAGCAGGTGAAGGGTCTACAGTCCCAGTGGATGGGGTGGAGGGAAGGTAGCCCTCTTATTCCAAACAGTGGTTTACTGGTCAGAAGTAGTTGGGAATTTGGGAAGTTTGGGTGAGCATCCATGGTTCCATGATTCTTTGTAGAACTCCCCCAGGGCAAACACAGAAAGAAGCCTCTCAGGGCAGGGCTTCTTAGGACTAGAGTCTCCAGGTTGGGATACCTTGGGTGGGGACTTCCACATAATCATACAATTTTACAGCTGTAACCTCAGGGGTTTGGTCATTCCCTTTGCATCCTTCCCTCCCAACTGCCTTTGCCTAACCATAGGCAAGGGAAACCCTTTTTGATTTGGGTAGCCATATGTCCACTGTTGGACTGTAAAACATTGAGTACTCCCTCCAACATTCCCTACAGGAACGGATCTCCTTCCTGTACAACAACCTGCTGTCCCGCCGATCCAACTTGTCCACTTCTCTGGTTGGTGCTGTGAGGCGTCGGGCAGCTGACCAGGGGCACACCAACATTCTCCTTGTGCTTGCTGCCAAGTGAGTTTTCTCCCTCCCCTTTCTTCTTAATGGAAAGTCCAACAGTGGATGACCTAGGGGGTCACAGTGGAAATTTGCTCTTAAGTTGAACATGCAAAGTACTTGTGCAAGGTGAGAAGTGCCTCCCGATTTATGGGATATTCTGAAGGATTCTCTAGCAGGACAGAAGGTGGAAATGGGGCCAAAGAAAGGAATAGTTGGCTGGTTCGTTGGGGGTTAAACTGTAGGAAGGCCTTCCTAATAGGTCAAAAGGGCAAAAGTAATGGGAGAAAAAAAAGAACGGGTTCCTATCATCCATAGAGCTTTAGAGTGGGTTAGGGGAGAGATTGCCCCATCCAGAGGCTGTGCCCCAAAATTCTGCAGGTGGCACCGCCTGGTACCACTGATCAATCTCCTGGGACTACATGAGACCTACTGTCTGGGCTGTGGGAGGCCTCAGAACAAACATGAGATGGAAGACTTTGTGTCCTGCAGCACCCCAGGTTGCAGAGGTAGGCCTGCTGGAAACCACCAGTCTTGCTCCAAAGGTGCCAGTGTGGTACCATGGAAAGCGCTCTGGATTTGTGTATGAAAGGTTGGGTTCCAGTCCCATTTATGTCACTCTGAAACCTAGGGAGCCACTTAGTTTCCCTACCCTCAGTTTCCTTTATCTATAAATGAAGGGCAGTCTTCTCTGGTCCTTTCCAATTTTAAATCTATAATTCTATTTAATTTGAATAGACACAATCAATTGTGGCCCATAATTTCCATAAGCTTTGCATAAGTTTTACATTTGGATCCAGTGTTATCCCTATGCATGGCCTCGTTTGCATATGGGCACGATGATTTGCATATACATTTGTGATTTGCATAAGGCAGACACAAATTTGTGAGTTTTGGCCTAATTTGCATTGCACCCTTTCTGCAATTTGCATAAAGTTCTATTATTGCATGGCATTCCACCATTTGCAGCCTAGTAAGGTGATGGGAGCCAGGAAGAGCTCCAGGAAAGTTGGGGTGGGGGGAGGAGAGAGAGGAGGTAATCAGGTCAAGTGTTCTTGGATCACTACTCCCTGGGCTCCCCCTCCCAGGCCTCTTCTGCAGGTCCTGCTTCCGACTCCTGGATAATACCTGTTCTGTGTGTGCAGCACCCCTGACTCGCCAGGGCGACCTGGATCTGGAGTTGTGAGTTCTCAAGGACATAACTAGCCACCGGGGTTGGTTCCAGAAGGGAGGAAACCAGGAGGTATAGGGTAGGGGTGGTGGAAGGTTATTCACTTGTCTAGGAAGATTCAGAAACCTCCAGGCCCCTACATTCTGAGGTTTCCTCCAGGGACTCCAGTGATGACGAGCACCCCCGCCTGTGGCTTGCTTCAGCCAAAAGCCTGAGCAAGGAGAAGCAGAGGTGGTTTGAGAAAAAGCTGAAGGCAACCCTGGGAAAAGCCAGGTTCAAGAAGCTATCCCTCCCTTCTAACCTAGATTTGACCTGTAGCTCCAGGTGAGAGGAGAGCAGAGGGACATGAGGACAAGGAATGGGGGGGGGGGCGATCCCGCTCCCCCTCTCCCTCTTTCCATTTTCTCTTCTTCACAGCAATGAAACAGATTCTGGCTGTGACAAGAGGCAGGAGAATGAGGATCGGGTCAGTGGTGATGAAGCCCAAGAAGAGAATGAAGACGAACTCAATCCATCCCCACAGCCTACCTCCACTCAGTCATATGCCCGTATCACCATCCCCCCTCCTCCTCCACTTCCCCAGAAATAGCTACTGACCCCTCTGGTTCCCAACCCCCCCAAACCTGCCTTCTCTCTGACTCCAGACCTCCAGATTCCCATCCCCACCCCAACCCGAAATTAAAGAAGAGGCCAACACAAATGCGAATCTTAAATTATTATTATTTTCTTTCTGTTGCTTACACCCGAGGGGAGGGAAAGGGAACGGGGAAGGAGAGGGGTAATTGCCCTCTCCAACCCTAAGGCACTGACTGGAAAAGCCAAGGGAATGGGGAGGGGAGGCCAAGGCGTCCCCAGTCTCCCTCCCCCCAGCCCTGGGCCCCCCACCACCTGAAATGCTAAGATGAGGCCCAGGGCACCCAACCCCCCCCAATATATTACATCATCACGCCTTAAATAGATACAGGGACTGGTCCCGCTACCCCCTCCCCTGATCCCCCTAGCCCGGGGGTAGAGGCGTGAGCAGCTGTGCAAATGGGCATGGGGCATAGTGGGAGGGGGAAGGAAGGGAAGACAGCACCGGCCCCAAAACCTGCCCCCCCCCCCAGGGAGGGGTAGGGGCCACTAGGCCAGGGAGGGGGAATAGTGCAAGGCAGAGTTGGGATGGGAGAGGGAGGGACCCCCCCTTACCAGCCCAATCAGCAGAGCCCAGGCCACAGTGGGGGTCCAGCACCCAGCGAGGAAGAGGACTGGGGAGAATCCCCAGCACTCTCCCATCACCCCAGGAAATCAAGAGGGAATTAAAATTTTCAAACTAGATTTCAACAAGACCAACAGAAGATGCTATGTACAGAAGGATGGGTGGATTGGATCCTAAGGGAGTCGGGGAGGGTAGGAAGAGATCCTCTACCCAACACAGCAGAAGCCCCTAAGGAACCGGGCAGAAGAGGAACAAGTTATTTGTGCAGTCCCTCCAGGGACCTGCATTCAAGCTGTTACCCCGCCGCCGCCGCCAGGGGGCGCTCGCCCACAGGCAGCAGCGGCTGGGTATGTGGAATCTACTCGCCCAAAGCAACGTGAGGGGCGCTCGCGCTCCCTCACCAGCCCGCCGCCAGGTGGCGACCGCAAGCCCCCTCTCAGTAAGTCTCGTCCTCACCCCTCTACCCCGAGCGGCGGTAGCAGCAGCTGCAGCGCCAGCCCGGGGGCGGCGTGAGTCAGGGAAGCGGCGGCGGCGGCTGCACCAGCGGCAGCAGTGGCTGTGGCGGCAGCTCGCACCTGGGCGGGGAGGGGAGAGAGCCCGGGAAAGGAGGGCAGGGCTAGGACGGGACGAAGCCCGGCCCGCCCAGCCCTCTGGCCCCGGGCGGGGAGCGGCGGGAACAAGACATTCCCTGCCTGGGGACGCGGGAGGGGAGGGGAGCGGGTGGGGCTCCTCCTGCTGCCCCCGGGGGCGGGCGAGAGGATCTGGGCACCCCGCCCCCTGCTTGCTCCTCGGACCCCGTGACTCAGCGCTGGGAACTGGGCGGAGGGACGGCGGAGTAGCCGCCTTCCCTTCTGCCCCAGTTTCCCACTCGTGCCCCCCACCCCCAGTCCTTCCTTCCCTGCAGTCTCCCACTCAACTCCCCCGCTTCCATAGTCTATTCCTTACCGCGATTCACCGCCCCCCCAAGCCCCAACCTTTGCATAATCCACTGCCAGGAAAAGGGGAACAGAAACCAGGAAGGAGGGGTCGGGAAAGGAGGGGCAGCTTCCCCCACCCCGTACACACAGCCCTACCCCTAGGGTGGGTGGGGCAGGGATTTGGTCCCGTACCCCTCACCCCCTAAAAACCCGCATAGCCGAAAAGGGAACCCCCCCTACAAATCGGAAATATATTATTGCTTCTAGATTCCTGGGAAGATCCAGGGTTTGGGGAGGGGGGAACCCCACCTTTACAATAGAGCTGTGTGTGTATATATATTTATATATATATATATATATATATATACAAAATATTATATATGTATATATACATATATATATTTATCACCCCTAGGTGGGAGGGAGTCTGCCCCAATCTGGGGGAGAGCCCAAACTTTTCCCTGTATGTGGGACTAGCCCGGAGCTGCCAAGGTACAAAGGAGGAGCCGAGTCTAGTACCCTGGAAGGCAAAGTTCCCCTGACCCACAGTACGGTCTGTGCTTCGGCAGCCCTCATATTCCTCATATTCCTTGGCATTGGCGCCCACCCTGCGACTCCACCCTAGTTCACCTCCTTTTCCCATTTAAGAGGATTCCATGGCACCCTCAGCCTGGGGTGTGGTTGGTGCCCCCTCCTCCTCGTCTTCTTCAGGAGGCCCAGGGGGCGGAGGAGGAGGCCCAGCCCTGGCTGGCTGCTCCCAGAAACGAGCCAGGGAGAGGCGGAAGTCATCCAGGTGCCCGTTGGAAAGGTCAAGGCCAGGGCCAGTCGGAGTGGGCGCCTGGGGTGGGGGATAGTGGGGGGCTGTGTCATCTTTTCTTCGTCGTCGGGTCCGAACCTCCAGGCAGTTCTGGCCCTTCAGGTGACGCTGCAGGTGGTCCTCCTTGGCAAAAGCCTTGTGGCACAGGTGGCATTCAAAAGGCCGGTCACCTGTGTGAAGGTGCATGTGGTTCTTGAGGTCATAGCTGTGGAGGAAGCGTGCTGGGCAGTGTGGGCATGAGTATGGCCGCTCACCAGTGTGCTTCCTCATGTGGATCTTCAGCTTGTCATTCCTGAGGAGGGAAAGGGGTGGGGTTGGGGGTGGTGGAAGAGATAGGGTAAGTAAGGACCTACAGGTAGGAATAAGGCCTGCACAAAGTCCTTGTGACCTTTGCATAGGCCTGACTAATCTGATTTCTGTAGGTATCTACTTTTTCTCTTCACCCTCATTCCCACTTCTTCCACCCCTTCTGTGCATCCATGTAGCTTTGTCCTCTGGTATTAGGCTTCCTTTATTTCTCTCCCATTTTGGCTTCCTTTTTACCTAGCCTTAATCACTGAATGGATGTTGCCTTGGACAAACTAAGACAGAAGAAAGACCTAAGCTCAATAAGACCAGGGCCTCCCACTGCATCCTGGGTCATCTCCAGTCTTCCTGGTCTATATCTTCCCACTGGACCCAGATGGCTCCTTAGGAGAGAATGAGGCTGGTGACTCTGCACAGCCCTCCCTTACTTAAATCCAGTTCACTTACAAGTCATGACATCTTCCTGAAGTCATGGCCTTCTTTGAGAAGGAAGGACAGACAACTCATTTTGGCTTCATTCTGTTCATCTGCTTGTACTTCTCTTATTCACTGAAATCCAATGCCCACCTGTCCTATGGCCCACATGCCCTACAGCAGTATCCTTGAATTTCTCATTTTTGCCTTTTCACCCCCTTTCTGTCCTCATCTCTTCACTTCTCACTGCATTCCTGTACACTCTTCCCTTGGCTCCCACCCTACTCTTGGCTAGGGATTCCACTGAGTGGTTCTTCCCTTCCTGGGTTCTTAGTAGGTGTGGCACTCTCCTTTACCCTTTTGCCTCCCCTCCTCCCTGGAAAAGCTGGGTGCCCTCTCACCTGGTGAACCTGACGCCACAGACCTCGCAGGCAAAAGGCTTCTCACCAGTGTGGGTCCGCATGTGTCGGGGTAGCTTGCCTGCCCCATGAATGATCTTGTGGCAAACTGGACATTCCTGGGGCATCTGGGAACGACGCTTTCGTACCAGCTTGTCTTGGCCATCTAACCCTGGTGTGAGGGCTTCGTGGTTCAGGGAACTCAGATAGGCCATCAGGTCAGGGTCAATGGCATCCTCATCTGAGACCAACTCTTCGGGGGACAAAGGGGGTGCCCCACTCTGAGTCAGCCCATAGGCTGGTGGGTACACCAGATCTTCCTCTTCTTCCTCCCCCTCATATCCTTCATAGCCCGGGTGCCCCTCAGGGGGTGACCTGGCCCCACCAGGGGGGCTATAGCCATCCCCTAGCCCGATGCCACTTCCTGCCTCTTCCTCATCTGGATAGGTAAAGGGGTGGGGGGGGATGGGAGCCACATCAGAGACCAGATGGTTGGTTTGAGGCCTCTTTGTCTGCAAAAAGGCTTTTCGGGGCTTTCGGCTTCGTCTAGGAACGGGCCGTGTTGGGGGTGGGGGTGGTGGAAGAGGGGCTGGTAGTGGACTGTCATCACCATTGGGCACCCGAGTGCCTACAGTGGCAAAGGCCTCCAGGTACTGTCGGGCTCTCTCACAGTCATCTTCATCAGGCCCAGGGGCCTCCAGCCCACTCCCCTGCAGGATTTCAACACAGGCAGCAATGACACAGGGGATCTCCAGCAGTCTAGCTGCTTGGAGGACAGCAGGCATGTTGGCGCTACTGGTGGTGAGGGTGGCTGTGTAAGCAAACTCCAACAGGGCACCTAGTGCTTCTGGCCCCACAAAGTCCAGTTCACAGACGCCAGCACCTGAGGAGGCAGCCATTCCACCACTGGTACCCGTGCCCCCACCCCCCTCAGTGAATAGTTTCTTAAAGTAGTGGCTGCAGGCAGCCAGCACTGCCCGATGGGTTCGATATTCTAGGCCTTGGGTTCGGATTGTGAGGTCACACAGCTGGCCGAGCTGGCGTTGCTCATTTAGACAGCTGAGGAGCTCACTGCTGTGATCTGGGAAGGGAATCCCAATGAGGTCATCTTCAGGGCTCCCCATCCTCACCTGCAGGGAGCATGGAAAGACATGAGCCATGATTAGGAGAGGGAGTCTGGCACTTTGAGGGCAGGAGAGTAGGTGAATTTCTTCAACCAAACCAAGTCTTTAATCCCTCTGCCTTCAAGAAGCTGTCTTTTGAGCTATCTGTCCCAATGGACAGAATACTGCTGGACCAGGAGAATACCTGGAAATCTAGGCCCAGCTCTGCCACTGATTTACAGTGTGACCCTGGGCAAGTCATTGAACCTTGTTTCCTCGTCTGTGAGTGGGGGCATCATAATCATAGAATTAGTGCCATCGAGTGTCCACAGATTTAGAGCCTGAAGAGACCTGAGGCTAATAATCCAACCCTCTCATTTTACAGATGTAGAAACTGAGGTACAGAAAGGTTAAGTGGTCTGTCCAAAATCACACAGGTAGCAAACATAGAGCCCTAGAAGTGAACCCAGGTCCCCTGACTCCAGAGCCCAGTATTTTATCCACTGCTGTACTTCTGGCTAAGTGATGTCTAAACTCTTTCAAACTCAAACATTCTATAGTGGTGTGATCTCTGCTTTCCCAAACCTCAATTACTTCCATCTGTGAAATGGGGAAAATACCTCCATCCTGCCTACCCTGCCCCTCCCACAGGTTTGTTCAGCTCAAACGAGATGATGGACACAGAAGTGCTCAAACTGAATCACAAATGTAATGTATTTTTACCCAAATTTTTTTCTCTCTCAGCCAGGTTCTCCCCATCTGGAGTGCCCCTCCCTATCTAGTGGACGGGAAATGTGCAGCTCCCAGGGGCCCCCTACATCCTCTCCCCCCCTCCAACAATGGGGCCCGGGGAACAGCCACCAAGGGCGCTGGGGTGTCTCTGGTGCTTCCTGCCCAGAAGATAAGCATCTTGCCCGACCCCTCCCCCACTGACAATAGGCAAGGCTCCATGCTCCTACCCCCTCCTCACAGATTCCATCTCCCCTTCCCCCATTCCCAGGCAGGCAGGAGGCACCCCTGGAAGTGTCCACAGTAGGCACCAATCTGATCCTCTTCCCCTTTTAAACCACTGCTATGGTTAGCATGGGTGGGGTGAGGGTTAACTGGGGACCCGTGATGCCTTTTCCATCCTGGCAGGATGGAGAACACACAGAAAGGGGTGGGGATGGGGTGGGGGCAGCATCCAGCAGATTGTGACAAGGAGGGATAGGAAGAGTCTTTTGTCTCTGGGGTGCACCATGACGGCCTTCAGCCCTCTCACCCATATGGTAAAGGTAAGGTTAGATCTTGTATTATACAGATATTTACAGTTTCCAGGGTGCTTTCCCCACAGTAACGCTGTGATACAGGTTGCATAAGGATTACTATCCCCATTTTGAAACTGGGCCCCAAAGAAGCAATCTGACTTGCCTGGAGTCACACAGCAGAAGCCAGGTTCAAACCCTCATAGTCTGACTCCAATTCAAAACTCTTTCCATTCTCTTTGCTGTTTCTCCAGTGGAGAAGGGGGACCCCTGAGCTTGTTGGAGAATGATTTCCCCACCTCATAATGTTGGGTAGGGACATGGTCCAAAATTCTCTCCAAAAAAAAGGCTAAGATTCAGGAGACTTGGATATGCCCCAGTACCAGCCCAACTACCAACTCATAGTGTGACCTTGGGCGCGTCAATTCCCCTCATCGGTAAAATGAAGGCCTTGAAGCTGATGATGGCCAAGGTCCCTTCCAACTCCACATTTTATGTCTCTGTTACCTCTGCCACTCCCATAGCAGCTGCCCAGCCCTGGCCAAGGATGGGGACTTGGTTATTTGGGGGAGGGGGGAAAAATAAGGTGGGGCCCCAAGTTTCCTCATTAAGATACAAGAGCAGCATTGTGTCTATGTGACGGCTCTCCTGTGCACCTCCCTGATTGCAAAGCCCAGAGTGTGGCTCCCCCGCCCCCAAGCCTTGAGCAAGCAGCTGCCCACATGTGTATCTGGGGGGTAAGGGACTCCTAGTTGTACCCTAGCATCTACAGGCGCCCCTTCCCCTACTCGGAAGCTAGCCTCCCACTGGGGAGGCCCTCTCCTACCTAGCTCCAGGCTTTGTAAGAGGTTCTTGGGACTAAGTGCCACGAGGACTTTGCAGAAGTGGGAAAATACACAGAAGCTGAGGTGGGCAGCAAGAGTGGCCCAGTTGGGACCCTAGGCTTATACTCCTCTGGGAGGAGGGAGGGGTAGTCCTGGTTGTCCATTGGCCATGAGCTGGGGCATGGGCTGGCATGAGGCTCTTTCCACTCCCTTTTAGTCCTTCCGCCTCTCTTGCCCCCCCCCCACTAGTTCCCTCTGCTGAGCCCTCCCTCCTTCTCCCACCCCAGGGGCGATCTCCTTGGCAACCTGGTGTGGCGGGGGTGCTGATTGGCTGACCCCACTGTCAGGTCACGGGCGCAGTTTGGTTCACCACGCAGCTCTCACAGGCTCAGGCAAGAGTGGGTGTTTAACTCCTTTATGCCACACTACTGCCCATTCTAAGGAGATATTGGTTAAAGGAGGAAGAGGGGCAAAATGAGAGGGGATGTAGACTGGATAGAGAATAAGGCCCAGATCACCCTTCCTCCCTAGGGAGATTTCCCCAGGACCTTGGCACCTATGCCAATCTGAGTGACACCTGGAGCTAGGCTGGTGCCAACCAGGCTAAGGGGGCATAGTCCCAACCTCTAGGAGGTATGTAGGACCACTGGAGACCTTTCTCCTGGAACAGGGTGTTGGTGCCAGTGTACCCACTCCCCCTCCGGCAACCTGCCCACCTCTCCATCCCAGAGCACCCAGCCCCCAACGCCCCATGAGGGCGGCCCCATCCCCACCCTACCTGGCATGCCCCCTCTTGCTAAGACCTCGTGGGCATGGACGGGTGTGGTGGTAGTTGGGGGGTGGGGAGGGCAGCTGTGCTGGGGGTGCCAGGGAACCAGGCTTGGTCTGTTTGCCTTGGGGGGGATGGGAAGCTGGGGGCCCCGCCCCACTCTTCCCCCCTTGCCAGCCACCCCCCCACCCCCACCCCCCCAGGCTCCCCTCACTGTCAGGCCTGCTCGACCGGCCGGGCAGGTGGGCAGCTCTCTTGAAACTGGGACCTGAGTCAAATCTGCCCCATCTTGGTTGGGGGGGGGTGCAATAAAGGGATGAAGAAGGGGAGACCAATATCACCTAGCTACCCTCTTTGGTGCCAGTGGGCACTAAAAAGGGCATGCCTATTTCACTGGAGCCAAAAAGGCAGAGGCCATTAGCCCTGAATTTGGATAAAGTAAAGTTTGGTGCCCTGCCCCAGGGACCGGTACCAAGCAGTACTCAGTCTAGTGACTTGTGAGTTCTAATAAATAGCAGGACCAATGATGCTAGTTGGTGCCGGCTGATGGACACGTTTAGATAACCCTGTATTGGACAGTTGAGTAAAGCAAGCTGACCACCACCTCCCCCACCCCTGGGATTTAGGGGAACCAGCTTAATGGGGTGGAGCCAGGATTATGGGGTGAGGGAGAAAATAGATACTGGACTAAGATACAAGCATACGTCCCTCCCTTACTCTTCTCCCACCTCCCAACATTGTCAGACTTCTGTGTTTGGATGAAAACTGGATCTGGAGTGTCGGTGAGGTGGGGGGCGGAGGGGCGTATCAGTTTGAGGTCTAAGGCCTAGAGTGAACTACAGCTGCAAGGTCCAGCCTAATCTTTCTAAGAGAAGCGTTTAAGATTCCACAGATATGGGATAAAAGCATGAAGACCCTCAAAGAGAAAGATGGAGAGACTGAAAACTCTGAATACCTCCAGCTCCCCTTCCCCCATACTTCTCTCTCCCTCCCACCCCCACCCCATCTCCAGCTTCAGGTTTTCTTCCTGTTTTTGTGGAGTTAGCTTGCACGAAGCACAGGCTTTGGCCTGTGGCTGGACCAGAGGATAAGTAGTGAGGGTGGGGGGTGTTAGGGGGATGACCAAAGAGCCAGGCTAATTTACCCAAAGACCCAGAGGCCAGCTGCCTCCATTAGACTTTTCTGACCCATTCTTAAACCGACAACACGCACCTGAATCCCAAGGTCACTTGCTAAGATGGAGAAGTATGGGGAGAGGAGAGACAGAGAGAGAAGGCCCTTTTATCCCAAGATGCACAAAGGGCTAGTGCCCTCTAACCATAGCCCCTCCAGCATATGCCTGCCTCCCCCCATCCCTTCCCCCCTCCTAACCTCACCACCCCCAGAACTCACACTTCCTGGGGGCCAAGACAGGGAGGGGAGAGACCGCAAGCCACGAAGGGGGAAGGAGGTGAGAGGAGCTGGCTGCTTCCCGGTGCTATTGGGGTTAAGCCAACCTCCCCCCCCAGGTTCTTTATTCCAATCATCTGGGCACCCAAGAAAGAGATTTTGGTGCCTCCACTTTTTCCTTTCCATGACATAAGCCCAGTTTCCAGCTGGGGAGATATGAAGGAGATAGGAGAGGGAAGATGCCGGTGGGGTGTGGGGTCGGGGTGGGTTAAGAAGACCTCTGATTCTCCCAAACATCCTTCATGGAATACCTCTTTGTCCTCCAGCTTCCCTCTACCCACTCCAAGTCCAAGGCTCTAAACCCTCTTGGCCGCTTGGGGTGGTGTCCCTAATTCTCACTTCCCACTCCTCTCCATTCCTTGTCTCCTTCCCAACATATCTCCCTTACTCTTCCTGGGCTTCCCCACTCCCTTCTTTTCTCTCCTGTGGAATGATCTCTGTTCTCTACTTACTCCTACCCATGTCCTACTGATGTCCACTCTTACCTCCCTCAGGCCCTTCCAAAAACCACCCTCATCTTTCCCATCAAATCCTCCATGGTATCTTCCTGAGACCCACTCAGTTTCTCCACTCAAGTGTAGAAGGCAATAGGTGAATGGAGCATATCAAAGAAACAAAATCAGAGCCCAAGCCCAGTTTCATCAATACCTGGCAGTGCCATGGGAGGCAATGCCATTAGCCAAAGTCCTCACGTTGGCCTCTTGGATTAAGGAAGGGATAGAGGGAGGGGAATAGAAAGGATAGAGGGGGTGGGGTGGGGAACAGTGAGAGCGGATGTGTGTGGGGGGTGGGAACATGCTTAGACCGTCAGATTTTCCAACCCTGGAACCACTGGACTTCCCCGGGGGGCGCCCCACTCTGCCTGTTATCCCCCAGGAAGACCCCAGGATTTAAGGGGTCACGTCCTACCTATAGAGGGTATACCAGCTAGCTCTCCATGAAAGTTTAGCAAGTGTGCCCAAAGGTGCCAGGGTCTTCCCTACTGCCCACCCCCCACCCCTTGAGGCTCGGCATCTGTGGGGCGGGTAATCGAGCCACCTGGTAACCCCACACCCGCCATGCTGCCGGCAGAAACCTGAGCCCCCCCAGCCCCAGAAGACACCCCAGCCTGGTCCCCTGAGCCCAGTTCCCTGGCCTGGTCAGCCTGCCAACCCCAGCAATCTCCTAGTTCAGCTCCCTGAGGGTCAACTTCTCTGCTATCTTTCCTTTCTCTGGTCCCCTCAGACTCTCAAATCTTTCCCAGATATCCCAGTACCCTCAGTCCCTTCATTTACCACATCTCCCCAGGAATGGATTATTTTCGTCTCCCCTACACTGCTTCTCAAGTCTTTGCCAGTTGACCCCAATTCTTCCAAGACTCCCTAGGGCCTCAGTCTCCTACTCCCTGGGGAGCGGGCCCCACTCACCTGCACGCTGAGGGGCGGTGGCTGCAACTTGTCTTGGGCCCCTGGGGGGAGCAGGCAGGGGGGGAGGCTGCACTGGGGGGGTGATGGGCGGGTTGGGGGCGGGCTGGGGGGGCAGGCCGTTCCCCAATCCAGCTCCCTTCTTCAAAGGAGCCGCCCACGACCTGGCCCAGCCCCTCCCCCCAGCAGCCTTAACCCTCTGGGTGCTGGCCCTTCCCCCCCCAGGCTTGGAGGGAGGGGCCACCGGGAGGGCCATCACCGTGGGAGAAGGACCCAAGAACCTGGCAAAACTCTGCCTTTGGCACCATCACTACCATCTCCTTCCCTCCTTCCTCCCTCCCCCCAATTCTGGAAGGGGAAGCAAGTGAGGGGGCAAGAGGGATAAGGAGCTGAGGGTAAGCAGAGAACTATGACACTGACGAAGAGAATATAAAAATGTATTTGGTGGACCAGGAGAGACAGAAAGAGGGACTGAGGAGGGCAGATAAGTCATAGAAGGAAAGGAGGGGGAGATTTGGAGGAGGCAGAAAAGGATTGAAAGAACAGAGGGGAGGAGTAGAAAGCCTACAACCTTCATATTTCTGATGCCCAGGTCTCAGACCCTTAGGAGCCTCATTAAGGAGTAGGGCCCCCCCCCACCCCCATGGGAGCTGGCCAGACCCTCCCACCGTGGTGACAGGCTCAGGCCCTCAGGGGCCAGGCGGGGCAGCACCCCGCCCTCCCTATAGCCTCACCCCAAACCCACTCACATACCACAGCTCCTGGCCTGGGCGCCTGCCCCTGCCAACCAGGCCAGGGGGCAGCAACTCTACCAACTCCCAAAGGCCAGGGGGACATGGGGTATAGTGTCTTCTTTGGGGGTAAGGGGAGGGGCGGGCACTGAAAGAGGAAGGAGCTAGCAGGGGGCATCTGCTGGGAAGGGCCTGGCCCCACCTCTTGCGCAAGACTCTTGCCATCCTGGCCAGTTGGGTTGGGTGGGACCTGCCTGGGCCTGAGGAGGGGCACCCAGGACTCTGGTCCTAGCTTAAAGTCAGGGCATGAACAAAGAGGCTCCCTTTCCCTGGCTTCCAGGGATCAGGTACCTTGAGGTGGAAGGTTTTGATATTGGGGGATTTTCCCCCAATTCAGGCATAACTGATTAGGCACTGGGCTGAATTGGTTTCTGCTGGGGCCTGGGAAGGGAACAGGGTGGGGAGACTCTTAGTAATGTCCCCTGAAATGCCCCCTCCCCTTCTCTCCTGCTGGCAGTTGGCACTGTGCCCCTGGCCAGCTGCCCCTCACCAGCTCCCTGCCCGGTTGGCACCTACCCACCAGGATGCTGGCAGTACTGCCCTCCCCCCACCAATCCTCCTGCTCCCAGGATTCTCATGCCAACTCTGGGTAGGGGGTGGGGGAGGGTTACCCTTCATGCCAGCCTGGCACAGCTTTAGACCCCCAGGTACCACAGACAGACAACCCAGAGGCCCCTAGTCCCTAGAAGTACTCCTTCTTGAGGTAGCACTTATTTCCAGGTCTCTATAAATACAATCATGGAGAACCTGTAGGCAGTGATGGGCGGTTATCTATAGCAGAACTGTGGTGGCCCCACTCTCCCAGGGTGGGGGAGGGGGGTGTGTTCCTAGGCACCAGATGCCAGGCTACAGGCACCCCCCCCCCTCCCCCACATCTGCTTGGACACCAAAGTCCCTGCAATTCTCGTTGGGTTCCCTGGAGCCCCTGTGCCTGGGAGGGGGTGGGTGGGGCAGCATTCTGCCCTTTGATCCCCATAAAGGGAATGAACAGAGCCTGGGGCAGGTGAGGGGGTTCACAAGGTGCCCCCCAATTTCATTTCCCCTGGGGGCAACTGGGCAGGGCGTGGGCACCTCTGGGGTGGGGCCACAAGGGTGGGTGGAATCTCTCTTCCCAGAGGGCATAAATGACATTGGCATCAGGTTCATGCCAATTGTGGGTGTCATGAAGTCACAGAGGAGAAGGCCAAAGGAGTGTGAGGTGGCTAGGGGGGACAAATGGGGAGAAGATCCACCCTACCTAACTCTATCTTAGTCTTTACCCCACTCCCAATTTTTTCAGCTTATTTCTCCCACAACTCCAGATTGACTACAGATCCCAGTATGCTATGTGAAGGGCCCTAGTGTACCATGGGAGTTGTAGTTCATGTGAGCTACTCTTGCCCATATAGATGCACCCACCCCTTTGAGGAGCTGGCAGGGTGGTGCACAGAATTTAGAAGGATTGGAAGATGGGTAAGGATTCCCAAGGAGCCTAGGTTTGAGAAAACAGGGATGGAGAAGAAGGGGGGGGAAGAGGGGGAGAAACCAAGCTGCCCCCTACCCCCTAACCCAAGCAGAGGGGAGGCGAGGAGGAAGGAAGGAGGAGAGGATGTCTGTTGAAAGGGGCATATGGGTGGGGTGGGGGTGTAGGAGGGGAAACAGGAAGGAAACTAAAGCCAAAGACATGAGGCCCCTAGAACAAAGGCCTAGGGGAGCCCCCACTCAGAAGCCCTACAGGGACTTGGGGGTGCCCCACTTTGGCACTGTCCATTTCAGCAACCAGGTCAGTTACTATGTGCGTGACTGGCCTGACTGACCCTCTTATCTCTGTTGTCTGCCCTGCCTCTGGATCTGGCCTCTGAACCTGGTTAAATTTGGGGTTCAGAAACCTGACTCAGTTCTGAGGATGTTAGTAGGAGAAGACAAGAGGTGGCATAGGGAATGTTGGCTAGCTTGTATGGTCAACTGTGGCCCCATAGTTTTGTTGAGTTAGCCCTTGGTGTGGAGGTCAAGAGGGAAACTACAACTCTTCCCTCAAGAGAAGAAGGATGCTGACAGAGTAGGCCATGCCAACAGAAGGATGATAACTTGGCCTACCTCCTCTTTGCCCCTTTGACCTATTTTACAGAGAGGGTTGGTTCATGGAGTAGGGGAGGAGGTGATGAGTGTCTTTCTCCAGGACAACCTATCAAAACATCCAATGAAGTCCACTTAGTGTCAAGGGGTCTGCCCATATAAAAGGCAGACAGATCTGGGGGGCCAAGACTGGGGTGATGGACTGGCTATAAGGTACCTGTCAAAGTTTTGAGATCATCCCTCCTCTGACATCCCGAAGTTTCCCACCCATAACAGATTCCCACTGAGACAACTTGCCTAGCATAGGGGGAGACAGGGGGAGAAGAACCTTTCTGGCCCCTCCAACACCCCTGAGGGTGGGTGGTAAATGTTTTCCCCATCCCATTCCAAATTTGTCTTAGTTCCTGGTTTCATTTGTGTTGTCGAGAGGAGGTGGGGTAGGATGGGGATGGGGAGTTAAGGGGGGTGGGGTGGTAAAGCAGTTTCAAACTGTCCGGGCAAAACATCAACTTTACTCAGCAGGAGGGGGAAGAGGACAGGGCAGACACACCCATGCCAGGGTCCTATCCATTTGCCCATCCCCACCTTCATTCCCCGACCGTCTTTCCAGCCTCAATACAAGTCAGGCACAGGTCCCCTCACTCCATTATTATAGCCTTGTAGAGCTCATATAGTCTTGAATCTAGGGAAAGGCACTATGCCAGGTGGGCACTGTCCTGGAAGCCTGTTGGAAGGCTCGGCCCTGCAGAGGTAGAGGCCTTAGTCCTGAGGCCAGTAACCTGGCAAAATGCCCACCTACTTACCCACCTGGGTGGGGCCTTTGACTCTTGCTCCCTACTCCTTAGGCCTCTCAGAGGCAGAGGGCCAGGGGAACTGGGCCTTATGCCCACCAGAGGGGAGGGGGAACACTAGGCCCTCCTCCCTCCATCTGGGCAGTTCTCTGTGACAGTGGCCTCTGACCTCCAACTCCCAACCACATACTGCTCCCTGTTTGTAAGTCTTAAACCATCTGGATGTCAGGAGGTACTGGTAGTGCATTGGTCTGGCTTAGAATTGGGATGGGGGCTGGCCCCCTTATCTGACCTACTTCCCTTTCCTTCCCACCTGCTTTTATTCTCTTTTCAGCTCTCCCCAAATCTCCACTGTCCCCACCCCATAGGCGCCCCACCTCCCATGCCTACCAGGGGGGCACCCCTCCCCCACCCTTCCCCAGGGTGCCAAGTATAAGCACACAAAGGGCCCGATGGTGCATTGTTAGCCCAGCCCCCGCTGCCCGCCTCGCCCTCCCAGGGCAGGCACCATGCCAAGGAGAAGCTGGGGGCCCTTGAGTACCAGGGGGCACCATGACAAGAGGGAGGGGGCAACTCCTATCTCCTGGATACTGGGGTCCAATTCACTAGGGCCTAGATGTGACATGCTTGATTTCAGTGTGGCCTCTTTCCCTGGCATATAAATCTAGTGGGCACTGTCTTCTTCCTTTACCAGAGCCCCCTTCCCTAATGGTATTAACCCTTTCCTGAAACCCCTGAACAAGAGAGGAAGGGCGGTGCCAAGGGGTGCCCAAGGGAGGGGGCAGTACCCAGGGGTGCCCAATGGCTGCATGGTGCCCACGGTAACCATCTAACACACAGGTGCCGCTGGGGGAGTCTGGGGTCCCCGGGGCCAGAATAGGAGGCAGTAGCAGAGATTTCTCCGAGGTTTCATCAGCTGCTCCAGGGGGAGTTTCCCCCATTCCACTCCAGTTACCACCAAGAGGAACGCTACCATCAAAGCCCAGTTACAAATAAGCCCCTAACCCTATCTATTCAATAATATACTACAATCAGAAATACCTTGACACTCGTGCCCACCTTCCCTCATTATGTCTTCATGCATATTCCCACTTTGGCAGTGCCAGGCAGGTATAGGGATGACCAAACCAGTTGGGGGGGGAAGGAGCTAGCCCCATAATCCTTCGGGCTTCACTCCCCTCCACTCCTCCCCCCAAGAAAGAGTTCCTGTCCTAGTTTAACCCCTCCCTGCCCTACAGGGTCTCTCCCCCTATTCCTCTGACTCCCCTAAGGGAGGAGGTAGGGGGAGGGGTAGCGCTGACTCATTCCCATTCCCAGCAGCAGAGCAGAGGGGTCCGAGACATAAGGGGACAAGGCTAATTCCGGAAAGCCCTCCACCTGGCCCGGAAGCCAGGACCGCCTGCCTGCCTCCCTGTCTCCCCCTCTCCTCGGAGCACCCACTTCCGGTGTCCCAAACTAGGTCAGCAGCGCTCGTTTCCTGTGGGTCAGCTAGCCCCAGTGCCTCTGCCCCTCCCCTACTCTGGACCTAAGCTCCCCGCCCCCCAGGGCGCCCCGAGGTCTCACCACGTCTCAGCCGCCCTTTGATACGTAGGGGGGGTTGGGGGAAGCAAGGGACCCCGCCCTCTCTCCAAACACCAGCCGGGCAGGGGCGCCGGAGCTGGCACGTGTCCGGGCACAGCCCGCTGCCCACGCCGCCCCCCCTGACTCCAGAGTCTCCCCCTCGCTCCGGCCAGGACACGTCGCTCTCTGACTCGGGGTGGGGTAGGGGGTGGGAGGAGAAAAAGAGCCGGAGACTCCAGGAAACACCCCCCCCCCAATCCCCCCTTCAAAATCTACCCAAGCATGAGGATGATCGTACTTAGCAGACACAGTGGCGACCCCCTCCATAGGCGCGCGCACACACCCATGGGTGGGGGCAGGTGTTCCAGCGCCAGGGAATTGGGGAGGGGGGGAAGTGAGTCGGAAAAATCCCTTCAATCATCCCACCCTCTATCGCGGATTCTGGGGGTCCGGAGCGGGAGCGGTAGTGAGGTGGCGGGCGGCTGAGCAGCCAAGAGGGAGACGTTATCAAGAGGAGCGGAGGGAGAGTGAAGAGTGGAAGGGACGTGACACCGGGCAGGAGGGGAGGCTGGAGCCACTACTAGCACAGAAAGGGAAAGAAGCGAGAAAGAGCTGTCCTAGAAGATCTAGAAACCGAATAGTCCAGCCGGTAACTTTCCCCCTAGCCCCGGCTCCTCCTGTGCACCCCCCTCCCTCCTCGGACTTCTGGCGGGGGTCCAGCTCACCGCGCCGGAGCCGGGGGTGGGGGTGCGATGTCCTAGTTAGAGTCAGCGTTTCCATTCCCTCAACCCTGCCCCTGTGGAGGGTCCCCCAACATCCCCAAGAAGAAACCTGGGGAGCGCTCAGCGCTGAATTACTCCAATTCATCTCAGAAAAAAAAAGCCACCTGGGCCCCTAAGAAGTGCTGAGAAAGTTATCAGGAACCCTGAGCTGGTGGGGGAGTCGCGATTCCTTCGCACCCTTCCTCCCAGCCCAAACCAGTTCCAAAGAGGAAAGGCTCTGGAGAGAACCGGAGGGGTGGGAATCCCTACTTCTGTTGTATGGCCCTGTGGGGGTCCCCCCTCTACAGGGCGACCGAAGGACACTGCAGCAGTTTCGAGCTGGGAAGGGGAACCCCGACCCTGGGAAGGAAAGGAGAAGGGGTGTACTCACCTCTCTGCCGTCGGGTCTGTCCGCAGAGGTTTGTAAGATGCGGGGTGTAGGGAACTGGGTGTCCCCCTCCAGGCCCTGTGGGCTCGGGGGGACGTAGGGGGCAGGAGCCTTGGGGCTCTGCTCCAATATTGGTCAGAAGGCCGCGGGCAGTCCGCTGGCTGCTTGCTCCTGGGGGGCTCCTCCTCCGCCTCCCTCTGCCTCCTCCTGCCTCCCGCCCCCCCTTGGCTGCTGGGAGCCGCTCATCCACCTGGCTCCCACCCACCCCACCCCCCGCCCCCACCCCCCCCCCCGGGCCCGCCTCACCTGTCCTGCTGTCTCACCTGTCCTCCAGCCTCCTTTCCCCCCATCCCTCCCTCCCTCCCCCCGCCCCCTCCTGCAACCCCCCCCAATCCCCTCCCCAGCCCTAGCAACACCCTCTGTCACTTCCTGGTTTTCCACCACCCCCCCCTCAGGCCCCCCCTCCGCCCAATAAGGACATAAACTTCAACCCCTTAGTCCAGCCTGTCCCTTTAGAACACTGCACTGTCTGTTCTTCTCTTCTTTTCCCCCTGCTTGTCTCCCTTTCCTTCCTCTTTTGCCTTTTTCTGTCCCTCTCTTCTCTTTTCTCTTCTTTCCTTCTCTCCCTCTTTTTCCCCTTCACCTGCCGCGGTACCTCTTCCCCTCTCCCTCCTCCTGCAGCTATCTCCCCCAGTCCACCTTAACCCAAACCCCACCCTCAACCCCCATCCAACCCGAGGGGGATGCCCCGCCCCCGCCCCTTAGCTCCACCGCCCAGTTCTTCTATTGGTTGCAATACTCGTCAATCGAAATTTCAGTCCCGCCTCATACTTGGCCCTTGGGGAGAGGGGCGGGGCTTCTGGACTGGAATGGTACAGGGAGAAGGGGAGGGGGGGTTGGGGACCTTGTCTGCCGCGGCCTGGGCACCAGCCCCTCCCCCCTTCCCTCTGGTACTCCCATCCAGTCCCAAAGGGTTCCCCAAAGGATGGGACAGCAAAAGGAACGGAACTGGCTTGTGAAGGAGTTAGTGGAAGGGGAATGGGAATTGATTGGGGGGCGGAATCAGGGACTCCGTGTAGGGCTAGAGAAGGGTGGTAAACCAGAGCAGGGGAAATAATCAGGTCACAGCAGAAGCCCAGCAGAAGGAGGGAGGGAAGGGGAGGGTGGAGTCACCAATGGCCAAGGCCTGAGATCCATGTCCCTCACTTCTCCTCTCCCCCTATCCCGCTTAGACGGGAGGGAAGGGGTCTGGACTTGGAGACTTCAATAGTGTCCCTCCCACACGCGTGACGGTACCCCACGGGGTGGGGACCTACGCCTGGGCTAAGCCCGAAGGCAGGACTCGGCCTCTGAGTTCCAGCCCTTTGCCCGGCTGCGGCCTTGGCACTGCCAACGGGGAGGGGCTGGGTTCATGGAAGGGGGCGGGGGAATGGGGATGGCACGTTGTTTCTTCTCCCCGCCCCTCCTCTCCTAGCTAGAGAGCCTTGAATTCCTTTCACCTTTCGGATAACTGGGGAAACTGAGGCCTTTGGGGAGAGAAAACCCAGAGACTAAAGCTTTGAGGGAGAGATCTGGGTAAGAGGAAGTGAGTTTGTCGCCGGACAGCCACCTGAGTGAGGAAGGGTACTTTGTACTTCACCCTGTCCCCAACGGAAGATACCGGAGGCTCCGTTAGGAGCCTGGCGCCTCTCCCGTTCCCCGAAGGACCCCTCCCACCCCAGTCAAGCTGGCCAGGTTCTCTTCCCATTCTGGTCAGGCCAAACCGGGTCAGATTCTCTCTCTTCCTTTCCTTTTCTTCCCTTCCTTTCCTCGACGCGGGGGCGCCCCCCCCCCAGCAGGTGGCTTTGCGGAACACTAGCTGAACCTGTTGGACCACAATAGGCGGCGTCGCGGGGGCCCAGTCCCTCACCCGGGCTGACCCGGGATCCCCTGGCTAGGGGGAGGGGAGGAGCTCGGGTCCGGGCCCCTCCCTCATCCCCACTCCCTCCCTAGCCGGCCGTGACTCAGCCTCGGGGCCGCTGCCCTGCGCCCCAGCCAGGGGCGGAAAGTGTGAGGCGCCCCACAGGGCCCAGGCCAAGGCAAACAGCCCCCCACCCCCAGACATTATCTCACTGGAGAATTAGGGGGGGGGTGAGGTTCTGGGGACATTTAAGGGGGGCGTGAAGGGGGGGGAAACACTGATTCGGGAGATCCGTTCCGGGTTTTCCATCCGTTCCCATCCGTTCTCCGCCCCCCCAACCCCCCCCCCCCAATCCCTCTGTAGATGGTCAGGGAATTTCTCCGGGTTTTCTTCCTGGTGTCGGTGGACAGAGTCCGGTTTGTAAGGGCTTGGAAGGAGTTGGGTCCAGGCCGGGGTTTATTCCTTTCTTCCCTACCTCCTGAGACAGGCTGGTCAGGGGAAGGGCTGGTGCCAGGCGAAAGGGGGCAGTGCCAGGGGCACATTCGAAATCAAGAAGGGGCTATGTCAGGGGTAGAGTTGAACAGTCAGTTCAACAGTGAGTTGAACAGAGAGAGGGGGCCCGGTATAAGGGAGGAGGGGAAACTGAGAGGGAGGGCCAAGGACAAATTGGCACAAAAAATAACAATGTAAGTAATTATAGCTGATGTTTATATAGCACTTTGAAATCTGCAAAGCATCTTACAAACATTATTTCATTTGAGCCTCACAACAATCCTGTGAGGTAGGCATTACGTATATTAGTACCCCATTTTACAGATGAGGAAAGTCTCGAGTTACTTGACTTGACCAAGGTCACACTGCTAAGGAACTGGAAAAAGGTTGCCGTGAACTCCTAGGTTGGCGTAGGAAGGCCGGTCTCCAGACTGAGTGAAGTCTTAACCACCTCTTCCCCCCTACCTTCCCGCCCCCCCTCAAAGGCTGGGGTATGGGGGTGGGTAGCATCTTGATCGCTTAGCGAAAGCGAGGAATTTTGATTCTTCATTTCCCTAGGAATCTGAATCATTTGTCTTCTCCTTTAGCTTAGTCCCTATCTTCATCTTTCTATCGATACCCCGCAGCTCCTCCCCACCCCCAATCCATCCAACACCCTTCGACCTTCCAAGTCTTCTTTCAGTCTCTACAGCCTCCATCCTAAGGATCCTCTGGGATTGTGGCTCCGGTGGAAGGTGGGGCAGGAAATCCAGACTAAATCGTTCCCGCTTCTTGCCATCCTAAACCAAACCGTCGAGAATATCTGAAGCAGAAAAACGTAGATTTCTTGCCGTTTCCCAAATACCTTCTCTTGAAACCCCGGCTCCCCAAGGCCCCTTGCCATCTTGGCCTGCCAGTCATTCCTGGGCTATAGGTGCTGTGAGAGGCCTGCAGGTGCCTCCTGCGGGAAGCGGTGGAGAAGGAAGCTCCAGAGTCCCCAGACCTGAGTTTGATCCTCCTCCCCTCTCCCATCCCCGTTTTTAGACCAACAAGATGTAAATTACCCACTCAGAGAGGTAACCACCTGGGGATGGAGGAGAGGGCGGGCAGAGGCATGGGTTGAGTAAACCGAAAAATAAGGATATTTGCCTTGAAAGTGGAGTTGGCATGCCATCCTTTAGGATGGACGTAAAGATCAGAAGGGGCACCCAGGAAGGCACATATGGTTGGGGAGTAAAAAAAAAAAAACAAACGCTCTGAGAACTAGGGAAATATGTTTTGGGATTAGAGGGAAAAGGGTTCTCCAAGATTGAAGGCCTGGAGGTCCTGCGTTTTGGGATTGGGGGCGGGGGCAGCCACCCCCTAGCAGGGAAGTTGGGACCCCAAGTGAGTATACCTGCTGCGCCCACCTCTTAACTTGTGGCCCCCCACTGCCTCCACCGCTTCCCTCGAAGTACCAGCCGCCCAGGAAACCGCTGGGGGCGCCTAGACCGCAGCCCCCCCAGCCGCCGCCACTCCAGCGCTCCCACTGCGACCGCCCAACCCACCTGAAGGGGCCGCGGCTGCCAGGGGGGGCACCCTCCCCTTTCCCCAGTCTCCCCCCACTAGCATCTGCGGGCGGCTCTATTTATAACTCCGGTGCCTATTCCGAGCCTCGGGTGCACAGCAGTCTACTCCAGCGCTCTAATCTCCGCTGGGATCTTTGCGCCCCCCAGGGCCTAGGCAGGTAAATTTAAATTTAGCCCCAGGAAGCTCTGGGGAGCAAGTTTCCAAAACTACTAAGGGGGTGGGGGAGGAGGGTGGTGAAAAATAGACCCGCCCCACTCTTCACACTCACCCCCTTTCTCCCTCCACTGGACTGCAGGGGGCGCTGGTGGAGAAAGAGGAGAAACCAGTAGTATTGGGGTATTTTAATCCTGGAGACCGTGCTTCGTGGAGTCGTAGATAGGACCTATGTGTGAGGTTAGAGAGAAGACATTGCGGGCGAGAGCCTGGGGAAAAAGACAGGGGTTTGAGGGCCAGGGAGGGAAGAGGGAAGGAATCTGGGAGAATTCGAGCAGGGCAATGGGACTTGGGGTGCGGGACAACCGCAAAGAAGAAGGACGGGGGGTGGGGGGATTTTTTCATACAAAAAGGAAATAAATGACAGATGCAAATATATGCCCCCCCCAAAGCTGGTGCTGAGAGTCCAACTGCTCTATAGCCACCAGTGACCCCTTCCCGACCTCGCAATCTGAAAGACCCTGGATACCAAGAGTCTGCCCTGGATACCAAGAGTCTGGTTTGGGGGTTTTGTTCTTTTTGTAAACTGTACTATCCAGTTTATTCACTCGGTAAAGTAATACCTTTCCTCCTCCCAGTCCAGGGGTCCAAGATTCCACCATGGGGCCCCTGGTGGATTGACTGTGAACCCCCGCTTGCGCTCCATTTTGCCTCTGGCCAGGGAATTCCTAGGGGTCCCTTTCGGGTCTGGGTTCTCGCCCCGAGGCCCCTTCTCTCTCCACGTCTAGCTTCCAATTTCCGGGTTTGCTTCAGTTCCCCTGGAAGCCACTAGATGTCCGTGCTGCTCCAAACGCTGACTCGGAAAGCCCCCTCTGACTCCCAGGAAAGCCCCTTCGAGTCCCCAAGACCCTTGCTCAAAGCGCACTCCGATGTGTCCTTCTCCTCCCGTCATACGGGGTATGGAATTTGGCACTGCTTGCTAGGGCACTGGGTAGGGAAAACACAGACAACATTCCCTCCCCGATCATCCCCACATAACTACCCTACAATGGGTGGGCAGTGTATTCATACTGCTCACTCAAGGCTTTGAGCCTTCATTGTGATAAACGAAACCTTAAATAGCTAGCGGTCACGGACAGCAGAATTTTCTGGCACTCTATATGTGTTTTTGAAAAGTTATGTTAAAGAATCCCTCATAGTGTTTCCTAGGTGGGCTGAAACCTCATCTACCGTTAGCCTTCGCCTGCCCCAGCCTGCCACCTAAACAGCCTTTCTCTATCCTGAGGACCCTACCTAGGACAGTTCAGACCGAAACCTCACAGACAAAAGAGAAGGGAAACCCCGTTTATGCCGAATGAATAGAAGGTGCTTATGTAAAACAGTTGCGTGCCTCAACACTCCCCAGTGTGACAGAGCCATATTAAAACTGGGGAATATTTAACGAAATAAATACAAATACAATAAAACATAACATTGCAATTGGCAAACGAAATCAATGTGCGGCCCATAGGTAAGGATTAGCAGCCCGTGTTTCTATTTGAGTTTGACCAGGCTGCCTTATACCAGCCAAAATATTAATGGGTAGAAGAAGGGGTGCAGGGCTGCCATCCTCTCCTCTTTCCACCTGTAAGCGTGGGAACCTGGAGGTGGAAGAAAGAGGAGTAGTGGAGAAAAAACCAACCCACTTTCCTACTAAGCTGAGGAGGCAGGTAGAGGGTTTTATTGTTCTCAATACCAGGTTCATCAAGAAAAAAGAAAAGAGAATATATTTGGTGTGAGTGGAATGAGAGTAGGGAATGCAAGTTGGGGAAAAAGAAGACGCTGCTGATTCCTAATCATGTCCCCTCTAGCTGCCAGGTTTCACCCTCCCAAGTGTCTACTCCCCCAGCTCAAATTGTACATTGAATTGGTCCCTCTCTGTCACTGCTTCTTTTTCTGACTTTTTTCTCTCTCTAACAGACCACAGCTCTGCCCATCTCCACCCACCACTTCCCTAAAGTCCCCTTTGCCAAGCATCCCATTGCCCACTTAATTCCTCTGGCATAGGTTCCTTTCTCAGCCCCCTGTACTCAGACTCTACCCCCTCCCCCTCATCCTTTAGGCAATGTCCCAACTCCAGCTGGGTGGAGTGGGGTTGGTCATGGGGCGGGAGACAGGAAAGGGCCTGGTAGAGGCAGGAGGCCAGGGTCTGAGTCACAGGGTAGGTTAGGGCAAAATGGGGGCCAGGTCCTTGTGAAGGGAATAGAAGGGGTAGATTGGATTGGGGAAGCTGCTTCTCTCTTCTCCACCATCCTGGTCTCCTTTCCTATGCCACACCAAGGACCAGGACTGGGGTTCTATCCCTTTTTCTGCATTTTGACAGGACAATGGAATCCTGGGTACTGAAGGAGAGGTGTCCTATACCTGGCATTTTTGCACAGGAGGGTGGCATGTGCTATATGAGATAGAGAAACTTTTGAGTACAGTAGCAATGCTAAATAGGAAGGGGTCCATAATGCTATGCCATTGGTACCCCCCACCCCCATAAGGTCATGCTTCCTCAACAGAACCCCCCAACTCCCCCCAAAAAAACAAACCTGGCATGACAGTGTATTTCTCCTTGTTTTTATCAACTCCTACTTTGCCCCCCCCCCATCCCAGCTCACTGAGATCCTGCTTGTGCAAGGAATTGGCTCTGATTGTCCAGAGGGGCTACAAGTCAAATGACCCCAGAATTGAAAGAGGCTGGAAGCCCACACAACTCACAGTAGGCATTGAACTTCACTCATTTATTGGTAACCTCAGGTAAGCACAGAGGACCCAAGAAGTCTTGGAGATGAAGGAGGCACTAGAAGGAGAAAAGGGGAGGCTCAGAAGGAACATTGCCAAGAAGGGTAAAGTCTTGCCCCCAATGTGCCCACCTGAGAGTACCAGGTATGGTGTCATGGCTGGGGGTGGGTGGGGAGAATCCTCAATACCTGGGCTAGTCTAGCAGCTCCTTAATACACCAGCAGCAGAGAAGGATATAAGCCACCTCCTTCAGGAATCTCTGGAGTACCCCCCAGCTTGTGCCCATCTTGGCAACAGGCAATCGGAACCCAGCATCATGAATGGCTTGGCTGAGGGAGAAGGGCAAGGCCTGGGCTACGGGAACAGCCCTTGGTTGCATGGGGATCGTTCTCAGTGGGAGAAAGGGGGCTGACTCCCTTGGCTTTTATAAACATTCTCCTACCCTGGGGACTGGGTGCCCTCATGACTAGCAGAGACAAAGCCCCTGGATGAGGCAAGGGGAGATTCTGGAATGAGGAATAATAGGCTATGTCAGCCTGGGCTGGGTGGGAGTTGGGAGGGGAGTATCTGACCCCTTGTCCCTCCCCTCACTGTGTAGGAGAGCCCTGGGCATCCTGCCAAGCTACCCATTGGCCCAGCTCCCTCCTCCCTCCTCCCCAGGTCATATATCGTCACGTGGAGCCCTGCTGATGTTGGCATCGAGAAGCATCAGTCAGCTCAAGCCTATCCAACCCCTCTTTTTTCATACCCCCAGCCCCCATCCTCCTAACTCCCCTGCCTCCGCTCAGTATCAAGGATGTCTAGGTAAAGAGGAGGTAGCCTGATGTTCTACTTCTGGGTTTCTGCCCCAATCCCTGGTCTTTGAGGGGAGGGCTTTGCTGAAGCTTTGGGGAGGAGGGGGTCCCAATCACATCCATGATAGCTTTGACTACAAGAAAGGATGAAGTAGCAGAAGCAATGGACACAGTAGCAGGCACCATTTATTGGTCAGCACTGATGGCAGGGCTGCTGGGACTGGGGAATAGCAGAGCAGCAGATGGAGACAAAGTCCTCCAGTCTAAGGGCAAGTCCATAGTCAAGTTCGTGAATTTCGTTCCTCATCTTCATTCTCCAACTGGTAGGCTGGGCGATAGGCAGGGCAGCCCCCAGGGCCTGGGTACTTCAAGGCCACATTCTTCTTTGTATTCTCCCGGCTGCCAAGGGACGTGTAGCTGGAGACACAGAGTCCCTGTAAATACCCGACTCCCCATTTTAGTGCTCCCTTATCATGTCCCCTACCCCCCTCCATACTTACCCCCAGTCATACAGGATGCAGTAAGGAACAAACAGCTGACGGAGGAAATCCCAGATGTCTTTATATGTCCAGTCCTGGGGAATAAGAGTCAGTTCATTGAATGAGTAGTGCTACGTCTGTGTCACCCACACCGCTGCACCTCCCTTTCCGCTTCTGGGAGAATGGGCAGATCTGCCTTCTGATCCTCCCCTATGCTTTACAGGTGAAATTAAGCACCTCACCCTCAGCTCCCTCCCTCTGGTTTTTAAAAAAGGATAGGATACTGGTCCTAGTTTCTATCTGATCCCTCCCGAGTTTTCCCAAAACACCACCTGTCTCATTCTACATGAAGAAAAGATGGGAGTCTGAGGGGTTGGAAGGTGGTAATATGAGATGGGAGTGTTTTCTCTCTCACCAGTAGTGGGTTGATGCGCATATACTGGGGCCAGTCTGGGTCAGTGGGACTGAGGGGACTGAGACTTCGAGATGAAGGATCTGTTCTCCTTGTGCCCATCAACACAGCCTCCAGCTGGGGGTTCTGTGCCCTAAGTTCACTCAATGCCTGCTTCATGTCGCCCTCAGCCTGTAAGACTTGCAGCTTATACCTGAAGAGGCCCATAAACCACCTCTTGAACCCATACTCAAGCAGCTCTTCACTTCTCTTAACTCCCATAACCCTTAGCCTTCCCAGTCCAGAATTCCTGATCCCCAGTACCTCTTGGCGGTCTCCTTCAGAAACTGCTCCAGCTCTGGGAAGGGGGAGATGCTACGGATGTAGAGAATCTTCAGTGGGACCTTGGGCTCTGGGAATTTCCTTTGGGTAGGTGATGAGAGGGGTGAGGGCACATAGGTTCCTCCATTTATGTAGAGAGAGACCCCTAAAACAGTGTACACTATCCTCTCCCCTACCCCATTCTGGAATGCCCTCCTTTGTCTTCTTATATCCAAATCCTGTACACCCACCTCTCAAGGCCCAGCTTAAGATTCACTTCCTCTTTTCTTTTTATTGAGGAAGCCAGCCCTAGTCTGATTTCTCCCAACTTGTTGAATATATTCTATAGAACATGATCTAACATTTGGTTAATGTGTTTTACTGCTTTTTGGTTGTCATGTGTTCCAATAGTGTCATGCCAACAAGACTATAAGCTCCATAAGGGTAGGGTTCATGTCTTTCTTTCTTTCTTTCTTTTCTTTCTATCTATCTACCTATCTATCTATCTTCCCTAGTGTCTTCCATAGGGCCTTGCATATACATGGAAGACATTCTACATACATATCTTTGTTGAATTGATATGAACAGCCTTTCTCCTCAACACTGAGACACATCCAGGATGGAGAAACTACGTGAATGGACCCAGAAAGGAGGGATAGGGGAGTCATTGGTGGCAAGCAGCTGTCTGGGGAAGCATGCATTTCAGGGAGGGCCTGTCAGCTATTGCCTATCCCAGGGCTTGCAGTACCTCTGTACAGCAGCATGGAAGAGGTGGAGGAGGGCAGTGCAGTCCTTTCCCCCGTTGAAGCCCACACAGAGCTGGGTCAGGCTGTATCTGGACAGGGCCTCCTCCATCGTCTTCAGGGTCCCTGCTACCTTCTTCCCCAGGGGAGTCCCTGCCAGGAATATTAGGAACACAGGGGAGACACATGCACAATAGGAGGGGATTATGGCGTAATTGCTCAGGACTTTTCCAGTCTCTCTACAACTTAACACCCCTTCAATGGTCCTACCCCAGGGGCTAAGACCAAGTCAGTCCTCTGGGCACTGTAGAATATGCAGAATCTGAGAGTTGAAATAAATCTAAAAAGATCATCTCTAGTCCAGCCCTTTACCTGGGAAGCACGCATTTCCTCTATAGTTTCCCTGACAATCAGCTGCCTGCATCTGAGAAAACAGAGGCAATATCCAAAAGCAGCATGGAGGTCTCACCACCTGTCTACTAGCTCTGTTTGGATGGAAAGGAAAGCTACAGATAGCAAACCATACTTCTTATCACAACATCTACTGGCTACTGTTCCCATTCCTAAGACAAAAAGCTGCTGCCAGAGAGAGGACGTGACCAAAGGAATGTACTGCCCACTTCCCTTCCTCCAGCAGCCTTCTTCCTACCTGACTGGGCTAGCTTGTACACAGCTTCCCCAGCTTTCTCCACTGCATTGGGCACAAATGGCACCAGGGATCCAGGGGGTAGGTGAGCAGACAGGTAGGTTTTTGCTTCCTCCACTGCTGCCTCCTCGTCTGAGTCCAGGGTCAGCTTAACCCGGTAGTAATTGCTACTCCACTCTGGATAGGAGCCAATGCCAAGTCTGCGTCCAAAGTGGGCCTGCGCTTCAGTGAGGATGGAAGCAACTGATGATTCCTCTACTGTCAGGTATAACTCACGTAGGTGGAACTGCATCCCTTCATTCCGGAATAGATCTGACAGCCCCCCGAGTACCCGCTGTTGCAGTTCTGGAATGCCCGGGAAGAGGTAGACATTCCGGACAGAAACCAAGGGGAATCGGAAGGGGACTCCAGTCTCAGGGTCAATACCATAGTGGAGACGGGCTGTGGAGGGCACCTGAACCAGTTTCTCTTGCCCAGTGCCCCCCAGGGCTCTCACAGCTTTTTCCAACTCAGGGTGGGGCTGGAGTTTGTCTCCAAAAGCCTGAGCTACAGCCTCAAAGGTGATATCGTCATGAGTGGGTCCAATGCCACCAGAGGTGAGGACATGGGTGAAGCGGGCAGAGAAGGAAGCTACCTCCTCTGCGATGGTCATTACTTCATCTGGTACCACAGAGATCCGGGATACTCGGACACCCATGGAGCGAAGGGAGCGGCACAGAAAATAGGTGTTGGTGTCCTGAGTGTAGCCCTGGGGAAAGTAAGGGACAGAGGGCACAGAGGTCTGATCTTTTGTTATGTGGAAGGAGGGTAGCTACTCCCACCTGCTGGAGAAGAAAGCCTCTTTCTTAGAGGTACCAGAGGGCTGGGTAGATGGAAAGGGGAGAGAGAGAGAGATGAGTAAGGCTCAAACAGGAGATAATTCAGGGTTAAGATTTGGAATGGAGTTGGTCAACTCACTGGGTCAGGTCCATGAAGCTACAGCATCAACATCACAGCTTCAACCATCACCTCCACGAACATGACCCCTCAAACTTTTCTCTCCAGCACCTACTACTTCTTTGAGCTCCAGTTTTGTATCTTCAATTACCCCTGGATGTCTCCACTTGGATGTACTGCCACAAACTCATTAGGTCCTAAATAGTTATGCTTCTCCTAGAACCTGACCTTCTTTATGACTTTCCTGTTTCGGAATGACATATCACTTTTTTCTTTCCCTTTTCCCTCACTTCTAATCAGTCACCAAGTCCTGTCCAGTCTAAGTCTCCCAGCTTTTAAGTGGCAAATCTGACATTTGAACCCAGCTAGTCCAATGCTTTTCCACTGTCACTGCCAGTATCCTGAGTTAGGCCCTCTTTCATCCCTTCTGGCCTGTACTGTTACCATGTTTCATCTGGTCTTCTCTCCAGGCTCTCCTCTACTCTGCCTATCTTACACAGGACACTCAGACCTAAAATACTCCCCCTAAAATACTGCTTTGACCATTACCATCCTGGTCAAATCCTTCAGTGCCTTCCTACTTCCCACTGACTACAGGCCAAATTCCTCATCTTGGCATTCAATGATCTACATGTACCTTGTATTCCAGCCAAATCAGACTATTTACTCCTCACTGAACTTGACTTCTTTATCTTCAATCAGCTGGTCAGTCTGTTCCCTCTCCCTGTAATGTTCCCTCCCCCTTCCCCCATTTCTGCCTCTGATTTTCAAGGCTCAGCTCAAAACAGTTTCCTCCATGCAGCTTTAATCACTGGAAGTGATCTCTTCCTCTTTGGAGCTCCAACCACAATGCATCAATTATTCATGTGACACTTCTTAAAGCCCTTGTCCTTTAGTTATTTTGACAGGAGTCTAATTCTCCCTTCACTTTTTACCTTTACCCCCTCTTTGTGGGCTGTCTTCCCCATTAATTAACTTACCTTCTATGTTGTACCCAGCACTGTACCAAGCCCTTTTACAAATACTGTCTTGCTTGAACCTCATAATAACCCTGGGGGAGTAACTGCGATATCATCGGTGTTTCACAGTTGAGGAAACTGAGGCAAAGTGATTCAGTGATTTGCCCAGGGTTACACCACCAGTAAGGCCACATCTGACTTTGGGTCTTCACTGTGCCACCTGGCTGCCATTGGAATAGAAGTTCTCTGAAGGCCCGCACTACCTGTTTTTGCATTTTGTTACTGTCCTCAGCACTTAGCAAACACTTTAAAAAAAGCTCCTTCCTTCCTCAAGTGTAGGGACAACACTGTATACAGCTTTGCATTCCCCATACTACTTAGTATGCTGTCCTAGATTTATAGTAGGTGCTCAATAAATCTCTGTTGGATGAATGAATACACAACATACCCCCACCTCTGCAGAGTTCCTTTGGGACTTTTACAGACGCCAGAGAAAAGCACAGCTGAGCAAAATGAACAAAGGGGTGAGTTAAGTAACCAGCTTGGCAAAGTGCTCAGTCACGTTGTAAGGAGGTGTGTGGCAGTGGGAGGTCTGTGTCATGGAACCTGCAGGTTTAGACTAGGTGGCACTAGGGGAAGTTCACTTCCTCTTCCCAGCTGGACCAAGCTGAGCATTTCTCCCCTTCAATTCAAATCAATGAGCCACCCTCCTGGGAAAAGAGAGGGAGAAGGAAAGTGCTGCCTAGGGTCCAGGTCCACACCTGCATGCCTGCCTGGTGAGGCACGTTCAGAACACGTGGGGGCCCCTTTCCCCGAACACACCTTAAGGATTTCATCTCCGATGATGATGATGCCAGCAGTCACATTTTTCCTGGGGGTGGCCATGGTCCAACTCCTTCGATCTTGCAGTACCCTCCAGTAGCCACCCAGGCCCCGGGATAGCGCCCGAAAACATGAGGGTCCCGCCAGCTCTACAGAAAATCGGGAGCTATGGCTCAAGTGAGGTATCAGCCTGATGGGAGACAAGACTAGAATGGAGAGATCCTGGAAGAAACTAAAAGGAAAACCGTGGAGAGGTGAAGGACCCTTAAGTTGGAGGTCGGAGCATCATAGAACATCTGCACTGGAGACGACATCAGGGGGTGATCTAATACAACTCCATTATTTTGTGGAAGGGAAAACTAAGTCTCAGAGGGGGAAGTGACTGCTCAGTGGCACACTGCACACTGCAGCAGCACTCTCCTGGAAGCAAAGGGAAGAGGACGCTTGGTGTAGTAAAACAAAACAAACAAACCAGCACGTGACTGAAGTCTAATAACCCAGGTTCGAGTCCCAGCTCCACTACTTACTCACTGTGCGACCTTGGATAAATTACTGACCTCTCCGGACCTCGGGCCTCCGTTTCTCCATTTGCAAAATAAAGGGGGTTTGGAGTATTTAAACTCTGCAGTCTAAGCCGGCTCCTGGCGAGCTCGGGCCGTCGGCTGGATCGCGGTGCGACGCTCCTTTCTCCACACCACACCGGGCCCTTTCAGAGCCCCGGTACGCTCGCTACCAGCCCTTTAAACACTGCTTCTGCGTATCCAGTACCTGCGTCCTGAATCGTCTGTCCCTTGGGCCCTGCACGCGGAGACGATGGCTCTCCTCCCGGCCCCACAGCGCGCCTTTTCCAAACTGGGCCCCCAAGTCAGCTCGGGCAGCGCCGCGGATTCCGTGCCAGCCAGCCAGCCAGGATTTCTCCGCTCTCACCTGCCCCTTTGCCCCTGCCCCACTTGTTACAACTCCCTCCCGGCTGTCCCGACTCGGCTTCCGTAGCCAGCGTTTCTCCTCAGCTACACAGCCGCTGTACGCCCATTGGTCCGGGCTTTCACCGCGCCCCACCTCAGCTCCCGCAGGCTTCATTGGTGCAGTAGGCAGTCCCTCGCACGTCCCCGAGTGGAGGACTGGAGGGGTTGTTGTTAGTGGAGAGCACGTGGCTGTCACGCCCGGAAGTGCCTGGGACGAGGGATGGGGCACTTATTTCCCCCCATGTGGGCGGGTTTCTAAGATAGCGGACCTCAAAGAGCTTTGGTCTGTTGTAGCTGAATCCCGGTGGGATCGAGAGACAGTCTGACAACAGAGGCCTCAGTGTCACCTACAGTAGTTACAGGGTGAAGGTGCAGTGGGCTAATAGTGGGTTGGTGGGTGAGATCTTCCCGAGGTGAGGGCACAGCCCTTTTCTGTGGGTGCTTAAGAGGATCAGTCCCGCTCAGTTTATCGCCTCTTTCATGGGCAGAGGGAGGAAATTATGCCGTGGGTACTTCGTCCAAACACAGGAGTTATCTTTCAAATAAAGCTACTGTAAGAAAACTCCCCTGCCACACCCAGCTATACTTAGCAGCCCAGGGAACTTTCCTTGAAGTGTTAAGTACATGGTTCACTTCTCTTGCCTTATATATACTTTTAGGGCCACTTACAGGTGAGGACATGGGCCTCCACCTTAGCCTTCCTACATAAGCAGTGTTTGAGCACTTGCTATGTGAGACCTTAAGCTTAAGCAACACTAGAGTTGTAAGAATTTAGGGAAATTGTTGAAATTGGACTCCAAGTTAAGAAAGCTAGGCATCTGGCCACAGTAGTGTAGAGTACTAGACCTGGAATCAGGTCCAACTAGCTGGGCTTAAATTTCAGATGATGCTTTGGGCAAATCATTTAACCTACAAGCTTCAGTTTCCAAACCTTTTAAGCCTCATACTATAGAAATGTGAACTATTTCATCTGCTACTAAAAATCTCCAACTCTGTAGGACTGTCAGGAGGAAGAAGTGGTCTCATTTTTAAAAACCAGTTTAATAGCATGACAGAATGACTGGTTAGTCACTTGATCAGAGGCCACCTAGAACTCAAATCCAGCAACTTTTTCCTATCAGGACAATTCTATGAATCTCCACCTCAGGAGGAAGAAGCCAAAGGGGTGTCCTTAGAAACCCAGATAATTATTTAGTGTATCTGGATTTTTTTCTTTGAAGAATTTCTACCAGTTCCTTAGCCATTTCCCATAACTGCTCATTGTATGTTTGCACTCTGTCAGTGGAAAACTGAACAAGATTTCAAACTGGCTGCTTCCAATCTGTGGACCATTCAGGCCAAATATTTAATAGGGAGTTTTATTAATGTCCAAAGAAAAGCATCACCGAAGAGGTGTCTCTAGTTCAGAAGACTATGAATACTACAGTAAAGAGACTTCAGTTTGATTTTAAAAAAATCTATTTTTGTCATAGATTATACAGGGAACTGTTATGAATGGAATTATCCCATTTATTCATGCCTAAATCAGTAAAGCAATGCTTTGGCCAAAGACATACAAATATAAAATGTGACAAACTTATGAATTCTATTGAGTTGCCCTGGGCCAGTGAAGGTTTGAAATGAAAAATTTTCAGCAGATGTTTGAGAATAATCAGCTTAGTCTATTTTTACAATCAACTCCCTGAAATGAGCCTCATTATCCAAAAAGTCAGATATTTTAGCACCCTGGTATCTCATGAATGATATTTATTCTGATCATGGCCAGAAGGAACTTAAGAATGAATTACAAAAACTTCCTCTTTATTCAAGGGATTTAAACAGAACAGACATTTCTTGAATAAAATGGAAAGTTTCTAACAAATGAAAATATAAATCCATTAAGTCACCTTGTACACAACCTGGTGGGGAAAAAAACACAATTGGCAACAATTATACATGCCCCACAACTAAGAAGTGATGAGTCTTCAGTCACTCTTGGTGCTTTGTCCATCTACCCAATGTGTTCAGCTTGATACAGAGCTTGCCATGGCTTTTGGAGGCAAAGCCCAGCTGAAGATACATTCATCAGAGCACCCAATGGGGTATTTGTGGTGGTGTCAGCTTTGCTCAAGAAACAAGAGAGTCACCAGCACTTTCAAACAGTGTATTAAACATCCCTTAAATATCCCAAGTGAGAAACAAGAAGGCAACACTATTAGCAGAAAGATGTTAGCAGGTAAGGACAGCTATGTACAGCTGGAACAGAAGTGGCATGCTCTTTCATTTCTTAGGCTTCTTGGGCAGTGGTCGCCGGAACAGCAAGATGTGAGGCTCTGGAAGAAAGGGAGATAGATATTTGAATGAGATGAGACAAGCCTGTCTCATTTTCATGAGCTGGTTTCCCCCTTAAGTCATCATCTATGTGTCTACATATGCATACTCTAATATTTAGAATTTAAGTTTTATTTTACCATTCAGCCCTAGAAAAAGACCCAGCAGCCTGGTCTGCCAGCAAATATAGTAATGCTAATTACTACTAGGTTTGCCTAGACATAAAAGTGTCTTTTATTAGTGTTGCCCTGAAGCTGAATTTCTGGTGTTTTATCTGTTGATTTATAAAAATATTTTTGGCTATAGTTAAAACATATCCAAATGCAGAAATTGGATTTCTAGGGGGCAGAGAAGCAGGGGAGGTAGAGGTAGTTAATAGGGCATATCTGACCTTAGTTTATAACTAGTCTATAATCAGAGGGTACATCATTTAACAGGAGTGTCCATACTGACAGGCTCCAACTGCTTTTCAGATATCTTGGATTGGATATCCAGGAGACATCTTAAATAAACTTATTATATCCATAACTAAACTCATCTTTCCCCTACCCCCTCCTACCCTATTACAGTAGAGAGCAACATCATCCTCCCAGACCTCCAAGCTGGAAACTTAGGAGCCACCTTTACTTCTTTCCATCTCTCCTTTCCCATAGCCAATCTGTTTCCAAAGCTTGTCAACTTTACCTTTACAACATCTCTCCAATATACCCCCTTCTCTCTTGACACTGCCACCACTCTAGTGCAGGCCCTCATTACCTCAGGCCTGGATTATTACAATACTCTGCTGGTGGGTCAGCCTGCCATTAGCCTTTTCCTAATCCAATTCATCTTTTATTCTGCTGCCAAAGTGATTTTCCTGAAGCACAGGCCTGACTATGTCACCCCTCTATTCAATAAAAACTCCAGTGGCTCCCCATTGCCTCCAGGATTAAATAAAAAAATTCTCTGATGTTTGAAGCTATCCTTCCACCTTTCATGTTTTCTTAGACCTTACATCCTTCTATATCCTTTGATCCATTGATACTGGCTCCTTGCTATTCCATGAACAAGACACTTGTCTCTTAGTTCCAGTTATTTTCTCGGACTCTCCCCCATGCCTGGAATGTTTTCCCTCCTCATCTCTGCCTTCTGACTTCCTTCAAGTCCCAACTAAAATCCCATATTCTATAGGAAAACTTTCTTGATTTTAGCGTCCTATCTCTGTTAATTATTTCCTATTTATCCCATACATAGCTTATTTGTACAATTTGTTTGCTTGTCGTGTCCTCTATTAGACTGTGAAACTGGTTGTGAACAAGGACTATCTTGTGCTTCTTTTTGTATCCCTGGCGCATAGTAAATGCTTAATAAATACTTATTGACCAAATGGCAGGCCATCATTGAACTCTAGATATTTTGCCCACTATTTGTGGTCAGTTCAACAATTCTCCATGTAGAGCAAGGGAGCACGCATTTATCCCACCTAAACAGATAAGACAATCAGCCTCTATATGGGCACAGATACTTAAGACAATAGATTATTAACTATTACATCCCTCTTTCCCCCCTTCCCGTTGCTATTTTCTTAGCTTATTACATTAATATACAATCTTTTTACTTTCCAGTGTTATCCTGAAGAGCTGCTTTCAGATTTTCCACTGACCTGGTTCATGGATCATGTAATGGACCCATCCCTGACTCTGCTGGACACCAAGGTTCCTCCACTCAGACTCAGACATCAAGTGGGTCTTGGGGACCAGTTTGGCTATGTCCTTGGGCAACATGACGTGCCTGTAATAGAAATGTGAGGATGATTTGCATCTAAGAATGGTGCAGTTAGGCAATCAACACTCTGTATTATGCCTTTCACTTTGTACAGAAAGTTACATCATCCATCAAGGGGGAGATACAAAGGAATGATAATTCCTGCTCTCAAGGGAGCTTCCGTCAAGACTATTATAGAAACACTTTCAAAAATCTGTTGTATATTACTGAACACTTTAAAACTAAAAACTAACATTTGATTATCAATGCTGATGAGAATAATAGTATGATTAGAATGCTTATAACTGTTGATTGATGATAGTTCTTAACCAATATCTGGGAAAGAAGATGACTTTGGGGGAGGGAGCGTGGATAGTGGCTCTGAAAAGCCAATGCACAGAAATAGAAAACTAAATGGGTTTTACTTTTCTGATCTTTTTTTTGAAACTTTAAATTACTTCTTAGTCAAGGTTCTGACCTGGGGCTCAAGTTATTCAGGGAGGCAGATGAGCTGTCTGATTATTTGGAATATGAGTCTTAGTGACCCAATTTGAGCTTCATTAATGTCAATGAATATTTGCTGAATGTCCCTTGTATACAAAGATGTCTCTGTATCAAAAGAAATGTTTCTTGCCTGAGTCCCTGAGTGGGGATTTCTACGCTAACAGGCCTAGAGTTAAAAACCACCAACTGGACTAAATAATTTTGACTTAACACAGTAGCACAGCATACTTTAAACCAACACCACTACAAAGCAATTTCAGCTGTGGTTCTAAATTGGCATCTTCCACATGATCAAACAAGTGGCTTTTCCCTATTGTGTTTCAGTAATTGGGGGATTGATAAATGAGTCTCAATATTGGTTTATTTAAATGAACAGCTAAGGATAGAATAAGTCAGTCAAGATCCAAAGAAGTATCGGGTCTTTTTTCTAGTTCTCTGCAACATCTTGTATGAGGGCAGGCACCCAATATATGGTGGCTGCTGTCAGTTACTTAGGGTGCACAGAACCTTTACTAGGGCTCGTGGGATACACAAATGAAATACATGTCTTTTCCCTGTACTTAAGGAACTTGAAATCTAGTTGGAAAGAGAGCTGGAGATATCTTAAGAACGTTTATATTATAGCAAGAACAAATTAAGATGTACCAATAGGTGGTTAGTAAATTATTTCTGTTTTCTAAAACACAAAGATCTTAAAATTCGAAGATATCTTAAAGGTTATTCTGTCAAGACTGCTGTTAAAATCCATTAAAAGAATCTCTCCAACACCTAGTTAACATGGTAATTCAGGCTCTATCTCAACAGTTCCAATGGCAAGTACTACTTACTAACAAAGAATACAGTGCTTAACATTTGACGATAACATTAATAAATTAAGAAGGGCTTCCTTAATCAGAGCCACCTACATTCTTAGTTGTGTTTTCTGTTTTCTAGAGTAAATTTAATCCTTTTACTAAATGGCCCTTCAAATGTATGTGGACATCTGTCATATCCTAAATCTATTATTTCCTATCATATCTAAAGCTTTCGACATCCTTCCCACTCAATGAACCCTCAGTTTTAGGGGCAAAAGGGCCCCCAGCCATTCTTTTTTTTCTTGGAGCTAGCGATATCACTGGCAGGTCTGTCACACTCTCAGTTCTGTAGCCACCTGGCATTCCTTCGGTATTAGTGCATAGATGAAAGAGGGCAGTCAGTTTTAAAAGAATGGGGGTGGACGACGGCGGAAGACCCACACAGGTAAAACTAATAACCCTTCACTACATCTCCTTCCTAGGCAGTTTAACCAAGCCGCGAGGATTCCACGCATGCGTTCTAAACCTCTCCTGCGCATGCGTCCAACTTTCCTTTTACTTTAAGCCCACTCCTCCAGTTGGGTCTCGCGCATGCGTATCAAGTTCTTTCGCCCCTCCATCGCTATGGCTAAGATGGTTCTCGCGCCTTCACCCGCCGATGCCTGCTGTACCTAGCATGGCCACCCCCTTCGCGCCCGCACTGACCGGTACTCGAACTCCTCATCGTCGTATTTGTCCGAATAGTAAATCTGTTTATGCGACATGTCCGCTCCTCCCGGGGGACCCCAGCCCCGCGCCGCCAACCGCCTAACAACAGCTACGCGAGCGCACCACAACTCTATGGGGCCTCACTTTCAAACCTGCCGCTCCTTCAACCGATTGGCTCACTCGACCGGAGGCGGGAAAAAAGGCCCACCTTCGAGACTCTTATTGGTCTCTATATTTTTCACTCTATCCTATCTCGGGTTCTTATTGGTCTGTAGAGCCAAAGGGTATGTCTCGTGTACGCCCATGGGGCCATACACAAACTCTTATTGGGTATCATTACTTGAGGGCACCACCCTGCACTACTACGGGTGGGGCGGGGCAAAGAACTGGAAGAAGGAGGAGACACGTAATGCGTATAGGGTCAAAGGTTAGTCAGGCCGGAAGGGAGTGCAATAAAGTTTCTCTAGGGAGGCTGGGCCTGGGGGGGGGGGGGGAGAGAAAGTTGGAACGTCTCCTCGAAGAAGCTGCGGCCGCCAGACCCGGAGTGAGACCGGCCCGCGGCGCGGAGCGGGGAGACCCCATGCGGCCCTGGTGAGTACAAAATTTTTATTATCTTTATTTAATATTCTCCCCCCCCCCCCAATCACCTGGAATCCCACTTCCGGCCAACCATGCACAAGTCCCGCCTTCTGGGACCCCGTCCCCGGAAGTCCAGCCCCAAGTTCAGGGGCTCCCCTAACCCCCCAAAATTGTCACCTACCTAAATCTTTTCCCCTCCCTGGATTTTCTTCCCGCCCCCTTTTTTGGAAAGCTCTGCCTTCCTCACCCGCCACCCCCCGAAATCACACCCTCTTAACACTTAAACCCTGGACGCCTCTCCCCCTGAGGGGGGTTTTCCCTCCCCAACAATTCTTTATGGCCAGGTTTTTAGGTGACCCTGGCCTCTGGTTAACCCTACCCCACCCCCAGGTGCCTTCCGCTAGAACTCTGGGGAACGCTGCCTTTCGTTAGTTCATGACCCTTCTTTACATCTCATTTCTTTGTCCTCCTCCCTGCCCCCTTTTCCATTTAATTCAGTAAGCATTTATTAAGAGTCTGTATGTCCGACAGAGTGCTTGTCTATGTATGCATAGACAAAAACCTTACAGTTCCTACCTTCAAGGAGCTTGCCTCCTAATGGAGGGGAGACCACATGCAGGTAGAAAATTAAATACTAATTATGCACAAAGTAACTTCCATGAGAATAATTTCCGTTAGCAACTGGGAAAAATCAGGACAAACTTCCTGGAGATAGTGGCATTTGAGTGGAACTTTAAAGGAACCTAGACGTTTTATGAATCAGAGGTGGAGTGTGCATTACAAGGATGAGACAGCCTGTTGTTAAGGTACAGAGATGGAAGATGATAGACTGTGGACCAGAACATAGAGTGGGTTAATTTGGCTAAAGATAAAGTATGTGAAGTAGGGAAACATACTCAGCCTGGAAAGAGAAGCTAGAAAATGTTTTGGATGACCCTTCCCTTTATAATTCTCTGAAACCATACCTTCCAAGAGATACTTTTAAGGTGCCTATTATAAATCTGGAGAGATCTCTGTTACCTAAAAGGTCCCTACTCCAACCCCAGAAACCTGGCTTCCTTTCTCAGTCACACACTTAGCACTTCCACCCAGCCTGGCTTTTCTCCCCAGTTCCTGGTGCCTGTGTCCCTTCTCCCCCCCCCCCCTTATGATGGTATTAATTTAAATAACTGAGTTATATAGCGGTATCCTAGTACACTCCTATGAGATAGGTAGTGCAAGTTTTCTCATTTCCATTTCACACATGAGGAAACTGAAACTCTGTGAGAGCTTAAGTGACATGATCACATTAGTATTAAGTATTAGAGGCTGGAATCATCTAAAGTTTCCCAACTCTAAAGCAAGAGCTCTTTCCACTGCTTATAATTCCTAACCCTGACTCAAATCTGGGGTATTGAAGGTTGGCTGTACTTTCCCTCCCCCTTGGGGCTTAATTTTATTCTTGGGTGTGGGGTGACCAGAAATGGGTTGGGCTGGAGGTAGGGGAGAAGGGATGGGAAATCCCTGATGAGTTCCCAGATCTACTCCTTAAGTTTCCCTTCCCAGGACCGGCTCCACCCCAGAAACAGCTGCATGTCGTACCTGTACCTCAGGAGCTGGGCTGGGCCATGGATTCCCTGGTGTGTGGAATGGGGTTGTGAAATGGGTAACTTCTCCCCACCTGCCCTAAAAGACTAGAGTATTTTGCATTTGGGAGGTGGGGGGGGGTGTGTCGGTGCTTTTTGCTTTCTGGCTTTAGAGACTTTACCCCAACCCCAACTCCCGTTTTCTTGTCTGGGTATTCCCCATCTTTTCTCTGCCTGCCTAACCTTCAGTCCAGGAAACATTCCTGAGGCTTTTGCCATTTCCGGCTGCTCCCTGCCACAGTACTCTCCTTCCTTCCCTCCTCCCCCTGGGCAGAGAAAGCAAATATTCCCCACCCCCACTCCCAGGCTCGAAAAAGTCATCTAGTTTTTAGTTCTCTGGAACAGAGTTTGTTCCACATTCTTTTCCAAATAGTCCTTTACATATGGCTCTTTACGATTTTCTTACTGAGAAAGCTATAAGAAAGTATCTCTAGGCAGTACAGGAGTCTTGGCACAGAGCATGTAGGATATGGGGGTAATTATTTTTGGGGTCTTCCTTTTTCTGTGATCTCTGATCTGTGAACTGAGCCCTGGGGAGTGAGGAGATGGGGGTGTTAAATTTCTTCTCCCAGTGTCTTAGGGGTGATGGGTTGAAACAAGCCCTTCTCTCTACTCTCCCCTCCCCCATTTATGGGATCATAGATTCTGAATTGAGGAGGAAGAGACCTTAGAGGCCATCTGAGCCAACCTTCCTCCCTTCCAGTCATTTTATAGATGAGGTCTGAGACATGGAGAGGTTGCCTAAAGTCAAAGATGCCAAATAGAAGTGGAATTTGAGCCCTGGCTTCAAATCCATCACTCCACTGCTTCTATGAATATGTTTGGCTAGAAGATGAAAGGAAGCTTTTCTCTCTCCCTAGGCTAGAAATGTACCTGAGGCCTGATTTTGAATTTAGTCCCTCTAGTTTTTTTTTGCTGTCTGCCTTTGTAGGAATTTCTGCCCTCTCTTCCATTTGGTTTGGCAGGAAGTCAGGAACTTGTGGGTGGAGGAAATGGGTTTTGGACTGTTTCCTGTGTCCAGACTCAAAACTGACTCCCCAAACTCCTCTTTTCTGTATAGTTAGAATATGGGGGGGGTCCTTTGAAGTTGGAGGAGAGTCCCTTTTCAGAATGGTGCTAGATCTCAGAAGGGAGATTTAGGGATAGGTGGGAGGGAAGCAGCAGTTGGATTCCCATGTATATGTTTAAGGCATCCCCCATGGATGCCAAGAGCTGCCTGTGAACTTCTTTGCATTTAAATCTGCCTTTACTACCAGTGCTTTGTGGCTATGGGAAGGAGTCTAGAAGCCTCCTAGCTTTGGGATCAGAGTATAGATCTCTGGGATTAGGATCCTAATTAGGATCCTGTGGCCAATAATGGATGTTCCTTTCCTGTGATCCTCATGGAATGGGTAAGTGCCTTTATATGAAGGTAGAGGAACCCTAGGATAGTTGAAATTTCCCCAGGAGAATTGTTGGATAGTGACGTGTCCTAATCTTTGGACTCAGGGCTTTGGTTTATTGGCTTAATAACCAGGAATAGGAAGTAGCAGAGCCTTGCCCACTTTCCAAGTGATGGTCCCTTGGTTCAAACATCACCTTGGGAGGAAACTGGCAGCTAAACTCCCCCAGTCATGCACTATGTAGTACAGATGGGAATAGAGCTATCCTTGTGGCTGTTTCAGTTCCTTTATGTTAAATTGAGATGCTAAAAAGGTGAGTGAGACTCACCTCACCTGCCTTCTTCCTTTGTAGTCCCAAGCTCCCCACAGTCCCATATGTATCCCCTAGAGGCCTTGTTGGGCATCCTGTATTGATGCACTGGTTTGGCCTTGCTTCCTTGATTTTATAGTCTCTCTTGGCCTTCTGTTCGTCTTGCCCCTTTGCTTAGCATCCCTTTTCTATCTTTCTTTCCCTGTTCTCCAGTCAGGGGAGAGAGATTTCCTTTCCTCTATATCACCAGCTGTTATGGTAGTTTTAGCTAATGGCCCTGAGGTTCCCTGGGGATCTTCTTTTCCCCAGGGTAAGCAGTGATAAGGGTCTCCAAGACAAGGTTGCCAGAATTTTCACCTGGGTGGGAAAGGGAAGTAAGTTAGGGATTGCCCCCTTTCCCTGTCTTTCTGTGTTTCCTTCCCCACTGTGCTCAGGCTTCCTGCCTTCCCCTCCCCCTTCCCAGTGTCAGGCATTAGACTTTCAGATCTATTTTCTCTTCTCATCACTCCTTCCCTTTTCCCCATTCCCGGTTATGCTTGGTTGGAAGGAGGGGAGTGGGTGGATATGTGGAAATGGGAGGGCCACAGAGATTCCCTCCCTTGGGATTTGAGGCCTTGGGTGGGGTAGTGGTGGGGGGCTCTGCCCCTTCTGTGCCTGTGAGTCAGCACTGTCCTCCTGATTGGCCTCCACTTACCAACTCTCCTCCCCTTAGGAGGAGCCAAACTATTCCTGGTCCAGCTTTCTCTTCTCCAGCAAGAGACTTCATGCTAGGCGGGGTTGGAGCTAGGTCTTGTCTCGGTCTGAGCTGCGGGAGTGGTGGTCTTCCCTGCAAGGGCTCTGTGACTACCTGCCTGTATATAGCAGATCAGATTAAGGGTCTGGGAATGCTTCCAGCCCGGCCCCCTTACCCTGACTGGGGGGAGGGCCGGGCTGGACAGCAGTTCACCTTCTCTCCCAGCCATGGATCTCCTGCCCCCCAAGCCTAAGTACAACCCTCTTCGGAATGAATCCCTGTCATCATTGGAAGAGGGGACTCTGGGATCCTTATCCCCTGGGGAGTTGTCCTCTCCGTCTGCCTCTTCTCTGGGACCCATCTTGCCCCCAGTGCTGGGGGATGATAGTCCTACAACCCTTTGCTCTTTTTTCCCTCGGATAAGCAATTTGAAGCTAGCCAACCCAACTGGGGGGCGGCTAGGGCCCTCTGAAGAGTCAGGACAGGGACCTGAGGACAGGGAAGAAAATTCAGGGGGGGCTGGGCCAGACTCAGGCCCTTCACCTCTTCTCCAGGACATGAACAAACTGAGCGGCGGGCGGAGGACTCGGGTGGAAGGGGGCCAGCTGGGGGGTGAGGAGTGGACTCGTCACGGGAGCTTTGTCAACAAGCCAACTCGGGGTTGGTTACATCCCAACGACAAGGTCATGGGACCTGGGGTTTCCTACCTTGTTCGGGTGAGTGAATATATATGTACTCTCAAATATTCCCTCCCTCAGCCCCCACCTGAGACCCTTTTAAAATCCTTGTTTTGCTAGATTTTATGTTTTCTTCCTCTACCAAATTTCCTCTTCAAGTACATTGACCCTCCTTGTTTTACTTTCTGCCTGCCTTGTTCCCTGCCCCAGATACTGCTGTTTCCCATTCTTTTCTGGTTCTGGCCCCACTCCCACCCCCCTTTCCCCACTTTTTTTGTCCCCTGATTCTTCTGCAGATATCCTTCTTCTTCTTCTCTTCCTCTCCATATCATTCTGGTATTTTCTCCCAGCACCTAAAGATTTGCCTTTCCCCATTACTTTACATAGACTGTTTCTCTAACCTCTTCTTCTCTTCCTCTACACTGGGACTAGGGGTGTTCTACATTCAGATACCAAGCATGGTCAGTGGGTAGGCGTTCACATTTTGGATTTAACATAGGAAAAAATCCTGGGGGGTCTTTTGTGTGTATGTGTGTTGAGTGTGGTGCTCATAGCAGTTGGCAGAGGTCAAATGCTCCACTTTTCCCTCCCTCCCCCTCCCTCAGTACATGGGTTGTGTGGAGGTCCTCCAGTCGATGCGGGCCTTGGATTTCAGTACTCGAACCCAGGTCACAAGGTGAGTGGGATCTGTCTGGGGGTAAGGGGCGGGAGGGCAGTCAGCATTACTGGGGCTCCTAGCAATTAGTGAGCTACTGGGGCCCTGTGGTCATGATAGCACAGGAGGAGCATTGTTACTGAGGGATGGGGCACTTAAGGGAGCTCATTGGAAGATTTGAGTCCCTCTTCACCTTTCCAGCCTTGGAATGGAGCAGGGCAGCACCTGAATCATTGAACTTTGGTTAGAGCTTACTGTGTGCTAGGCCACAGGGATACAAAGATGCTGAAGGGTGGGGGCATGGTTTCAGGGAAAATTAGTATTTGGTGACTAGAAGGGTTGAGGTTAAGGGGAAGTGACTGGGTCCATCACTGGGCCCAGAGGCCCTAATCCAATCAGCAGCAGGCAGCTCCTTAGTATCATCAAATATTAAAGGCCTTTAATTCAATCAGCCACTACAAAGAGCTCAGAGTGCCCCTGGAGCCTGTCCCTGGCTTCCCCTCCCTTAGACCTATGTTGGGGCCCGGGGAAATCTTTGCTTCTAAGCAAGTCTTTGTCTTCTCAGAGAAGCAATCAGTCTGGTGTGTGAGGCTGTGCCAGGGGCCAAGGGAGCTGCAAGAAGGAGAAAGGTACCTGGGGAGCATTATCATGGAGAGTGGTGGAGGGGAATCCAAGAGTTATGGAAGGACAGAGGGGGAAGGAGGGGAGGTGGATTTCTGGATATAGAAACTCAGACTTCTTCAGTGGTAGGCCTGTGGCCTTTAACTTCCAAATTCTCTGTGGATCCTTTCATAGCCCTGTAGCCGCCCACTCAGCTCCATACTGGGAAGGAGTAATCTAAAGTTTGCTGGCATGCCCATCACCCTAACTGTTTCTACTAGCAGCCTCAACCTCATGGCTGCAGACTGTAAACAGGTTGGTTGAGCCTGGGGGGATTTGGGAGGAGGGAAGCAGTCTAGCTAGAGAAGAGAAGTCAGAAAAACCCAGGGGGAGAAGGTGAGGGAATAACTGGGTATCTGGGTGGAGGTAGTTAGAGGGCCCGTGGTGGAAGGGACCAAGGGATGGCACAGGAAGAAATAAAGGAGTTCGTAGGGTAGGGAATACTAAAGAGTGAAGAACATGGTCAAAGTGTAACTGCTAACACAGTCTCCCACTACCCCGAATTCTCAGATCATTGCCAATCACCACATGCAGTCAATCTCATTTGCGTCCGGTGGGGATCCGGTGAGTTGTAATAAAAAGGGATGGTGGCTGGGGAAAAATTGAGTGACTGGATTTCAGTGGCCCAGAATGGTTGGGTAGAGTTGGGGAGGGAGTGAAGAGGCTTTTATGGGATGATGAGGGAGATGATAAAGTCAGGCTCACTGGTCTTACTCTGATTTGGAACCTGATCCCCTAGGACACTGCGGAGTATGTCGCCTATGTTGCCAAAGATCCTGTCAATCAGAGAGGTAAGAAGGAATCTGGTGGGGGTGGGTTAGAGAGACACCAATCCATCAATAAGGATGAGGAGTGGGTCAGGGGTCCCCTCCCTGTTTACTGATTCTGTGGACATTTAGGGAATTTGGAACTTCCCTTGTCCAGTGACTATTTCCAGGGAGCCTGGGATGACTGGGCTAGTCCCTGAACATCCCCAGCCCCACACTTGTTGCTTATAAGGACAATGCCTGCTGTGCCCATAGCCTGCCACATCCTGGAGTGTCCAGAAGGACTAGCACAGGATGTCATCAGCACCATTGGCCAGGCCTTTGAGCTGCGCTTCAAACAATACCTCAGGAACCCACCTAAGCTTGTCACCCCCCACGACAGGTAAGATGAAGCCTAGGGATGTAGTAATTGGGGTGGGAATATTCCCTAGAGGAAAAAACACCTCAGAAATACAGTAGAAACCCACTTTAGCCCATCCAGTCCAGCAAGCCTTTCTGAAGCTCCTGCTGTGTGAAAAGTGTGATGCTAGTGGATAAAAAGGCCAAATATTAGTAGTTCTTCCCCCCTTACTCGACACAGCTTCCCTTCTTGGGAGAATACAACATTTTAATAAATCAATCCAATTAAACAATTAAATTAGATGAAGGAGAAAGCACTAACAACTGGGTGGGGGACAAAGGAGTCAGTGAAGTTAAGCAGTAAGATGTGACTTAGATGCTGAGCATTAAGAAAGCCATTTTTTCTAAGCAGTGGAGGTGAGGGATGTGCTTTCCCTCTGTGGCCTTGGCTCACTTGATGAGTTCTTTCTTGAGCTAAAAGAATCCTAGAGATTGGAGAAGTGGCCCCATATCCTCACTGTCTGCCCTGCCTCTTTCTTTCCCATGTTTTCTGCTGGCCTTCTGAGAATTCTTTCCTGGGGTCTAATCTCTACTCCTGCTGCTGTAGTGGTACCTTCTTTTTCCCTATCCTTTCTTTGGAGAAATGGCCTGCTTTGGAACCTAGGCTGTCCCCCTTTCCAGATAGGCCCCAGATAGGTCAGTTAATAGTTAACATCTGTTATTCTGCTAATATATGACTCTTTTAAGATTTGCAAAGTCCTGACATACACTCTAAAATGACTAGGAGAGTAGCGGGGATGGGGATGAGAGAGGTGGATGATGGAGGGGAGGGCAGGGACAGGGAGGGCTTCTGGAAACACACTTCTGTAAAGGGACCAAGGACAAAGTAGAGAATAGAAGGGGGGGGTGGGATAGGAAGGAGGGACATATAGTCAGTCTTTCACAATATGTCCATCATTGTGGAGATGTTCTGCATAACTACACATGTACAGCCTGTATTGAATTGCTTGTCTTTCCAGTGGGGGTAGGTGATGAGAGAGGAAGGGAAGGAATCTAGAATTTAAAGTTCTATAATCAAATGTTAAATATATATGTATGTATGTATGTATGTATGTATGTATGTATTTTTAAAAGATTTGCAAAGCCCTTTACACAAATATTTCATTTGATCCTCACAAAACAACCCTATGAGGTAAGTGCTATCCAGACAGAAGTTAAATGACTTATCCAGGATCACATAGCTAGTATGATCTTCACTGAGATCTTCCTGATCTTAGGTCCAGTGCTCTGTTTACAGTGTCACCTAGCTTTCTTTAAATAAGAATCAGAAGGAAGTGGATAGATAGAGTGCTGGACCTGGAAACTGACTAGATGAGTGACCAAGGACATGTAACCTCATTTGTGAAATGAGGAGATAGTACTTGGTGACCTCTTAGGTCACCTAGAGTGCTAAAGCTACAATCCGTGTTCTAGCTGCTTTCCCTGCTTTGATCTTTTGGGTGAGAGATATCCAATCTCCACTTTATGAGATCCCCTTTCTACAGGGCTAGGGCCAGGGAATGAATGAACTTTGCTTTTCTTTCTCTTATCCTCTCAGGATGGCTGGCTTTGATGGCTCAGCTTGGGATGAGGAGGAAGAAGAGCCACCTGACCATCAGTACTACAATGACTTTCCAGGGAAGGAGCCCCCTCTTGGTGGGGTGGTAGACATGAGGCTTCGGGATGGAGTTGCCCCAGGGGTTCCTCGCCCACCCCCACCCAGTACCCAGACTTCTAACCACCTAGGAGCCACTTTGGTATGTTGCCTAAACTGAGCGAGAAAGTCATCTTGAGACTAGGGGAATAGGATAGACTACTAATATCTATAGTTCACATGTTGTGTTTGCCACCATAGCCCGTTGGACAGCTAGCTGGTGGTGATCCTGATATTCGAAAACAGCTCCCAACTCCTGGACCAGGTATGGAGGAAGGGAAGGTTAGAAGAGTTGGAGAATTGGGCTTGGGGGAAAGGATTAAAGGGATTATAGACTCTGGGGTTCTGACTGACACACTCCCATTGCCTCTGTAGGTAGAGAACTATTTGATGATCCCTCCTATGTCAATGTCCAGAACCTGGAAAAAGCCCGGCAAGGAGCTGGTGGTCCTTCTAACCCTGCTGCCAATGGCAGTGCCCCACGTGACCTCTTTGACATGAGTAAGTATTACTCTTCCCTCAAGCTTTTTATTTTCTTTTTACATTTCCCCTGATTATTTTTTCCTCCAGTTTCTCTTTCTCTTCTCAATTTTTTCTTCTTTCTTAGCTTTCCTTTGCTTCAGCATGATCTCTGTTATCATCTCACAGTACTGGGCTGTGGGGGCAGGATCATTTTATGCCTACTCTGAGAGGGTCTCACTAATGAAAAGAGCCGTGTGTTGCCTTCTGTTTTTACTCTGACTTGCCTTTACTCCCTCAGAGCCATTTGAAGATGCTCTTCGTGTCCCCCCACCTGCCGCTACACCAATGGCCGAGCAGCTCCGAGGGGAGCCCTGGTTCCATGGGAAGTTGAGTAGGCGGGAAGCCGAAGGACAGCTGAGGCTCAATGGGGACTTCCTGGTTCGGGAGAGCACAACCACCCCGGGCCAGTATGTCCTCACGGGTCTGCAGAGTGGCCAGCCAAAACATTTACTGCTAGTGGATCCTGAAGGCGTGGTAAGTTCATAGATATGTGGAAGAACATGGGTGGGATCTGGCATTCTGGCACCATCCTAAGACTTTGCTCTTCTTTGCAATTGTTTCTGTTTCTACTACCTTTCCTTGTCCAGGTGGCCTAACTCCCGATTTTTCCCACTACTCATTTCTGAGACAAACCAGTTCCATCTGCTAGGGGCTGTTTCATTGTCCAACCTCAACAAGGTTCTGAGGCCTGATACATAAGTCTGTTCCCGATTGCTTGTATCCACTTAAAAACAACAACAACAAATTATTAGAATGGTAGAGCTGGGAGAAACTTTATTTCTTACATTCAATTTTATTTTGCTTTTAGGTCCTTATTCATTCCCCTTCCAAATCCCCCTCTTCCCAAAATGAGAAAACAAGAAAAAACAAAACATCTGTTACAAATGTGTATAATCAAGCAAAACAAATTCCCACATTGGCTACCGAAAAAAAAAAAAAGCGCTTTGAGTCCATTATCTCTCTGTCAGGTGCTAGGTAGCATGTTTGTCATTCTTCCTCTGGTCATTATGATGGTCAGATTCTGGAAGAGACTTTTAAAGATTGTTTTGTCTTAATTTCTTTTTACTTGATTCCTTATTTTGGCTAATAGGGTATAGGTGGTGCAGTGGGAAGAATGCAGCACTTGGGTCAGGAACACTTTAATTCATATTCTGCCTTAGACACCTACTAGTTCTGTTACTCTGGGCATACCACTTAGCCCCTATGTGCCTCAGTTTACTTGTTAGTAACATGGAGATAATAATAGCATTTAACTCCCAGGAGTTATTATGAGATAATGTATGTGAGGCACTTCACAAACCTTAGTTAACTATATAAATACTAGCTATTAACTATTATTATTATTATATATTAAGGAACAGGGCCTTGAAAGGATAGGAGGCTAAGTAAAGGTCATATAGCTGGTTAGTAGTGGGGCCAGAGTCTCCTTACTCTCAGATCCCATGTTTTCTTTCTCCATAATTCTACCATTCCATAAATCTCTTCCCACACACACTGTCTTTATCAAGAGTCCGCGTTGCCCGGTTCTATAAGATCCTTAGACCACATAGAGGTACCCATATGGCCTTTAGATCTAGTAATCATTTTTCTCCCATGATCTTTACCTATTCCCTCCTCTCTTCCTCTTCTACTTGTCTCCCCCTGGAGAGTCAGTAGGTAAATCCCACCACTCTGCAAATGTATATCTTTATCTTTACCCAACCTAGGCCTCTCTTATTATTAATTTTTTTTGTGGATAATGATTTTAGGCCTTTGCCATATCCGTATTGCCCCTCCTTTTTCCTTCCTCAGTTTTAAAATCACCTCTATCCTTTTTCTTTTAAGAAGAACCAGAGGGGCAAGGGTGGCTAGGTGGCACAGTGAATAGAGTACCAGCTCTACAGTCAGGAGGATCTGAGTTCCAGTCTGGCCTCAGACACTTAACCTTTACTAGCCCTGTGACTTTGGGCAAGTCACTTAACCCCAACTACCCTGCCTTCCCTCCTCCAAAAAGCAGAAAATAAAGAAGAACCAGAGGGGCAGCTAGGTGCCGCAGTGAATAAAGCACTGGCCCTGGAGTCATGAGGACTTGAGTTCAAATCGGGCCTCAGACACTTAACACAAAACTAGCTGTGTGACCTTGGACAAGTCACTTAACCCCAATTGCCCTACCAAAAAAAAAAAAAAAGAACCAGGATCCCTCAGTAATAGCTGTTGGCTTGATACCTAGATCTTCCTTAGTTTTAAGCATCTTCTTAATTCTTTTTATCTTTTCCTACTCATCATCTCAATTGCCTCAGTCTTCTCTTCTCCATCTAAATCACCCATCCTTTTTTTTTTTTTTTTTTTTGGTCTTTTTGGATGGGGGGGAAGGCAGGGCCATTGGGGTTAAGTGACTTGCCCAAGGTCACAGGGCTAGTAAGTGTTAAGTGTCTGAGGTCGTATTTGAACTCAGGTCCTCCTGACTCTAGGTGGGGTGCTATATTCACTTCTCCACCTAGCCACTCCACCCATCCTTCTAACTGCTTTCCCTCACCCTACCAAAAAAGCCCTCAGTGTCTGAACTTCCTCTGTCATCTACTTCCAGGTTAGGACAAAGGATCACCGATTCGAAAGTGTGAGTCACCTCATCAGCTACCACATGGACAATCACCTCCCCATCATCTCTGCAGGCAGTGAGCTATGTCTTCAGCAGCCGGTGGAACGGAAGTTGTAACTGACCGGATCCTGTCCCCAACCCTGTTCTAACCTCCAGGACACTCCCTTTCACTTTTCTGGTCCCAATTCCAGCAGTTTTCTGAGGGAAAATGCCATGGTTGCAGCACTCTGTTGTATCTGTGAGTGACCTGAATCCTAGGGTTCAGGACCTGGAGGAGGGATTAATTTTTCTTCTCCACCAGATTATTAGTGTCCATGCAACCTCATGGCCCTCAGATGGGCCTGGACAAGTTCCCCTAACAGGAAAAAGGAATCTTGGGGACAACTCCAGTGAAATGGGATTTTTCTTCAAAGGGATAAAATTCTGTCCCTCCTCCAGTGTTTAAACCTTGTGCCTTTGACCATGCGCCAGGTCTAAATAAGTTTTATGCAAAGTTTTCCTGTGGGCTAGAAATGATGATACTCCATCTGCCCCCCTTTCCCTCTCGTCCCCATCCTATCCCCAGTCCTCCCTTAGCCTGGGACTCCCAGATTGGGTTTGGGAAACTAGGGGCAGATGGGGTTGCTTGCCCTTCTTCAAAGAGGACATTTAATCCTCAGAGCCTATCCCAGAACCCCACTTCCTGGCCAGGGGGAGGAGAATGTCCCATCCCTTTTCCTCCCCTCTGCCACATACACAGAGTGCCTCCTGGCCAGGACCCCTGTTCTAGGGGTCTGTATATACATTTCGTAAACATCCACTCCACCACCCCCAGCATTGCATGCACATTGTCCTACTTTACAGCCAAAGTGTAGCCCCTTGTAGCCTCTCCAACTCCTGTGAGTTGGACAGTGAATCCAGTGTTTGGTTCTTCTATACAGTCAACTCTCAATTTCTGCATTATTTGAGGGGTAATGGTTATCTATAGCAGTGGATAATCCCCAAATAATTTTTATTTAGTTTGGAAATATTATAGTTTTGGCAGTGAATTATTTCCTGATTTTGTCTTGCTTGAGCACAAAAGTTATCTCATCTTTATACATCTAGCACCTTTTTTATTTTTTCAAAAACTTCATCTATTATAGCATTTTACCATCATGACTAGCCTGTGAAATAAGTAGCACAGGCATTATTATCTCCATTTTACAAGTGAGAAAACTGATGCATAGGGAAGGTTAGGTGATTGTTGAAGGCCACATAGCCAGTAAATGGCCAGGACTAAAAGCCAGACCTCATCCTAGCCTAGGAAAAAGGCTGGAATTTAACTTTGCTGCAGATAAGCCTCGATGTATTTATTGAGTACCTGTTGCTAGACATTGTGAGGAATACAGAAGAGATAGAAGATACCCTTGAGGAGTTGTGGATAATGGAGAGTTGACTGTATCTTTATCTCCTCCTCTTCTATTTCTCTCTCCTACCCTTATTTTGTTTGAATCTATTCACGGGTCTCACTTATACCAAAGGGAAATGTCATTAAAGATCATTATTTCTTTTATCAAATGTCTCCCTTTCAATTCAGTACCCATTCTTTAGTTCCTTTGGTGCCTGCTTGGGGTTGGGGAAAGGAAAGCAAGCTCTTACCTCACCTACAGTTGAGGGGAATGTATGTGTAATGTTTGGGTTTGTATGTGTCTGTTTGATCAGTTGTGGTAGGTGTTGTGGTAGTGTGATATGAGGGGTAACGGATGGGATATTGGGGTGTACATGTGTGATATCACTGTAGGAGGGCTATATGGGTGTCAGTGTATGTGTTGTATTCCTCCAAGGGATGTGTTGATGAGATGTTGATACTTGTTTGGATGTGATTGATATACTATGAACATGTCTGCATATGGTATGAATATGTAGGAGGGATGTCTGGGTGTTAATGTGATACTGATACTTGTGTGTGTGTCTGGGTATATTACTGTAGGAGTGATGTCAAGCTGAGATATGTGTTAAAGTAGTATCGACCTGGAATTAGTACATTTGTGAAAGTGACATGGCTGTGTGTATCATGACTGTGGATACATTGTGATACTGATATGGTTGTATGCAAGGAAAGGACCTGGATATAATAATTGTATGTAAAAGAAATTTCTAGGTGTTGTATCATTGTTGAAACTGTGTGTCTAACTGTAATATTACTATAGAAAAGGTTGATTAGTATGAGTGGCATGGTTGTGTATTTATGTGTGGTATAGGAACCATATGTGACTGCGGTATATATGGTTGTATAAATGATTGTGGAATTAATGCACATGTGATAGTGATATGACTGTTTGGGTGTAGTATCACTGTAGGAAGGATGAATGAGTATGAGAGTCAGTTGTGTGTCAGCATGATAGTGACAAGGCTGTATGTGTTTGGGTGTAGGAGTATCACCGTAGGAGGGGTAGATGTGTGTGTGTGTGACATGGTTGCTGTGTGATAGTGAGATGGCTTTATGTATGTCTGGGAGTATCACTAAGAAGGGTGGATGGGTGTGATGCTGACACGGCTGTATATCCGGATGTAGTTTACACTATGGATGGGTTTGTGACATGGTTGTGTGATTAACACAACTATTCATGTGTCTGGGGGTAGTATCACTGTAGAGGGGGATGGATGATTGTGCCGCCTGTACCTGTGTCTGGGGGTGGCACCACTAAGAGGGGGGTGTGGGTGTGACGGTGACGCCTGTACCTGTGTCTGGGGGTGGTACCACCAGGAGGGGTGGTCGGCTGTGAGTGTGACAGTGACTCCTGTACCTGTGTCAGGCGGATGGCACCACCGGAAGGGGTGGGTGGATGTGTGTGACAGTGACGCCTGTACGCGTGCCTGGGGGTAGCATCACTTAGGTGGGGTGGGCGGATGTGAGTGTTGACAGTGATGCCTATACGTGTGTCTGGGGGTAGCATCACTCGGAGGGGTGGATGGGTGGGTATTTGCGCGCGCACACTCTGAACACCAAGTCGGTTGGGTCTGACCTCTCCAGGATGATAGTCTACTCAAGAATGGGTCGGCAGTACTACGGTCAGGCCTGTCTGGACCTTCCCCCTGAAGTCCCTGTCTCCCGGGGCTGATGGTAGAGTCCTCGTTTCCGCTTGCTTGTCTCTTTTTCCCCTCCCCACGAAGCTGAAGTGGTGGAGCCTGGGTTGAGTTCCGGTTCCGGTCCTGGCGACTGGCGGGCGGGCGTTGAGTAGAGAGGGAGCTACCTATCTGCTCTGGAGCCCGTTCCCTCCTCTGTGCTGCCCACGATGGTACCGCCCAGGGCCCTGCACTGGCCCTGATCCACCCCTCTGGGAGATGGTGCAGGCCGGGGGCTCCTTGCCCCCCCGCCGCCGCTCCGGCGGCCGCCGCCGCCGCAGCCGCTGACCCGCGCCCCCGCCCCATGGCCGCCGCGGCGCCGCCCCCCCCTGACAAGCTGGAGGGAGGAGGTGGCCCCGCCGCGCCGCCAGCGCCGCCCAGCACCGGGAGAAAGCAGGGCAAAGCCGGTGAGAGCGGGAGCGGGGGCGGGGGGGTTAGGGCTGGTGCTGGTGCGGAGGATTCCGGGTGTCGAGAGTGGGGGTGGGGGTGGTGGGGGTCTTAGGCAGAGACCTAGAGGAATAGGGAGGATCCCAGTAGAGTAACCTGAGGTGGGAGAGTGGTTGGGTGCGGGGTCTTAGGTGGAGGGTTGAGGAGATAGGAGTCCCAGGTAGAGGAACCTGGGGTGGGGGTGGAGGGTCTTAGGCTGAGGCTTTAATATTATGGGGGAATGCAGGCCTGAGAGTTGTAGGTCTCTCAGAGTATGGGATCTAGGATCTGAGGCTCCAGGTTGAAGTCTGTGTGATACCAGACCCAGAGGTCCTAGATTTGGCAGAGTCTTCCAGGGCAGGGGCATTAGAGTTGTGATGTGGATCTAAGGATTAGGGTTGGGACTTACGGGCTCCTGGGTGTAGAAGTCCGGGGCTTGAGGGACTCTCAAACGGAGGGGGCCAGAAGGCATTATAAATTGAGGTGTATTAAGGGTTAGGGGATCATTGACTGAGAAGGGATTGTTTTTACAATTTTGTAATGACTGATGTCCCTTGGAATTCTCACATTCTGTGCTTTTGTGAGGTTTGGGGTGGGGAGGGGTGGGAGTAGAGCTCACCAGAAAGGATTTGTAGAGTTTGAGGGAATCCCATTAACGAGCATCTCTTAAAGGTTTACATTAGAATGCCAGACATTCTAATAGAGATATGTGATAGAGAAAAAGGTAGAAAACAGTACTTCAAGAAGTAAATGTTCTAACAGAGGAGACAATATATAAATAACCAGGTATATACAAAATAGATAGGAGAGGATGTGAAGGGGGGAAGCATTAGCAGCTGGGGACCCAGGAAAGGCCTCCCAAAGATGGTGAGCTTTGAGCTGAGTCTTTTTTTTTAAATATTCAGTACCAGTTCTCTTCCTCCCTTCACTCCCTCCCCCAGCCTTTGAGAAGGCAGGAAATATGATACCCATATGAAGTCATGCAAAACATATTTCCACATTAGCCATGTTGTGGGGTGGAAAAGTAAGAAAAATAAAGTGAAAAAAAGATACTCAGTCTGCCCAGAGTTCATAGGTTCTTTCTGGAGGTGAATAGCATTTTTTATTATGGATCCTTTGGAATTGTTGTGGATCATTGTCTTGATCCAGGTAGCTAAATTTTTCCACAATTGATCATTCTTACAATATTGTTGATGTATCCGGTGTTCTCCAGGTTCTGCTCACTTTTCTTTGTATCACTTCATTTAAGTTTTCCTAGGATTTTCTGAAACCATTCCCTTCATTTGTTACAATAACATACCATCACAATCATGTATCACAACTCAGTTTCCAATTCATTGCCACCACAAAAAGAGCTGCTATAAATATTTTTGTGCAAATAGGTCCTTTTTCTTTTTCTTTGATCTCTCTGAGGTATAGACCTAGTAGTGGTATTACTGGGTCAAAGGGTCATAGTTTTATAGTCCTTTGGGCATAGGTCCAAATTGTCCTCCAGAATGGTTGGACCAGTTCACAGGTCCACCAGCACTGAATGTGTCCCTGTTTTTCTACATCCTCTCCAGCATTTTTCCTTTTCCTTTTCCATTGTGTTAATCAGTCTGACAGGTGCGAGGTGGTGCTGTTGTTTTAATCTGCATTTCTCTAATCAATAGTGATTTACAGGATTTTTTCATATGATTATAGATAACTTTGATTTCTTCTGAAAATTACCTGTTCGTATACTTTGACCATGTATTAATTGGGAATGGTTGCACAAAGGAAGTCAGGGAAACTAAAAGGAAGAGGTGTGTGTGGGGGTGCAGAACATTGCAGGGGGACAGGATAGTCAGTGGGTACAGAGATGTTTGGATTTATAGGAGATGTCACCCTCTGCGATGAGGTTGCTGAGAGGATGGGCTGACCATGTGTCCATCCATGCGTTTCTAAGGTCTTTGGGAGTCTACCTACTTCTAAAGCTGAGGGACTCTTGATAGGGACCAATCTGAAAATGCAAGCCAGACTCTTAGAGAACTCTAGCAGATCCTGAGTCTTGGAGACTTAGGCCTGAACTATTGGGGGGAGGGGGAGTCAGGAATCCAGGGAGTCCTAGACTGAAGCTCTGAAACACTTCTTTAAATCCCAAACTAAGCCTGAAATTTTTCTTCTTCATCCTTTCCTCCTTTGCATTCTTCAGCCTGGATGCCATCTTGAATGGGAGTTGGGAGAAGAGCTAGGCTTGGATTGGGGGCAGCATAGACCCTGCAGCATTGGGAAGAGGCTTAGATATGGAGGTGACAGAGGAGATTTGGTGACTGGAGGCATGGCTTTGGGGAAGGGGGTTTGGGAGTCCTAGATTGCCCATGTCTTAGAGACTTGTCCTCCTCAACTATTCTTTCCTTCTTCCAGGTCTGCAAATGAAGAGCCCAGAAAAGAAACGGCGCAAGTCAAATACTCAGGTGAATGTTGTGTATTAGGTGGGGTGGTGGTCTTTTTCCATTAGCCAGAATCCTGGTTCTCATATGCCCATCATACTTTGAAGCTTTAGTATTCTCCTCTATTACTTGGACCAGGTATAGGAAGGGAAGAGGTGGAGGAGTTCCTATTGGTGCTCTTTTAATAGATCTCTTCTTGGTCCATACTCTGTCCCTTAGATCTTACCCTGAAGTGGGTTGGGTTTGATTATTTAAAAGCTCCTTCTCACTCTAAATCCTATGGTATGTGTGAGCTAAGAGACATGGTTTGACACTAGGTTCCTCTTTTAGTCAGGCTTTGTCAACACCCTGGTTCCTTATCTACCAGATTTTCTCTATTGTTCCCACAGTCCCTTGTCCCTTTCTATTGTAAATGAATTGTATTTCTGTATCTCCCTTCCTGTTCTCCTGGTCTTTAGTTTCCTCCATTCTTTCACCTGTACACCTGTAACACCCCCTCCCCTTCTTTGTCCTTCCCCTTCCTAGGGCCCTGCATACTCACACCTGACGGAGTTTGCACCACCCCCGACCCCCATGGTGGATCACCTGGTGGCATCCAACCCATTTGAGGATGACTTTGGGGCCCCCAAGGTTGGGGGGGCAGCTCCTCCATTCCTTGGCAGCCCTGTGCCCTTTGGTGGATTCCGTGTGCAAGGGGGCATGGCAGGCCAGGTGCCCCCAGGCTATGGTGGTGGAGGTGGAGGCGGGCCTCAACCACTTCGACGACAGCCTCCTCCTTTCCCCCCCAATCCAATGGGTCCTGCCTTCAATATGCCCCCTCAGGGCCCTGGGTACCCACCCCCAGGTAACATGAACTTCCCCAACCAGCCTTTTAACCAGCCCTTGGGCCAGAACTTTAGCCCTCCTGGGGGACAAATGATGCCAGGCCCTGTGGGGGGGTTTGGACCCATGATTTCACCTACTATGGGGCAGCCACCTAGAGGGGAGCTGGGCCCTCCTTCTCTTCCCCAACGATTTGCCCAGCCAGGTGCTCCCTTTGGGCCCTCACCCCTTCAGCGGCCTGGTCAAGGGCTCCCAAGTCTGCCCCCCAACACAAGCCCCTTCCCTGGTCCTGATCCTGGCTTCCCTGGTCCTGGGGGAGAGGATGGAGGGAAACCCCTAAACCCTCCTGCAGCGACTGCCTTCCCACAGGAACCTCATTCAGGCTCACCTGCTGCTGCTGTCAATGGCAACCAGCCCAGTTTTCCCCAGAACAGTGGTGGTCGGAGTGGGGGCACCCCAGATGCCAATAGCTTGGCACCTCCAAATAAGACAGGTGGGGCATCAGGACACCAGCCCCCTCCAGGCTTGGTGTACCCTTGTGGGGCATGCCGCAGTGAAGTGAATGATGACCAGGACGCCATTTTGTGTGAGGCATCATGTCAGAAGTGGTTCCATCGGGAGTGTACTGGCATGACAGAGAATGCCTATGGGCTGCTGACCACTGAAGCTTCAGCTGTCTGGGCCTGTGATTTCTGCCTCAAGACCAAGGAGATCCAGTCAGTCTACATCCGAGAGGGCATGGGGCAACTAGTGGCTGCCAACGATGGGTGAATTGGGCATATTTGGCGTGGGACCAAGCAATCTCCTTGAAGACCATGGATCTTTCTCCTCTTGTGGCTCTTGGTCCCAGCTCCCCACTCAGGCTGGGAGGAGACATAGTGACTCCTGGGGGTAGGAGAAGAGATTTACTGGGCCAGAAAATGCTTAGATCTCTCTCCTTGGAACCTGCCCATGAAGGGCTAAGAAAATACCCTGGGAGGCCAAAGCCACAGTGAGCTGTGCTATTCTCCGATTGTCCAGGGTATCTTAAAGAGGAAAGGATAGAGGGGTAGGATATGAATGGACATTATTGATTAGGGGCTGCATTTCTTTGCTGGTGCCAGATGCCTTCTAGTATCTGTGCCTAACACTCCTACTACCCAGCCTCACTCTGAGGGATAAATTCCTGAATGTTTTTCTGCCCTCTGGCCACAGGTAATTATCAGGGTTTTCCCCCATTCCTTCAGTGGCCTACCATGGGGGTTTTAGCCCAGTGCAGAAGACAGTATTAGACAATGAGTGGAACCAGTTGGTAGGGGTCATCCATTATTTCTAACTATCATCCCCTTTCCACTGGCCTCCCTCCTCTGGAACCAAAAGGCTTTGAGGAAGCTAGATAAAGGTCTGAACCATAACATTCCTGGAGATTTTGGTGGCAGCAGAATCAGAATGGTTGAGAGTGGATACAGTCCCCTCATACCAAAGTCACAGGTCCCTCCCCAGCTTCAGTCTTTTCATCTCCTGGTCTGTATCATGCTTCCCAACCCCCAAGACTTTGTACATCTCTCATACATCATCCTAAACCGCTTTTTTCAAATCTGTCCTTTTACCTATATAGCTCCTGTGTCTTCTCCGTGCTGAGAGCCCAAGGAAAGAATAGAAACCCCAATAATTTTCTCAGTCATTTATTTCAGGTGTTCTTATAGGATAAAAGTGAAGGTTTCATCTTACCTGTTTGAATGGGGCAGTTACTCCCAATCCGGAGATCCTTGTGGGGGAAAAGGGAAGAATTGAGTATTTTTCTACGTCTTACTCCCTAGCCCTTCAGCATCTCCCAAGGCTTAATAATTATCCAGCAATTTAAAATCTGATTCTCATTCTCATCAGCCCTTTACAGTGTATTTTCTCTGTTGATAAAGCCACTTGGCTGATGAAGAGAGATTACTGCCCAGCATAGAGCCTTTCTGGTTAGCCCACTCTGGTTCAGAGGTATGTGAGCACCCGGCTTTCCCTCCTCTCTCCACCCAGAAGAAATCCTCAGCTTGTATATCAGCTCCCCATTGTGATTGGAGGCGAGGGTGTAGTCATCTGGAAGGAATTAGCAGCCTCTAGCTGGATATTCAGTCCTTTAGTTGAGGAGGGAACAATGAGAAAGGGCCAAGATACTTTCCCTCCCCCCCTCTGTTCTTTAACTAGATGCCCTGGTCCTTTCTTCAACCAGGCAGCCTAGCAGCTTTCCATACATAGTTCATGGATAAGACAAGGGGACTGGGCATCTAAGTTTCTTGTCTGTTCTGCTATATATTTGAAGCTCTTAATTCCTGAACAGAGTGGACCTGTGTTCCATCCCTCTTCCCCTGCAAAAAAAAAAAGAACGATGAAAACGAAACATGAGAAGTAACTGAGCACAGATGGATGGACAGTTACACTGTTAAATTTTGTGTTCTGTTTTGGTTTGCCTCTGGTGTCCCTTCCCCGTATCTATTGCATTTCCCTTCTATTTTCTTCTTTTGTAAAGCACCACACCCTTCATCCACTAAGAGTAGGGTGGAGTGGGCCGAGGTGGATTGGCGTTGGTGGGGCCTTTTTGTATGGTTGGATTTATAAAGTGACTTGAAAAACAATGTTGGATTCCTGACTTGTGTTTGGGAGAATAGTGGGTGGGGGTGTCTCCAATACCGCTAACCTCATGGAGGCCTTAAATCTTGTTGAGAACCCCTGTACTGTCTCCTGTGTGTTTTTGTCCCCTCCTCGACCTTCCTAGGGAAAAGTGGGGATGACACTGCTTGGGTGCCTGCCCCAGGAGCTGGGAACTTTATCTGTACCAGCCATGTTAAGTGACTGAGAGCCTGGTTGCGGGGGGGGCACGGACCAGAAGCTGGAATGCAGGGCTTGCTGCGCAGCTCCTTGGGGCAGCGGAGCCGCAGGAGGCCTGCCCCCTCACCGCCTGGCCAGGTCGTGAGAAATGGACCGCGAGTTTACTTTCTGGGCTCATTCCCGGGGCTGGGCCTCGAGCCAGGGCTTTGATGCCGAGACCCCGGAGGCGAGGGGGGAGGCTCGGCTCTCCTGCGCTGGGAGATGGGGGAGGGGGAACGGCGGCAGAAGCACAGGCTTCCCCTGCAAATTATGCCGCAGCTGCCCCTGTCCATCACGGGCAGGTCATCCTCATGGTACTGGCTTGGGGCTTGGCCCCGGAAGCGACCATCTTCTGTGAGCCCCAAGGCCCCAGAGGACAGACGCTGGGGGACGGGAGTGGTGCCCGAGGGTGGTTCTCGGCCTTCCTCCCCGCGCCCCGGGCCTCGCGGCCCCACCGCCTCATCTCCCTCTCCTATTGGTCCAAAGTTTCTCCCTGCCTGGGAGAAGCTTCCCCATTGGTCCTTGGAGTGTCACGTGCCACTCCCTCCACTAGAGGTCGGAAACCTGGGGATCCAGGAGCGAGTTGATCGAAGACGGAGTCCACCCCGGAACTGGGTCAAGGTAGTGTACCCTGACTGGGGAGCGAGGGAGGGGGCGCCCGGGGGCCTCTGCTGGTAGGTCAGGAGGGGCGGCTTCTGTTCGAGGTCTACGCCGCCACCCCCTACTGCTCTCCCTCGTCTTCCCCGTGGGCGGGGTGGAGAGAGTGAAGCGGGCCTGGCCCGAGGACCCACGGATGGAGAGATTGATGGGGACGACAGGTGAAGCCGCCCGACCCGCCTGCGAGGGTGGGTAGCGCGGTCTACCGCTGTTGACTCCGGCTGCCGTCCCTGGTTTCTCTTGGAAACGGTCTTCTCAGTGTTTCGACGGAGAAGCTCTTATGTCTTCCACCACCCCTCCCTAAAGAAACGACCTGTGGCGAGGTGGCTGGAATGCTGGACGAGCTGTGGTCGGGAAGACCTGAATTCAAGTGTTGCCTCAGACTCTTAACTGTGTGACCCTGCCTGGGCAAGTAACTTCACCGATTTCTACCCCAGTTTCCTCCTTTGTAAAGTGGGTATAATAATAGCGCATATCTCCAGGGGTTGTTAGGAGTATGAACTAGACAATATTTTGTAAAGCACTTTTCAAACTTTGAAAGTTAAGCGTGTGTGTGTGTGTGTGTGTGTGTGTGTGTGTGTGTGTGTATACACTATTATATGGGTCAGAGGGAAAGAAGAAAATGAGGATTCTTTTTGGGTACATGTTGACCTGGATAACCTCCAGGTTCTTGGATTTTTTATAACTTAGAGAAATCATGTTGAAAGTTAGAACTAGGGAGAAATGGAGGTTTCATTATACTCATAGTTGACACATAGCTCTTTAAGGTTTGTAGAGCTCTCTATATGCTTTATTTAATTTTCTCCTCGTTGTAACCTAGTGAGGTAGGTGCATTAAAGTATTTTTATCCCCATTTTACAGATAAAGAAACTGAGGCTCAGAAGTGATTCCTTTCTCCTCCCCTCTTCCCGCTCCCCATCCCTTCCCCATAGCTGTTAGTGGTATTTGAATACAGGCCTTTCCAACTCCAAATCCAGGGCTCTGCTTTTTTATCATGCTGCCTCAAAGGTTAGACAGAAGAAGAAACTTAGATCATAGGATTTGAAGCTCTCAGGGACCTTAGAGATTTAATAGATGAAGAAACATACCCAAAGAGGGAAGGGGACTTTCCTGGGGATGCTGGCACAGAAGGGAACCCTAGGGACTCCAGAAAGCTACTCCAAAATTTGTTAGGGTCCTGGGAACCCAGGATGCTTGGGTTATGAGCCCTTTTCTTGTCTGGGTCTCCCTAGGGTAGGAAAGAATGTTTTGATGACCTAAATACTAGTCCTCATCCCCATGGTGACAGAGGACCTGCATCACCTTGGTTGCCATGGTGGCCATTGCTGGGGGACTTGAGTATGTTGTACCAGAATGAGGAGTAAACAGAGACTTTACCAGAGGTGCCTTCCACTTCCTTCCTGTTACTGCCTGTCAACAATCTTACCTAGTAACTAAGAAGCCTGTAGCAGCTGGCAGCCAGATATGAAAGAGAGAGCCTTGAGGGGGAAAAAAGAAATAAGGATTTATTTCACAAAATATTTATGATACACCACTCTGTGCAAAACGCTGTGTTGTCCTGGAGAGATATAAAGTTCAGATGAAACTCCTGCTTTCCATCAGTAGGGGGAAAAGACATATGACATTTTATTTTGTAATATGGTACTTGTGTAAGTTGCCATGTGAAGTCTGGGGAGATGGAAGGAAAGAGAAGCATTAGAGAGGCCTTTGTGGAAGAGATAGCATTTAAGCTGGACCTAAGGGACTGAGTAGGGTGTCAGTAGATAGGCAAATATAGAAAAGAGTGATGGCACAGAAGGCATAAAGAGCATTCACTGAGCATCTTTGTGGAGGAAGGAAAGAAAAGGATCTGAAGAGTTCAGCTTAGAATTTGGAGTATGTGAAGGGGAGGAGGGATATGAGATGCTATATTTTGAAGTCTTCAGTTTGGCTAACATTAAGTACCTATTACATACAATTCGAGACAATTTATGGAAAAGACAAAAACTAGATAGCTCCTGCCCTTAAGTAATTGGCATTCTACTAATGAGGTACCTTTGAAGGCCAGGTTAGACAGTGAAATTCATTTGGTCAACATTTGGAGGATTTTGAACTAGGGAGTAGCATACTATTTGTGCATAAGGGAAATTAATCTGAGAGCTGTGTGAAGAATGGAGTAGAGTACAGAAGCAGCAAGACCACTTTGGAGGCTGTTGCAGCTGAGGAGTTGACATGGGGAATAAAAAGAATAGTACAGATTGGACAGACTCTGTGAAGGGAGTTAGTAGAGTTTATGGGAGGGGAGGCAGTGAGAGCCCGAGAAGCAAAGTTACAGCCCGAGTTTTGAACATGGAAGACTGAGATTTGGAAGGTGGTCTCCAGTAGAGTTCCCCAGCAATCCATGCTTGGTGGTATGTTGCTTAACATTTTTTATGAGTGACTTGGACAGTGGCATAAATGGCTTCCAGATGAAGAGCTGGGAAGTGATAGCAAGCATACAGATGACAGAATCAGTATCCAAAAGGTTTGGGACAGACTAGAAGGATAATCTAAATCCATGATGATGAAATTTGATGTGGATAAATGTTAAGTCTTACCTGAGTTAAAAAACATCAGCTGCACAAGTATACCATGATAGACTTTTGCCTAATTAGTATGAAAATGAACTGGGGACTTTAGGGGAAAGGGAAGGAAAGGGAATAAGCATTTATACAGCCCCTACCAAGTGCCAGGCACTATGCTAAGCACTTTACAAATATTATTTTAGAGGGCTATTAACTCAATATGAGTCAACAGTGTGAGCCAAGCCAAAAAAAAAATCTAATTTGAATTAGTTTTCCTTATTCAGTCTCGTCTGACTCTTAGTAACCCCATTTTGGGTTTTCTTAGCAAAGATACTAGTATGGTTTGTCATTTCGTTCTCCAGCTATTTTGCAGATGAGTAAACTGAGGCAGACAGGGTTAAGTGACGCACCCAGGAGTCACATGACTAGTAACTATCTGAGGCTGGATTTGAACCCAGATCTTCCTGACTCTAGGTCTAGTGCTCTATCCGCTGTGCCACCTACCTGCCCAACCTGAATTCAGGCTTAATGGAAACAGTAGTGTTCAGACAAGGGAGGTGATAGTCCCGTTGTACTCTGCCCAATTGGACTATAATGTTCATTTTTGCTAATGTATTGAAGAAGGACCATGACACACTGGAGTATGGACATCCAAGAGAGAGTGACTAGACCTATGCCATAGGAGGATTGTACCTTGAGCAGAGGAGAACTTAAAAAATAGTTGTGGATTGATGGGTTAGTTGGTCAGCTAGGTCTGATATGCAGTTGGAGATGTAGATCTGAAGCTCAGAAGAGCTCATGGATAGCAGGGGAGAAATATGGGAGTCATTTGGACAGACCTGAGAGCCAAAACCATGGTAACTAATAAGATTGGTAGTCACTGTAAAGAAAAAAGAGAAGAGGAATGGGGCCTGAGTATTAGGGATCACCTACCTCCAAGGGTAGATATGAAGACAGGAGCATGGTGGAATTGGAGTAGCTATCAAGTTAGGAAGAGAAAAAGAAGTATGGAATGTCTGAAACAGAGAAGCAGGAGTATTTAATAGCAAGGGAGTGGTCAGTTTCAAAAACTGCAGAGTCAAGAAGGATATGGACTGAAAAGTTCATTGGATTTGGTGATAATGAGGTCACTGGTGACCTGAGAGGAAGTGATGGGAGTAAAGAGAGTATGTGAGGCAGGAGAAGCCGCCCCTGTAAAGGGTTTTTCAGGAATTCTGGCAGTGAAAGGGTGGGTCTGTCAGAAAGAAATGACATGGTAGCTAGATGGGATTGAGACACTGAACAAAGGCTTTTTTAGGCTTAGGGGGATCTAGTTATGTTTGTAGGCACATGGGAAAGAGCCAATAGGAAGGGAGAGATTGAAAATGCAGGGAAAAGGGTATAATTGACTAAGCAAGGACCTAGAGGAGGAGTGGAAGGGGTGGGGAGAATATAAACACATATAGCTGAAGGCAGATCTATAGGTGTTTAGAGAATCTGGACTGAATTCTGAGAAATTCTAGCAACCATCCATCTGCCTCCATGCAGGTCCTAAACCTGCTCAGACATGGGGGCAGTGGAGTTGAAAGCATTTATTGCTTTTATTTTTTTATTTTTTTATTTTTTGGAGGGCAGTTGGGGTTAAGTGACTTGCCCAAGGTCACACGGCTAGTTTTTCGTGTTAAGTGTCTGAGGCCGGATTTGAACTCAGGTACTCCTGACTCCAGGGCCGGTGCTCTATTCACTGTGCCACCTAGCCGCTCCCATTTATTGCTTTTAAAGATGAAATTCTTGTCCCTTTGTTCTCTTGAGGCTAAAGTTTCTTCATAGTGAAGTCATTTTGGGGGGTGGGGGGCTGGGGCTCTAGTTTAGTCTTTCCTGTTATAGTTTCAGGAATCTTTAATAGTGTGGTCATTTCTCTTCCACTGGTGTTGAGGGAGGTCATATCATCTGTTCCCCAGATTGTGTCCTTGGCTTCATGCCACGCAGGTACTTATTTTGTGATAAGCGCTGGGTTTGGAGTTGGAAGACTAGGTCCCTGTCTTCTCTTTTCTTCCTCTAAGATCTTAGGCAAATTTCTTCAAGGGCAGAGGGAACAGATGCAGTTCTCTCCTCAGTTTCCTCATCTGTAAAAAAAAAAAAACAAAATCGAGGGGCCTGGCTTAGGTGGTCTCTAAGATCTTTTCCATTTGTGATAAATTACTCTAAGCCACATATATTACAGCAAAAGTTCAAATCCTCTGGTAGATAGTAGCCTAAAGGGAGTACAATTTTCAAACCTTGTTTAGGGCACAAAACTACTTTGTTCAGAATTTACCCCACCCCTATTCCCTAATTTAGCTCACTGGGCAGCTAGATGGCTCAGTGGATTGAGCTCCAGACCTGAATTCAAGTGCAGCCTCAGGCCCTTATTAACCCTGTGAACCTAGGGAAGTCACTTAACCCAGTTTGCCTCAGTTTACTCATCTATCAAACGAGTTGGAGAAGGAAATGGCAAACCACACCAGTATTTTTGCTAAGAAAACCCTAAATGGAGTGACAAAGAATCAGACATGACTGAAAATGACTGAATAACAACAATATTAGCTCCTATTTACCATAAAATGCTATATATACATATATACCATATATACCATAAAATAGTATATATATTTACCATAAAATACTATATATATATATATATCATAAAATGCTATATATATACCATAAGATGCTATATATATCATTTTATGGTAAATAGAGCATTTTTCTCATGATTCCCACTTTTAAGTTAAGGAAACTGAAGTTCTGAGAAGTACACCATGTACCACATGGCCTCTCAGTTTTTCCAGAGCTAGGATTTGAATTCTCCCTTATAAATCCAGCCCTTTTCCCACTGCTCTACCTTGGTGGTAGTGAAGAATGCCTTGTGAAATGAGAAAGCTGGAGTTAGGAGGAGAGGGAGTTCAAGGAAAGACATTTCCCCAGAGGCTTCAAGATTGAGGACTGGAGAAGTGACTGCTGGTATATATAGCCGGAGGGAATGGGGTAAAATGACTGCAGGTATAGCTGGAGGGAATGGAGGGAATGGGGTGAAGCTTCAGTCTGTGGCACCGGGGAAGGTGATCTAAAATAACCGAGGAAGCAGATGTTTGAGCTTCCAAGCCTGTCAGTTTATTAAGCAGTGCATGCTAATTGCATAACAGATCAGGACCAGGTCTCTTCAGCTTAGACACTCGAATACAGAGGGAGACAGATTTTTATGCATTTAAAGGTAACAATAAGGAGGATATAGAATACGATATATAATTAGGTCATCCGATTTCTAATTGGTGGAAGGGTTAGGGCAGGGGTGGGGAACGTGCAGCCTCAAGGTTATATGTGGCCTTCTTGGTCCTTGGATGCTGCCTTTTGACTGAGTTCAGGTTTTATAGAACAAATTCTTTTATTGAGGGAATTTGTTTTGTGAAGTTAGGATTCAGTCAGAGGGCTACACTTGAGGACCTAAAGGGCCCCAAGTGGCTTGGAGGCCAGAAGTTCCCCACCCCTACCTGAGGCCTTGGGTAACTCTCTTGATCTTCCTGGGACTCAGGTTCCTCATCTGTAAAGTGAGAGGGTTTAACTCAATGAACTCTATGGTTCCTTTCAGTTCTAGATCAAGAATCTTATCATCAGAGTGACACATGACCAGATGAACTCTTTCTGAGTTAGGAAGGGGAGAAGGAACAAATGCAGCTGTCTGAAATCAGAAAAAAGAGGTGTCTCACTTCCCTCCAAGTGTCTGTATTCAGTCAAAGGAACATGGAAACATTGATCAATTAACCAGTACAGGCTGGTTTTTAGTTAAGACATTTGGATTGCTTGAGATGTTTAATTGTGAAAAATCTCTCATCAGTCTTTGGATCTGACTGGGTTTCTGGTCAGCATAATCTAGGGCCTTGGTTAAGGATCTTTAAGGGGCAGGTAAACAGAGCCATGAAGGACCAGGTTTAAACAATGCAGTAAGGTTTTCTCACAATCCCCACAACTGAATAAAGTTTTCTCTCAAGACAGAAGTTGGATTAGATCATAATTGAATAGGAAGGGAACTGAGCTAGCTCTAGAATTGAGGCACAAAGTGGGGTCAGGGTGCTTCATTCAATTCCTACAGCTTTGAGGAGATGAGGGGAGTCGGGATGGGATTGGAGAAGGAAGCAATGCTGTGGGGGTAATTGAATTTTCCCTTCTGGGGGAGTGTCTGTCTGGGGTAGGTTACATGAGATCCCAGTTAAAAGGGAGGGTAGCTTTCTTGCTTCCTGGCCATCTTGGTGGCAGGCCTCTGGCTGAGGGTCCTCCCACGCCACGCAGGCAGGAAGATGGTGGCCGCAAAGAAGACGGAAAAAGTCGCTGGAGTCCATCAACTGGCGGCTCCAGCTGGTCATGAAAAGTGCAAATATGTGCTAGGCTACAAACAGACCCTGAAAATGATCAGACAAGGCAAAGCCAAATTGGTCATCTTAGCTAACAACTGCCCAGCCTTGAGGAAATCAGAGATCGAATATTACGCTATGTCGGCCAAAACTGGCGTGCATCACTATAGTGGCAATAATATTGAACTGGGTACAGCATGTGGGAAGTACTACAGAGTATGTATGTACACCGGCTATCGATCCTTTTTTTTTTTTGGAGGGCAGTTGGGGTTAAGTGACTTGCCCAAGGTCACACGGCTAGTTTTTGTGTGTGTGCGCCTGTTAAGTGTCTGAGACCAGATTTGAACTCAGGTACTCCTGACTCCAGGGCTGATGCTCTATTCACTGCGCCACCTAGCCGCCCCGATCCAGGTGATTCTGATATCATTAGAAGCGTGCCAGAACAGACCAGTGAAAAGCAAATTGTATAAAAGTATACTTTAATAAACCAGATCAAAACTTGTTTTAAAAATAAATAAATAAACAAATAAAATAAAAGGGAGGGTAACTGTAGTGACTGAGAGAGATGGCATAAAAACATGAGGCACTAGTTGGAGAGTAGATTTGGAGCTGGGAAGGACTGTAGAAGTCTCTTAGGCTAATTTCCTCCCTTTATAGATGAGTAGGCCAAGGCCAGAGAGGCAATAATTCTTCTAAGGCCATAGAGTAGTAAGTAGCAGAGTCAGAATTCAAACCCAGGTCCCTGCCTGTGAAGCCAGGGCCCTCTCTGCTGCACCGTGTTGCCTTCTCGTAACTATGTTACTCACTGATCAAGGAGAAGCTGGGAGGAGAGATAAGGAGATAAAATTTGGCTTAGTGAGAAAAGTACTGTCCAAGAGTCAGAAAACCTGGGTTCTTATCCCAACTCTGTCACTGAGCATGATCGTCAGTGAGTCACTCCCCCAGTCTCCCTAGGCTACAATTTCAACAGTAAAAATGAGGCTGAGTTGAACTAAATGATCCTAGCTCTGAAATTCTGTGCCCTTCAAGGTCATTCCCCTTTCCTGCAGGCCAGCCAATCCCTAGGAAAGGCATATTCTTTTGTGAACATTTGCAGTTACTCATTTGCAAGTCAAATGTTGCCCACAAGTTAGTAGGTTTGGCCTTAGAACGACCCAAACTGGAGCAGGGTCCTTGATGCTGGACACTGCGTTCTGCTGCCCTTCTCTTCCCTTACCCCCTAGGTCTTCTCCCCTTCTTCCTGATGTGATCTCTGAGAGAAGATCCCATTTCTAAGCACTTTTCTCAGCAGGCGGTGTCTTTTGAGGTTCTCCAGGGACACGACCAGCTATGGAGTCCTCCAGCCCAGAGTCGGATAATAGTTGGGTGATTGCTGGCTCTGAGGTAAGACAGGGAGAGACTGGGAACTTCATGTGAGAGCCAGAATATGTCTGTGACGGGGAAGGGATTTCCAGAGACTTTAATTTCATTCAATCTATTTCCAATTCTGAGTGTCCTTCTACCCTTCCTTGGGTGCTGTGGGGAGCAGATTGGGGTGGAGCCAGAAGAAGACTTCTCTGTTTGATGGATACTCTCTAGTATCCCATTCCCACCCCCAAGGATGCTGACCCAGACCCAGGGACAAAAATATAAAGGTAGCCAGACAGAAGGCCTAGTTATCAGTGCTTGAGATTGGGAAGCAGGTATGATGAAGGGAGCCAGAGGCATTAGTCTGGAAAGGCTTTCTTGAGAAGTCTAGTGCAGAATATGGTGAGGAGAGACTAGAAGGCGTCTGGAGGATTGGAATGTCCCCTTCTGTGGGGAGTGGGTGAGGCATACATAGATGGAAATAACGGGACAGGTTTGCCTGGATGGAAGAGTAAAATCAGGATGGTAGTGGAAGGGGAAGGGAGAGGAGCCTTAGGAAACGTGAAAGCCTTGGGGAAGAGGCAGAAAGGAACTCCAGGTCCTGGGGGTGCAGCTGATGTCCAAATACGGGCTCTGAACCCACTCTTCCCTGTGTGCTGTGTCCAAATTAATTATGTGATTGATAATAATACCAGTGCCATGTTCTGGCAGCACTAGTAGTAGTTCATGTGCCTTATGCTTTCAGGTTTACCAAACACTATCCAGAGCATCCCTGAGAAGAATAGTGCTGTGGGAAGAGGTTGTATTTGGAGTCTGGGCGTGGGATTTGAGCCAGGGCTCTCTTTGCTCTGAATCAAACTCTCCATCTTTGGCTTCAGTAACAATTACTGGAGCTCTTTAGGGAAGGACTGGATGGCGACATGTCAGGGATGTCACAGGAGGGATCCCTGTCATTCCCCTCACCAGAGGACCCCCGAGGCAGCTTTGAGATTCTGTGATTATCTGGTGTGCCTTCTTGGAGTTTTGATCGCCTACCAGTAGTGGCTGGGTGGTGGGTAGGCTTTGCTTTCCCCCTTTGTCACTGGTGGAGCTAATCCAGTAAAATGCTTTTTGGCTAAACATCTCAGGTGGAAAAAACTGAGGTATATCCTAAGGGTAGGTGGTCTGTACTGCCACTTTGTGTATGATAAGGGCCAAATGACTAATATAGACAATTAGTGGTACAAGATTTTAGGGAAAGACTGGTCATTGACATTCATACGATACTTGAAAATTTGCAAAGCCTGGTGACAGCCCTGTGGAGTAGGCCCTGGGGCGAGTGTTGTTGTTATTATTATTATCCCTGTTTTACATATATAGAAATTAAAGACTCAGAAGGCAAATGACTTTGTTCCTGGTCACACAGCAAAGTGTATTTTTAACCAGTCTTATGAGTTCCAGATCCAACAATATCTCTGCTCCACCTCACTGCCTCTCAGCTCTGGTTCTGGAGATCACAGTGGGCTGGGCTGGCTGGTGACTGTCCTGCTGAGAGGGTGAAGCTTGAGCTGGACCTTAAAGGGTCTCTAAAGGAGGACTTGGATGAGTTGGGACAATGGAAGCTCTTTCTAGATTATAAGGGCAGCAGGAGCAGATGGGCAGAAACGGGAACATACGAAGCATTTTCAGGGGACAGTGATCAGATCCATTTGTTGGATTGGAGTGGAAGGTTTACCTGGAGAGAGGAGGGGGAGACAATGCTAGAATGGTAGTTTGGGGACAGGCTCTGAAGCGCCTTAATTTTTCATTAATTCAATAAACATTTATTATTCACAAGGCTGTAGAGATCCCAAGATGAACTAAAACTTAGTCCTGGCTTTTAAGAATCTTACAGTTGAACTGGGGAAACAAGATATGTGTACAAATGGAGAGGGAGGGGGACTGCACCTCTGATTCTTTTTTTTTTGGTATAGGGAACTCCCCAATATGGACATTCCCTTGCCTGTGTAACTTTCCAGCATTGGACTAATGGAGAGGCTAAATGACTTGCCTGGGGGGATAGCCGGAATCTGCATCAGCAGTGGGCTGTGAACCTAGGCCTTCCTGGCTCTGAGGCCAGCTCTTTTTACAGAAATAATGAATATGAATTTGAAAGTGCTAAGTGCAGAAATGGCCTTAGAGATCATCTAGTCCAGACATCTCAGTTTACAGCTAAAAGAGCTTGTTAAGTGACTTCCCTCATGTCACACCAGTGAGCATGACAGAGCTGACGGGAGAGCCACAGGTGTCCTTGCCACACCACTACCAAGCTGGGGGACTGGGGTGCTGGGCAAGGAAGATGGAGATGGGAGAGGCCTTGGCATAGACATGATAGCAGAAGCTCAGGGAGTGGACAAGCCTGTCGAAGGAGAGAATGCAGACAGAAAAAAGAGGAGTGTCAAGGCCTGTGTCATGGGTCTGGCAGAGGCTGAGGTCTGGGTGTTGGGCACTTGCTAGGCTCAGCCCCAGGCCAGAGTGCCAGACAAACCACTGGAGAGGATGGGTAGCAGCTTGCAGCAGCAGGAAATGTCTCCTCTTCACGCATGCACACACCCTTCTTCCTTCAGGGCTGTTTGCCAGTAGAGACACTGGGTCCAGAATCTGAAGCAGCCCCACAGACCTCGTCAGATGACCTTCCAGGAACCTTGGATGGAGAGGGTAATTAGGCCCTGGGAGGAAACTAGGAAGTTTTCTGGGGGAGCAGGTACACTGTTGTCATCTGGATTCCCTTGGAAGAGAGTTCCCTTGCCCCTTTTTACTGCCTGTCACCTCAGCCTCACGCTTTCCCTACCCTGTGTTGTCTGTTCATTTCTCTGGTAATCTTGTTCTTGTTCTTCTGTCCTTTCCTCACTCCACTCTGGGGCAAGAGAGACTTGTTGGGCATATAGGGGGCCAGGACTTATGGAGGAGGCTAAGGAGGAATTTGGAGAGTGTTCTCTGAGCCTTCCTCCTGACTCCCCCCAACAGCACCTGCTGTTGACAAGAACCCTCCTATCCAGCCTGGTGCCAGTCCGCCAGAGGAGACAGACATCAAGGTAGGCCCCTCATGAGGGAAGGCAAGGTGGCTAAAATGAATGGGCATTGGGGTACATGTACAGCCTATATCAGATTGCATGCCATCTTGGAGGGGGGTCACTGAAGTGACTTCTTGTGACTCTGAGACTATCTCCTCTTCTGTAAAATGGAGCTGAGGATCAAAAGCCATGCTCAGGGCTCTTACCCCGTATCAGGTTTCCCTGGAAGGCAACGGCAAGAGCTGGGACCACCCAAGTCCAGATGAAGAACAAACAAAGGTTGAGCAGCTGGAGGCCTCAGAGAGGGCAGAGCTGGAATCAGACATTGGGGATGACAAGGATCGGAGCCCTCCAAAGAATGGCCCCTGGCCCTCGAAAGCAGGTAAGCATCCCGCCTCTCTCTCTTCTTTGTCCCTCCTTGTCTACCCAGTGGCCATCATAGTGCCTTCTATCTCTCCCTCCAGTCTGCCACAGCCTCTTACTTGCTGGGTAACCTCCATGGAGGGTGGAGTCCAGAGGACCTGAGCTCTGAGCCCAGCACTGCTTCTTACCGCACATGTGACCTTGGGTCAGTCACTTAACCTTTAATGCTTCTAGTTTTCTTTTTTGGAGGGGGGCCCAGGGCAGTTGGGGTTAAGTGACTTGCCCAAGGTCACACAACTAGTTTTTATGTTAAGTGTCTGAGGCTGGATTTGAACTCAGATCCTCCTGACTCCAGGACTGGTGCTCTGTTCACTGCATCTAGCTGCCTCAGTGCTTCTAGTTTTCAAAGGGCTTTCATCTTTGAGCTTCACAACAACCCTGGTAGATGGGCAGGGCAGTTGTTATTATTTTCATGTTGCAGATGTGGAAACTGAGCCTCAGCATCACATAGCTGGTAGGTGTTGGTGCTGATGCCTGCTCAGTGGGGGGGCTACAGCCACTATTCTCTCTCTTTCTCTCTCCACCTGTTTTGGAGTATATTTTTGCAGCTTCACGTTTTTCTCTGCCTCAGACCATGGGCCCCTGAACTCAGTAGCTAACGCTCCTCTTCTCCCTTTCCTCACTTTCAGATCAGGCTGATGAGGAATTCAGCTGCTCCAGCAGTGAGGACGATCTCGATGTGGAGGGCCTGAGGAGACGCAGGGGCCGGGAGCCCAGCCCGCTCCGTCCCCCAGCCTCCTTGGGTGTGCACGATCAGGCGAGCTACGACGGAGGGAGTGGGGAGCTCGGGCTCACCCTGAACACTTGTCTCCTGGGAGCTCTGCTCCTTGTGGGGCTTGGCTTCCTCTTCTTCTCTGGTAAACGACTGCGGCCCTTCCTGCCTTCCTCTGTCCCCCTTCTCCTCTCCAAACCTTGCTCCTCTCTTGTCCGCTCTTTTTCCTGCCATTATCCTGATTCTGCTTTTCCTTTCCCTGTCCCCTCACTCCCACTTTGATGCCAGAGGGGACTCACTCAGACTCCTCCTCTGACCTTGAGGCAGGTGAGTGGGAGCATCTTAGTTCTCCTAGGGTAGAGAATGTGTTATAATCTCTTCCCCTGACTGAATGTCTGGGGATTGGGTGTTGAAGGGAGAAGCAGTGATTAGCTCTTTCTTTTCCAGTATGTAAAATATGTTTAAGGGTAACCCCAAGCCAGAGTTCTGGGCTACAGGACCTTGCAGAGCTGGGAGGAAGGGAGAGAGAAGGTGAGAGAGAGGGAAAGGGAGAGGGAGAAGTGAGTATGTGTGTGTGTTTGAGGCCCTCTAACCATACTGTAAAACTATACTGAGATGATTTTGGATCATTCATTGTTTTGTAGGATTTGGGTAGGTAGAGGCTGCAAGCGAGTGAGTGGCTAGCCTCCCACACTGTCTGTCTTTCTTTGCTAAGGGCCAGTGGAGAACCTGGAGCCACAAGTGACCTCAGAGTCTGAGTCTCAGGATATTGAGGATATCCAGGTTGTATTTGTGTGTCTGTGTATGTCTGGGTGCTCACCCCCACATGTATATACTTGTGTAGAGGCATGCAGAGGACTGGTTCTGGTTATGTGTATGTGACCCCCAGTTTTCCTGTCCCCAAGGATGGACTGAGGCTACAGCAACAGGTCCGTTCTCCCCCTGGCAGTCTCCCAAGCCTCCAGTCCATGGGCCTTCTGCTGGACAAGCTGGCCAAGGAGAACCAGGACATACGGCTCCTCCAGGCCCAGCTGCAGGTAGAGTAGACTGCTTGTTGAATGAATGACTGAGGGGAGCAAGCTAAGAGGATGATGAGGGAGAGTGAGGAAAGGCTCAGCCTTGTGGTGGGGGAGCCTGACTCTGATACCTGCTGTCCCTGCAAGCTTAGGTAAGTCACTTCCCCCTGTGACCCTCAGTGTCCTCATCTGTGGAATGGAGGGGCTGGATTAATTTATCTCTGCGGTCCCTTCCAGTTCTGAGATTCTGTTACTCTTGAGTCAAGAAGAAAACTTCCCTGTGTGGGAATCTGGGCCAGAGTCCTCCCTCTGACAGGCACAGCATGTATCTTGGGAATAGACATAATTGGAGGTGAATAGCGTCATTTTTTAGGCATGGTTACTGCTTCACCCCCCTCCCCCTGCCATGTTCTTGTCTCTGTGTGAGCTTCTTTCCGCACTAGGCTGTGACTGCTAACTCAGCTCCCTCTTCCTTATTTCTCCTTGCCAGACTCAGAAGGAAGAACTCCAGAACTTGCTACACAGACACCCGAGCCTGGAGGAGGAGAATGAGAGACTCCGGGGGGCCCTGCAGCAGCGAGAAACATCCCAGCAGATGCTGGAATCTGAGATGCAGGAACTCCGGAGCCGCCTGGGGGAGCTAGAGGAGACTTACTCAAAGGGAGCAGGAGGGACCTGCAACAGTCAAAGTGAAGGGGAACCCCCACAGGAGGCTGTCCCTGGGCTGGAGGAACCCCAGGGCTTTCTGGAGCAGAAAGAGCGCTTGGAGGCTGAGGCCCAGATGCTGCGCAGGGAGCTAGAGAAGCAGAAGCTGCTGCTTAGCTCCGTGCAGAGGGATCTGGAGAGAAGCCTCCATGAGTCAGGGCTGGGGGACAGGGACCAAGCAGATCTGGCTGAGTTGGGTCAGAAGCTGGCTGCAGAGCTTCAGGGAACAGAGAGCTGGGGCCCCAGGAAGGGCCTGACCAACACATCTGAGGCCTGGGGGCAAGGAGGAGCCCACTTCATGAGCCCCAAGGAGTCTAGTCAGAAGGAGAAATGGAAGGATAGGCAAGGGGACCACAAGGCAGAGAAGTGGAAACACAAGAAGGAAGGATCTGTTGGGGAGGGGAAGAAGAGCTTCAGGGGCAAAGGAGATGGGGAGTCAGAGAGGTGGAAGGCTGAGAAGCTAGGCACAGCAGAATTGGGGGGCAAGAACGGCAGGGAATGGAGAGGTGTGAAGGAGCATCCCAAGAAGAGCTGGGATGGTGCAAGAGGGAGGGAGGGGCCCCACCCATCTTGGGAGGGCCAGAAGCATTCAGGACAGAGGGTCGAGGCTAAGGGAAGTGGCCCTCGCCATCATGATCCCCAGCTGGCCTGGAAGAAGGTGCTGGACCACAAGTACCGGGTGCCTCAGGGCTGCTCAGGTATAACTGAATGTGCTCGCCAGGAGGGGCTGACCATGTTTGGTGTGGAGTTGCCACCAGTTCGAAAGCAGGAGCTAGCATCACTGCTGCAAAAATACCTGACCCGGCTGCCCTGGGGCCAACAGCTTCCAGAACCACTGTCCTTCCTGTCCACCTATTTTGGTGATGATGGCATCTTCCGCCATGACCACCTTCGCTTCTGGGACTTTGTCGAGGCCCTGGAGGACAGCCTGGAGGAGGCTGCAGTCAGAGAGACAGGAGATGATGATGAAGTTGATGACTTTGAGGATTTCATCTTTGGCCATTTCTTTGGGGACAAGGCACAGAGGAAGAGGTGTGGGAGCCCTGGGAGGAAGAAATGTGGGCTTGTGGGAAGGGTGAGGTTCAGTGGAACAGAAAGTAGGCTCAGTACATTGGAGCTGGTTGAGGAAATTCTTGGTCCACTGAAGAACCAAGGGGGGGGGGTGCGGCTAGGTGGTGCAGTGAATAGAGCACCGGCCCTGGAGTCAGGAGTACCTGAGTTCAAATCCGGCCTCAGACACTTTAACACAAAAAACTAGCCGTGTGACCTTGGGCAAGTCACTTAACCCCAACTGCCCTCCAAAAAAAAGCAAAAAAAAAAAAACCAAGGAGGGACTGGAGGAGTCAGAAGAGGGTTGAAGGCCTAATTTGGGGTTTGACTCCAGCAAACTTCCTCTGAAAATTGGAGTCAAGGTTGGAAAAGTTTGGCTGCCTCTGGATCTTCTCCCTGGCCTGTGCTGGGTCCAGCCTTCCCCATCCCTCTCAGGGCATAGCATCCTCAGCAGTTTGGGCTAATGCCTTCCAGACCAGGAGACCAAAGCTATAAACTGTCTGAGGGACCGGTGGTCATTCATCAGTGGAAGTAGCTCCAGTGGGCCATGGGTCTTTAAAATTTTTTTAAATTATTACTTATTTTTAGTTTTCAACATTCATTTCCACAAGATTTTGAGTTCCATATTTTCTCCCTGTCTCTCCCCTTTCCCCCCCATCCCAATCTTTTGTGTCTTGCAGGTCTGGGAAGAAGGACAAGTTTCAGAAGGGCCCCAGAAGCTCAGGACCCAAGGAGAGGCCCAGACACTACCGGGAGGGCTGAGGCAGAGAGCTGGAGAAGCTCAATGCCCAGGGTTTGCCCACTGCTCTGCCCAGCCATCAGAGACATTGGGAGGCCCTAACCTCCTTTGGTTTTTTTAATCACTGCATGTGTGTGGTGTATTTGGGGAGGTCTGTGACTGACACAAATTGGGGGGCATTAATGTAGGATCTCCCTCTGGCATTGCCTCCTCCCAGGATTAGGTAGGTCCAGGGTGGGGGGACTGAGCAGAAGCAGAAAAGAGCTCAAACCCCAGCTTGCTCAGGAGACACCACTTTAGCTTGAAGATGCTCTGGCACTGCTCATGCTTATTTATGTGTGTAAATGCAGTTGGGCTCTCTTCACCCTCTCAGGTTACTGGATGGAGACCTTGTTGGCTCTGAAGCCAAGCAGATTGTGCCAAAGTAGGCTGTTCCTCTGTGTGTGAGGGTGTGTGTGCTTGTGTGTGTGTTGGGAGGGGGTATAGCACTGACGGCAGAGTGTGGGGCAGAAAGGAGCTGAGGTGAGGCTTCTTTGCCTGAGGCAGGATAAATGCTCCCTTTACCCCTTTTTTGTGCATATGTGAGGGGGACGATAACAGGGGTACCTAGATGGCTCCCAGAAACACTCCCCACTCCTCTCCAGCCACGGTTTGTTTGGTCAGTGTGAGATGTCATTTGTGGGGCCTGGGCCTGAGACCCTGGTGTCCACTTAGATTTGTCTGTAGGTATAAAATTGGGAGGTTTACTCCCTTGCTTCCAGGCTTTTGACTTGGACACTTGGTCAACACTGAATTCAATAAAGTGCCTTTGTTAGCAATGTGACTGTGGGGCTGTGTTTAGATGGGTAGAGGGATGGGATGTGGAAGTGTTCCTGCTAGGGGGAGGGCTGTCTCACTGGGGATCACAGACCCTAGAACTGCCCCACCCCTGTGCCCACAGACAATAGGGGTTTGGAGAAGCTACAGAGATCACCTCTTTCAGCTCCCATCCCTGATACTCTACCTCATCTCCAACATTCAGCCTTGAACCAAGCCCTTAATCCTATTCCCTGTATTTAGTCATCATCCTTGATGGCTCCCTTCCACTCCCAACACAACAGCCTCCTTGGCACAACCCCAGAGCTTGTTCCCCAGGCTCCCTGGCATCTCTGGATACTGGGTAGGGGTGGGGGTGGGGGTGGGGGTGGAAGGGGCACTAGGTGGCGCACTGGCTACACATTTTTGTCAATTTTGTCACATTTTGTAATAGGCAGAGAAGCCAAAAGTCCCTGTGATCCTGTCTCTTAGGCAAGACTAGCTGGCAGTCCTATTTCTGAATCTCTTTAGGGAAGGAAAGTCCCTATACTTTTCCTTGGTCACCTCACATGAAGTCCTTCCTGAGGTCTGAACCCCATCCTGAGTTCAGGATGAGTCCTCTGGACTCTTTCCACTTAGAAAACCTCCTAACTTAGGCTGAAGGGCAGAATAGTATCTTTGGGTGGCTGAATCTGGTTCGTGGGGAGGGAAGAGCTGAAAGGTCCCAAAGAGGCTGATGCCATTACCTGGACACAAGGGGGCCTAAAGGGTTCCTTCCCCCCCCCCCCAGGGGCTCAGAGGAGGGGAGGTTGGGGTCAAAGACAGCTTTGGGAGATGAGTGAGACATGGAGCCCAAGAAATACAGGAAGCAGACACAGCTGGGGAGGCTATGCTGTCAGGAGTCAAGAAAGACGGTGGCAGTGTAGGTCAGTACAAAAAGACACCAGGTTTAGACCTCGGGGAGAGTAAGGATGTTAGAAAATGGAACAGATGATGGAGAACAGGTGAAGGAGGAGGTTTTTCAGGAGGAAAGGGCCTTTAGAAAGGAGCTAAAGGGGGCAGGAGCCCTTGAAGCAGGAGTTGCAAAAGGCCCCACTACCTTTTTGCTTAGTCCTTTTGTCCCTGGGCTCACCTTTTAGGATTCCTGGACATCACTGAATGGTAATGGGTGGGTACCTGTTTTTGGAGATTTCCGTGTGCTAAAAAGCAGGAGCTTCCAATCTTTTCATGCTTCCTCCCTGTGCCCTTCATTTACTGGTTTAGTCACTGGAATGAATTAGGACTTCAGAGCTGGAAGGGTTAGAACCTTAGAGCTCATCTGGTCCAACATCCCATTTTACAGATTAGACACCTGAGGCTCAGAAAGGAGACTGCCGAGCTTATTGAATCTCTTAATAGCAGGTGTAGCTCCATCTTGTAGCTCCTCATTTAATGTTTTTTTCCAGAACCTGAATGCCAGGGAGAGGGAGGAAGAAGGTAAAACTGGGAGCTTTCTTTGGCTTCACAGAATCAAAGGATCTCAGACTAGAAGAGCCTTTTGAGGTCAACTTGTTTGACTACCTCATTTTTACAGCTGAGGAAACTGAGACCCAGAGAAGGAAAGGGATACCCAAGGACTCAGTGGACGTTTGTAACTTAACTAAGTGTGAGCTGGAATGCCCAGAGAGGGAGGGGGAATTTAGAGAGAAGTAAAATGTACCAGGCATTCTACAACTCTGCAAAGTAGCTGTTATTCCCATTTTATAGTTGAAGAAACTGAGGCAAAAGGGTTAAGTGACTTGCCCAGGGTCACACAGTCAGTGTCTAAGGTTGGATTTGAACTTGGGTCTGTCCTGACCCCAACTCTAACACTATTCACTGGCACAGAGCTGCTGAGGAAGAGATAGAGAAAAGAAGGGTAGGTCAAACAGAATGGACTTTAGCTTTGCCTTATCCTCTTCAGGTCTAGCACACAGCTGGTTGGCCAATAAGTTAACTGACTGCATTTAAACTTTGGCAAGAAGGATCCTAGAATTTTTACATCTACATTTTACATTTACATCCTAGAATTTTTGTCATCTCCTGAATCACATTCATTTTACTGGTGAATATTATTACTCTCCCTGAGGGTAGGGATGATTTCATTTCTGTCTATTTTCCTAGCACCAAGGGCAGTCCCTTGCACAAAGCATGTAATTAAGAAATGTTTGATAAATGAAGGAAACAGGTCTAGAAAGGGGAAGAGGTTATTAACAAAAAATTATAGGAGCAGAATTTAAATCCCAGAATTCAGGACCCTGCTGTGGACAGGGGGTCCAGGTTGTCCTGGAGAGTCCTCAGAGCCACAATGCCCAGCAGTCTAGGATAGACCAGGGGAGAGGGAGAAAGCTGGCCTACCCTTCCAGGGTATCTCAGGGTGCTGACTCTGTAGTTTTGGACCTGGTTTTAAGCCTTTTTTAAAAAGTTTCGATTCTCAGGCTTCTTTTCTTTGATTTGCATAACGAGCTCTGAGGGTGGCTAGGAGGTTCCCCAGGTTCCTCTACCCTCAGGAAACAGACATGATGAGTGAGAGGTTTTTGAAGCTACTGAGTCAGAGAAAAAAAGGCACACCCAGGTTCTCTGTCCCCCAATCAATGACCCTCTCTAGGGCTCAGTTTCCCTTCTCTGTCCTGGGGAATCATGGGATATAGAGATGAAAGGGATCTCAGAGACCATGTATCTTGCCCATGGGTTCTTAACCTAAGATACATTAATTTTACAAGATTTAACTTTTAAAATGTATTTTATTTTTTATTGGTAATTGGGATTAAGTGGCTTGTTCAGAGTCACACAGCTAGTAAGTGTCTGAGGCCACATTTGGATTCAGGTCCTCTTGATTCCAGAACCAGGGTTCTACCCACTGTGCTACCAAGCTGCGCCCCCCTTATTTTTGGAGACTAGATATCTCTCACCCAGGATGGAAGTGCAGTGGCCTCTCACCGGCTAGTTCCCCAGTGGATAAGCATAGAAGCTTTGACCTGCTCTTTTTCTACCTGGGTCTGTTTACCCCTTCCTAGGTAGCCCGGTGGCACCCCCACTACCACCGTCTTGGTGCCAGACAGTGCAGGCACCTAGTCACTGCACTTCTGCTTCATCTCAGACTCTGAACTCAAGTGATCCTGTAGCCATAGCCTTCCCTAGGGAAAGGGACGAGCATTTTATCAAGAGTCTGCTGTGTGCCAGGCACCATACTACAAGCTTTGCAAATATCAGCTCATTGGATCCTCACAACAACCCTTTGAGGTGTTATTTTCCCCATTTCACAGATGAGAAAACTGAGGCAGACAGAGGTTAAGTGACTTGTCCAGCATCACACCCCTAGTAAGCTTCTGAGGCTGGATTTGAACTCAAATCTTCCTGACATTGGACCCAATATTCTATCTACTTAGACCCTCTCTTCAGGATTATAGGCATGTATCACCAGCCTGAATCCAGTATTCTTTCCTCTATCTGGGAATTCTTAGCCTAGAGTTTGTGAATTTGAAAAATGTTTTGATAACTATATTTCTTTTTTTGAATCAGTTTTACTGATGTTTTTTGTTCTTTTATATCACTATAGCTTCCCCCAGTATGCCTCTCCATCCCCCTCTTAGAAAACCTTCCCATATAACAAACAATATTTTTAAAGAAAAAAAGGAAAAGAGGAAAAATCAGTATAATAGAACAGTATGTCAAAAAAGTCACACATACATATATAAAAATATATACATACATATATCTATGTCTATCTGCAATGTGCAACATTTATGGACCTCCCACCTCTGCAAAGGGCTGGGTTGGGAGTATCTCTAATATCACAGATAACTATATTTCAATAGAATTGGTTTCCTTTGCCGTCCTTTGTATTTTATTTTATGCATTTGAAAACATGATTCTGAGAAGGGTTGCTAGTCTTCAGCCATCTAGTCTACCTTCCTCATTTGAGCAGATAAGTGTTCCATCTTTTTCCTGCTACTTCAGGAGGTGGGGGGGCAGGGATGCTTGGGGATCCCTGGATTGTTTCTCTCCATGCTGCCTTCCGGATGTTTGCTTCTGTTTCCCCACCCTTCCTTCTAGGAAAGACTGGATTAGGGTGGGGTGCTGGTGTGTGCAAACCCTGGAAGAAAGACGTGTGGGAGAATAGAGGAGAGACTTGGGTAGAGTGAGATGCTCAAGTTACTTGGAGAGCCAACTGCTTGCTTATGATTCTGACCAGGATGGGTGTGCCAGCCCCTACATTGTGCAGGAGCCTCACGCCATGCAGATATCGGGGGAATGAAATAGAGATCTAAGTCAGAAGGAAAAGAGAATATGAAGGGTCTTGATATCCTCCCTCCCTCCCCACAGGGGCTCCCAGTAGGGATGGAGAAAGGCTCTGGCCCCAAGGACAAAGACCTCATACTTAACAAGGCTCTTGCCATGAGAACCTGTCTTCAGAGCTTTTCACTCCCCAGTGAAAGCCAGCATGATAAAGTGCAGACAATGATGGCACTGGAGTCATAAGACTTGGGTTTGAATTCTGGTTCTGACATTCAGTACCTGTGTGGCCAGCCTGTCTAAGCCTGGGCCTCCTCATCTATAAAATAAAGAATAATTGTTTATCTGGGGCAGCTAGGTGGCACACTAAATAAAGCGCTGGTCCTGTAGTCAGGAGGGCCTGAGTTCAAAACCCAACCTCAGACACTTAATGTGTGACCTTGGGCAAGTCACTTAACCCCAATTGCCCTGACTTTCCCCCTCCAAAAAGAAAAAAAAAAGAATAATGCTTGTCTTACATGTTTCCCAAGGTTGTTGTGGGGAAGGTGCTTTGTCAACCTTGGAGTACCATGTAACTGTGTAAGATTGTGCAAGTACTCCTGTAAGGCATGTAGGTCCACATGGGTTGTCTAAAATGTGGCTTGAGAGTGACATAAATAGATAATTTCTGGAATCATGCCCATCCCTGGCTAAGGGTGGCTGCAGTCTGGAGGGGAGTGGGCGAAAGCAGTGCCATGTCTGCTATTAACAGGGACTTCTGGAGGATCCTACCTTGCCCCAAGGACTTGGGTTCTTGCACTGGTCTCTGTGTGAATTTGTATAATGGAGAGTCTTTGCTTTGAACAGATTTGTATAAACTCTGCATGACTGTGCTCTTCTGACTCAATCAGACCTCAAATTGTTTCTTTTTAAAATTCCTTTGTTCTTTTCTGCCCCAGCTTCTTCCTCTTTCCTCTCTCCCTCCTTCCCAAACTCTCTAGAAGAGAGGGCTGGTCACTGGGGCCAAAAGACCTGACCTGCTACAGTGCTGGCTTGTACCCAAATACATCTGACCCAGGTTAGGAACAGTCCTAGGAGAAAAGGTCTCATGCCAGGGAAAGGTAACCCACATGTGGTCCACCCCTATCTTAGACCCTGCCTGGGCTCCCCATTCACTGGAAACCTACCTTCTTTCCCTCATGGTATAGCATCAGCCTCTCTGTTCTTAATGGAGTTTAAAAGGAATAAGCCTCCCTGCTCAGAATGGCAGGCCTTGGGGATTCTCCTCATTTCTTCCTTGCCTTATGATCTTTCCTTTTCCAAACTGAAGAATCTTAGTACATTTAACCAGTTTTTCAGTTGTTTTAGTCATGTCTGATTCTTCATGACCCCATTCGAGGTTTTCTTGGCAAAGAGAATGGAGTGGTTTACCATTTCCATCTCCAGCTCATTTTACAGATGGGAAAACTGAGGTAAACAGGGTTAAGTGACTTTCCTAGGACACTTAACCAGTACTTACAACTAATTCCCTATTACTATACCCAGGCTGGGTCATTAATCCAAACTCTCTCCTCCAGTTAGTTCTCACTCCCACTCTCTTTCCCAAAGAATGTCTCCCTCTTTGTCAGTGACCTCCGGCCTCCTTCCTTACAGGAAGCCAGGTGGTGCAGTGGTTAGGAAGGGGTAGAGTCAGGACGACCTGAGTTTAAATCTAGCCTCAGATGCTTACTAGCTGTTCCATCCTAGACAACTTAACATTTATTTGCCTCAATTTCCTTGGCTATAAAATGGGATAATAGCCCCTACTTCCCAAGATTGTGGTGAGGATCAGATGAGATATTTGTAAAGCCCTTAGCACAGTCTTGGTGCCTCATAGGCACCATGCACTAATGCCCTTCTCCATTGTTGTCTGGTCCCCACTCCTCCTCAGTCTTTACGAAGCTTCCTTCCCTCTACTATGTACTTCTTAGGGTTTGTGTCGCCAAGGCAGAAGGAGCTATCTCCAACTTTGTTTCCTGCTACTCCCTTTCATCCATGATGCAAAACGGGCCTCCTCATTGCTCTCTGGCTTTATCCAGCCTCTATGAATTCTGGTAAGAGAGTGGGGAACCCTTGTCCTGGAACCGATACCCACCCTCACCCATCTAGTCAACTCTCCCTTCTCTGACAAGGTCCATCTTAGATGCCACATCTTCCCTTAAGCTCTCTGCTATGCCCCCTCCCAGAATCTCCATCCTCTCCCTATGACTTCTCCCGACTGTTCATTTAGCACATTCTCCCTCTATTTTGGTTACCCATTTGATCTCCATCTACACGTCTCATCCTTTTATAATAATAAAGTAGGCTGCTTGATGGTAGGGACCACATTTTGTCCATTTTTGTTCTTAGCAAAGAGTTTTGCAAAGTTCGTGTTATTCATGCCAAAGCCAAGCCTAAACTGTTTCCAAGATAGGGTGAGAGGAAGGCATTGTCCCCTCCTTTTCTTGTTCTCCCTGACCAACCCCACCCAGGGACTGGCATTCATTCTCCACTTAGGACTCCACAGTTTCTATCTTCCCTTCTGGTAACATGACCCTTCCTCATTAACACTTGTGGACGTAGAGTTCTTATTTTTGGTTAGCTCCTTCCTTCATCACCCTGGCCCAACTGCTGTGGCCCCCAAGGACAGAAGCTACATCTGGCCTCACTGTTGCCATGGGAACCTGTCAAGGCTCTCTGGGATTGACCCAATACAACACGAGATACAGCATCCATTCAGACTCAGGGGACTCTCAGAATGTCAGAAGTTTCTGTCTTCACTCCTTTGCCATACTCAGGGACCTGGAGGGCAACAAAACAGGCTTTCAAGCATCAATTGTTCTGACCCGGACTTCTTACCCTGCTGGTAACCAGTGATTTGGGTTCTGGTCTGAGCCTTGGGTTCTCCTGCTCTTTCCTCCTACCCACACCTCAAGAGACTTTCATCATGAGCCAAGCATTAAACCAGAGCTCACCACTCAAGAACTGACTTTGAACTTGAAAGCAATACTTATGCTTTTGCCCATCTATCCTTAATTCCCTGGGCCCCACCCTTGTCTGGTTCTCTTTGTCTTCCTTGCCCCCACAACCTGCCCCTTGGGAACCTAGAGCTCCCCAGGACTCAGGATATTGACAACAACCTGCTAATCATCTTGGAGGCAGTTCCAGCTAATGAAAACCAATCAGGAACGGAGGGTAGAAATCCTCACCCCAATTAATGTAATCACAGAAGGACCAGGCAACTCTGATTGAATCGATCAGTGGATCAATTAATCAATCAAACAAACTAGGTGTGACTAAATCTTCAAACAATTTGAGAGGAATAAAGAGCTTTGCCCTGAAAGACCCAATCCCATACAGGAAATATTTTGTGATTGGCTGAAAGAATCGGACACTCTCTTCCAGAGTCATTGAAATCCAGTGGCAAGACAAAAGTCAAGATGACTAATGATGGCTGAGGATTCTGTGGATGACTTTTGGGTCCTCGGTGTCTGACCAAACTCCAAGTGTTCCACAGCTGCCTTCATGGCCATCAGAACAGATTGTTCTCAGCTGCTCATTCTCCCTGCTGGGAGAAGTTTTCCCATGCTTGGGGTAGATACCCTCTAACTCACCAAGGTGTCTGAGGCCCATTGGTGACCCTCAACCTGGTTTAGCCCATCTGCTGAGATGGTTTTATGGGGTGTGGCTGCTACACCTGCTACAATTTCTGGGAGCCACTGGCAAGTGACTCCTCTCCAGGCTGCACTCCTGACTCTCCTGGACTTTCTCTACAATGCCCCAGAAATCTCATCATCCTGGAAGCTCATTTTACTACCTGGACTTGACACAGTGACAGCCCCATCAGCCCCTTCAAACCTTTTCCTCTGATTGGCTAGTTCATCTCAGACTCTCCATTTTAAGGAAGAGACTCAGGACAGCTATATTGTCATTCCTTTCTAGGCTATCGTTCTGATTCTCCAGAGTTTCTCTATAATCCCTGCTCCCCACATCTCTTCCTCCTTCCATCCCAGACATACCTTCATTTCTTCTCCATTTCTCCCACTGCCTTTTAGGATCACCAGTAGAGGAAAGGCATGAACATTAAGGAGGATCAGCAAAGGTTCCTCCTAGAAGGTGAAATTTTAACTAGAACCTGAAGGAAATCAGGCAAGGATTCTGAAACTGTCATCAGTTGTGATGCCCAGCTAATCATAGAGACCAAATGCCAGCTTTGTGTGGTGAAGGAACAGAGCATTAGCCAAGCTGATGATGCCTTCTAGGACTATAAGAAGGAGATATGAGAGACCCTGGGTTCAGTCACGGTCAACTTGCTTTGTGAGTGAGGTTCTATTGGATGCCCTGCTAGGAACAGGGGCCTGGAGGTCCTTTTGTCCCCACAGACCACTTTCAAGACCGGGTTTTATCATCAACCAACTAGATTGAAACTGAGACATCTGGAAGTGTGGCTTTACCTGATGGGTCTAGAACACCATCACCTTTGACTGCTCCCTTGACTGATGCTCAGGCAAACCAGGACATTATAACCTTTCTTCAGGTGGAAGTGCGGGTTTTGATATCTTACTATGTAGGTGGATGGATCCCATGATGTGTCATGAAGGCAAAAAAAAAAAAACCAGAAAAGGGTCCCTTTTGTTCTCCAAGCTTTCCATCTGACAAATCCTCTGCGACTAGGCTTCACATCACCACTCTATCTGATGCCTGCATTTGTCAATGGATTCAGAACAAGGTCTGGGCGCTAGAGCTGCTCTCTTCTGCTTGCTCTGGTGCTCTGTCCTTACCCTGCGGCATAAAAGGATTTGTGCTAGCTGACACAAGATAAAGGTGTAATTTGAATCTGAAAACCAGCAAGGCTTTGAGATAGATTTTTGGTTGTTTTTTTTTTTTCAGTTTGATTGACTCATAGAAGCATTAGGTGAACTTCTTAAGAGCAGCTAGATCTTCTGCCTTATTTCCCATCCTCACCAAGTAACACAATACCTTCACACAGCAGGTGTTGCTGATGGCTGACTGGGAATCTTACAGGCACCTCCAGCTACATCCCAGAGTGGGAATCTTAAAGGAACCTTCAGCTACCTCCCAGAGAAAAGAAAATACCCTGTGCCTATTCACAGACACATGGAATTTAGAGGGCCGGAGGTTGTTTGCTGCTGGTATTCATGTGTATTTGTGGGAGTGGGTTGGGATGCTCCTGAAATTTGCCTTTCTATTTTGCAAAAGGAGGGAAAAAAATAGAATGATTTAGAAAAATCATGGCTTTCCACGAGTGGCCTTTCTTGATTGCTCCAAGGGTTAGTGTCTGCCTTGTGTCGTGGTCGCCTTGCATTTTGTTTGTAAAGGTTCGTCATAGACCCCTTATGAGGCACATGTTTTCTTCTCCATTTGGGTCTTTCTATCGCCAGGCCTTATCACAGTGCTTGGTGCATAGATATTGCTTAACAAATGTTTGCTGGTTAGTTGATTTTCTTTAGCCATTCCTTGGGTTTGAGGGTCAAGATAAAAAGGAGGATTGAATCCCAACTCCCCTCCCCGTGTTTGGAGAAGGTCTTTCTCCAAAATCAGATTGCATTTTTCCCACAAAGATCTTTCTTTCCTTACTTTTCCCCGTCTGCAACCTCCTTTTCATCCTCCTTTCTTAGAGATATAGTCAGCCCTAGAGATGCCAATAGTACTAGGTGTGAAGGGTGAGGAACTAAGGGCTGGGGTGAAGCCAACATGGAGGGAGATACACTAACAGGCAGAGTAGTCACCAACTTAGGTGAGAACGGATGCTTTCTTATTTTCTCCTATGGACCTCTCTTCTATCCCCTGGCCCCCCTCATTGTCTCTCATCTGTAGCATGTCTCTGAATCGAGGAATCAAGTTTTAAAGTCACTTTCCCCCTCCATGTTGAATCCTGGAGAAAATTCCCTGTGATTTAATTCAGATCCTACCTAGAGGGTATGGAGAAGGTTAATGTGAGGGTCAAATGAAATAATGTCCCTAAAGAACCTTGCAAATTGTATTATTCTAAGCTAGGTGGTAGATAGAGGAGTGGGCCTGGAGTTAAGAGGACCTGAGTTCAAATCCAACCTCAGACACTTACTAGCTGTGTGACCCTGGGCAAGTCACTTAATGCTGTTTGCCTCAGTTTCCTCATCTGTAAAATGAACCAGAGGAGGAAATGGCAAACCACACTAGTATCTTTGCCAAGAAAACCCCAAATGGAGTCACAAAGAGTTGGACACAGTTGAATTACAACAATAATATAAATATTAGTTATACAGAGAGGCGATGAATTGCCGTGGCAAGAATATTAGCTGCGTGACCATGCGTAAGTCATTTTATGTCTTTGAGGAGCCATTGAGGAGGATGATAATGACAACAAGAATAAGAATAACAGAGGTAATAACCTCACTGGGATTGTCAGAATGTCAAACTAAAGTAGGAGTTATACCATATTTACAATCCTTAAATACAGTATATTAATGTCAACTCTGATGATTATCACCAGGAATGTAGATGCATTAAAGCTGAGGACCCACTGAGCCAAAGACTCATTTGGGGGAAGGGAATAAACATTTTATATAGCACTGTGCTAAGCACTTTACAAATATCATCTTAACTTGATCCTCACAGCAACTTTAGGAGATAGGTGCTATTATTATCCCCATTTTACAGATGGGGAAACTGATGTGTATATTTTTTTGGGGGGAGGAGGTGACTTGCCCTGGTTCACACAACTAGTATTTACATAGACATTTGTCTATGACTGGAGTTGAACTCAGGCTTTCCTGACTCCAGGTCCAGTACTCTATCCACTGTGCCATCTAACTTCCTTTAATTTACTTGGTAATTAGTAGGAGGTAAGAGGACCCTTTAAAAAATGCTTTCTTGGGTATTTGGAATTTACAGTAATTAGCAGGCAGGGGCAATGTAGGTGGGATTTGTGGTTCTAGATTTAGCCCCTTGCTGCCCTATAGCAATTCATGATCCCTAAACTTTTTTGATCACACATCCCATCAGTTAAAAAAATAATCCATATGTGTATATATTTACTTATTTGTAAGTTATATACATATTCAATGCCACTAAAACTTATGTACATTGAAGATTTACAATAGGAAACAAAGGTTGAGACAAAGATGAAATACTATTTGATCCTGGAGGTGAGAGGGAGCCATGGGAGTTTATTGAGTGAAGGCATTACATGGTCAGACCTTGGCTTTAGGAAAATCACTTTGACAGCCATGTGGAGGATGGAATGAGGAGAGAGAGAGACTTGAGCCAAAAGGATGAGTTATGAGACCGTTGCAATGATTCAAACAATAGCCTTCCTACTCTGCCTCCTCTCTTTCCTAAGAAGGCTTCCAAACTTTTAGGATAATTACAACCTAACTTCAACCAGTAGCAGAACAAGTTAAGAATCCTTCCTGACGAAGTAATAGTATCAATCAATAAATTCAATTCAATGAACATTTATTAAGCACCTACTATGCGTATCAACTGTGCTGGAAAGGATTCCTAGGCATTTCTTCGGAATCAATCAGAGGTATAAACTACCTTTAGGTACAAAGAGTTGAATGGATTAAAAAAGTCATTCGATAAAAATTAGATGACAAAACATATTGGAATTAGCTGAAAGAATTAGACATTGATCCAGGCCTATGTATAGCAAAGAAGGAGATGCCAATGGGAGCGTTCCAGAGTTCAATTTTGGGATCTCTTGGAGGATCTGGAACCAGAAAGCAGCAAAATGTGAAGGAGGAGGATAAATTCTGAAGGAATGTTTCCCCACCTCCACCCCTTAACTATGTCATCAGAAAGATGGGCCCAGTAACAAACAATGTATCTATCTGAATGAAGTTTCAGGGCCCCTACATTCAGACCCTAGCAGGGAATTACATCTACCCAAGGAGAATTTTATGATGGGAGAAAATATTCCATCCAACTAAGAATTATGAGGTACCTCTTTTGTTACAATATGTTCTCTAATATATTTTTAATTAATTAATTTATTTTTTGCTTTTTGGAGGGCAATTGGGGTTAAATGACTTGCCCAAGGTCACATGGCTAGTTTTTATGTTAAGTGTCTGAGGCCATATTTGAACTCAGGTCCTCCTGACTCCAGGGCCAGTGCTCCATTCACTGTGCCACCTAGCCACCCTATGTTCTCTAATATTAAGCCCACTTTCCTCTGGATTCCATATGTACTTGTGGGAGAAAGTGTCTCAGACTTTTTTTGGGGGAGGGGTTTTCTGTACCAATTGTTCCTACTAAAATTGTCTGGCTAGTTGATAATTAATGAGAAGCATACTATAATGGAGGCTCATGAGCTAGAATACTAGAAAACTACCCCTTAGCCCCTTGGGTTACCTCTAGAACCTTGAAGGGAGAAGGCTGGGGAGCCACTGAATGGAAGTGGGAAAGTATCCCTAAAAGAATTACTATTACCAGAGCTCATTCAGGATTTGGGAGGCTCTGAAGCAGTGGTTCTCAACCTTCCTAATGCTGCGACCCTTTAATACAGTTCCTCATGTTGTGGTGACCCCCAACCATAAAATTATTTTTGTTGCTACTTCATAACTGTAATTTTGCTACTGTTATGAATTGTAATGTAAATATCTGATATGCAGGATGTATTTTCATTGTTACAAGTTGAACATAACCCACAGGTTGAGAACCACTGTGAGTCTGAAGGAAAGTGTAGGAGAGAAGAGGTTATTAGCCTGCCTACCAAACTGTTGCAGATTTCATTGTTGTATACCTGTGAAACTTGTATACCAGTGCCATACCAGGAAACTGAATCACTTCCATTTCATTTGTCTTAGGAGGATTCTGAAGATCACCTGGCAAGATAAGGTACCCGACACTGACGTCCTTTCTTGAGCTGAACTGCCAAGCATTTAAACTCTACTGCAGAGAGAGCAACTCTGATTGTTTGAATGCCAAGCATATGTTTGCCTAAAAGACTATTTTATGGAGAACTCACACAAGGCAAATGCTCACATGAAAGTCAGAAAAAGCAACACAAGGATACTTTCAAGGTCTCCCTGAAGAACACCGGAATGGATTGAGAAACATGGGAGCACTGACACAGGTCTGTCCAGTATGGTATGCCCATGTCAAAGAAGGTGCTGTGCTTTATGAGCAAGGCAGAATTATAGTAGCTCAAAAGAAACGTAAGATTTGGAGACATTTCCACTGCAAATGTTCAAATGGACTGTTTATGTCCAACCTGTGGTAGAGCCTTCCAAGCTTGTATTGTTCTGATCAGTCACAGTTGGGACACACTGCACCATGACCCCAACGTAATAATGTCAATTTGATCCTCTCCAAGAACGGACAACAACTACTACCAACTGGAAAAATTGAGGGCTTTAGAATTAAAAGGTCTAAACTTCCTGACACAAGGACTATAATTTCTGTGGGTTCAGAGAATGTCAGCATGGCCTAGACTACGCCTCCTGGTAACCTGAATTCCTATCTACCCTCAAGTTAGAAGCTGCTGGAGAGAAAAACAATCACTTTTCTTCTCAAAGGTTAGCTGCCATGTTTTTGACATATCTGCCGGAGGAAGAACTCTAGTTCTCTGCCCTAGGGTGATGATTGTTTCTGGAAGGACACAGACTTAGATAGCTAGAAACGCAGACACCAGACAGCCTCTGAGCTGGACTGGGCCTCCTCGCAATCCCAGAATCTGCCAGATCCTCTAATGTCTGGCTGTTGGCAATAGTCTCTTTGGGGACTTTTCCTTTGGGGGCTACATTCTTTTTAACCCCTATACAAGAAGAATTAACTTCCTCGTCCCAGTTTCTAGAAGGGCAGCTATTCTAGACTCTTCCACAAGACAAAAACTCCCATTTCTGTGGAGTTTGTATGTTTGCAGTGTGTTTTTTTCACACACCACCATTTCACATATTATTAATCCACAGTAGTGATGTTGATATTGATCAAGGAAATTTCCTGATCAACTTGCATGGTAAGCCTTTGGGATATGATGGGTACTACCTTATAGAGATAGTAGGCACACCCATGGACACCCTGTTGAAGAGTCACAGACAATTTCTGGTTAGTTTTCAGTCATTGGAACTGTTTCCAAGATGACTAATTGTTGTCAGGAGATTAGAAGTAGCTTCTCCTTTGGTGAGACCCATAAAGGGTTAATGGGATTTTGCTGAGCCAGTCTCTAACCTCAGAATGACAAAACAGTAGTCCAGAAACAAAGTACCAGTAATCAGGTAACTGTTTAATTAATTAGTTTCATTTTGAGGAACAGATTTGCACATCAAGAATTCTTCATATAGGAATTCTACCTTGCTCAAGTGAAGACAAATTATACACATAAATTACAAGTGGGAAGAAGGGGGAAGGTGGATTATGAACAATGTTTTCCTGGGCTTGAGTGGTTTCCCATGACAGACCCACAAATGGAAGACAATCCAACAATTCTGGAGTCCTGGGGAAGCAATATTGCTCGAGTCCTTGGGGGTCTTTAGTTGGTGGGTCACAGGACCAGAGTTCTGTGACAGGAACAGGCCCTACAGTCTTTGATTCACTTCTCTTCAGGTACACAAGCAGAAGGATGTCAGTAATTGTGAGCCTTCAAACTGCATTGTGAGTCTGACTCACAAGAGAGATAATTCTGAAAAATATTGGTATATACATTACACATATCATATTGATTATTAAATATAAACTGACACAGATGCTCAGTTCTTTCAAGGCTTCATAGGGAATGTGGTATCTGTGCTGGATCTTGAAATAACGGAATGACTTTATCAGGGAGAGATGGAGGAGGGGAGGAATGCCTTTGATGTACTGGGCACTGTGCTACGCACTTTACAAATATAATTTCATTTGATTTTCACAACAACCATTTGAGGTAGGTGGTATTTTTGTCTTTATTGTACAAAATCATAGTACTTACTACCCATAGCTAGTAAGTGTCAGAGGCTGGATTTGAACTCAGGGCTTCTGACTCCAGGCCCAATACTCTATCCACTGCACCATTTGACTGCCCCTACCTGAAAACGGAAGATGGTTTTATTTATGGCTCACATCTAAAGTTTCCCTAAAAGGAGAGAGTAAAAAAAAAGTATTCATGTGTACTGTGATACAATGTATTACTCTGGTGTGAGACGGCTAATTTATTCCTATACTCAAAAGGAATGCTAAGCATGGGACACTCACAAGGGGGCATTTTATTTTATTTTATTTTTTTAAATTAATTAATTTATTTTTATTAACTTGTTTGTTCACTTTTAGGTTACAAGATTCTGTTCCATAGTCATTTCAGTTATAGATTTTTCTCCCCTTCCTCCCCATCTCCCACCCGACCCCCCCATGGTGGCATACAGTCATGTATAGGATCTGCAA
>CM053593.1:133899176-133975670 GCA_028646575.1 Pseudocheirus occidentalis
GGCATAGTTCCAGATTGCCCTCCAGAATGTTTGTATCAGTTTACAGCTCCACCAGCAATGCATTAGAGTTCCAATTTTTCCACATTCTCTCCAGCACTTGTCATTTTCCTGTTTTGTCATCTTAGCCAATCTGACTGGTGAGATGTGGTACCTCAACGTTGTTTTGATTTGCATTTCACGAATCAATAGTGATTTGGAGCATTTTTCCATGTGTGTAAATATATCTTTAATTTCTACCTCTGTAAATTGCCTGTTCATATCCTTTGACCACTTATCAATTGGGGAACGACTGGCGTTCTTGTAAATTTTATTTAATTCCCTGTATATTTTAGAAATGAGGCCTTTATCAGAGACATTAGTTGTAAATATTCTTTCCCAATTTCAAGGGGGCATTTTATAAAAGACTTTTAAAAATAGTAGTAACCTATCAACTACTGTTACAATCTACTGAGAGTCTGCTACCTCATTGAATATAAACCCATTTGCAGGACTTCTGAGAAATTCTAATTGTTAGGCGTTTTGTACTTCACTATAGTTCTGCAATAACCCCATAACTCAATTCTGAGTTTTTCTGCTGATAAAGTAGCCAGATTTGGCCTAATTCTCATGGCAACTCCCTCCGAGAATGCTGAAGTAGTTTCTGGAGACTGGAGATCTTCCCCTGTTACCATTCAGTTTTGATTAGATGAGAGCCAGGATCTTGTGTTTACCCAAGATAAAGAAATAACGGGACACAAAAGAGATGGCCCAAACCTAAGTTTAGACTTGTCCAAACAGGACATGGGCTTTTTAGTTGCCATGTGTTCATGGCCCCATGGAGGCAGAGGCGAAGAATGGGGCTCTGGCCCCAACCTCTCTCCAACTAGAATCCAGGAAGCAGCTTAAGACAGTTCTGAGAAGCATTTACTGCTGGAAAGGAAGATAGAAGTTGTGTGTGTGTGTGTGTGTGTGTGTGTGTGTGTGTGTGTGTGTGTGTGTGTGTGTGTGTGCTGGAACTGCTTCCTTTTGCAAATCCACTGTGTCATTGAGTTCTCTGGCTCTGCAGCCATTAAGGGGATTCCTTATGATCTCTAAATTCAAGCCCTTCAGTGATGACTCACACATGGCTGGAAGCAAGCATCTAGACTACACGCGGTTGTCAGGAAGCAGGAATGGCAACTCTGATTATGCTCTGTGGGATGGCTGGCCCTCATATCACAGGAATTGGAAATGGCCTATATGAATGCCCAGAGGAAGGGGAGAATAAATTCAAATTGTAATATTAATAATAATGATTAAGATGATGATGATGATTGCTGGCATTCACATAGTGCCTACTCTATTTCAGGCACTTTGCTAAGTAAGCACTTTACAATTATTATCTCATTTGAACCTAACAACTCTGGGAGATGTCTATTATTACACCCATTTTACAATTAAGGAAACTGAGGCAAACTGAGATTTAAGTGACTCACCCAGGATCACACAGCTAGCAATTGTCTGAGGCTGGATATGAACCCAAGTCTTCCTGACTATAAGCCCAGCATTTTATCCACTGTGCCTTCTAGCTGCCTAGTGGTCAAGTTTGGCTAGAATGTATACTATATAAATGAAAACATAGTATGCAAATCCCTCTTTTTGTTAGACCTAGTCTTTTTCCTTTTAACAGGTCAACAAGCTTTTTTTTTTTTTGGAGAGGGAAGGCAGGGCAACTGGGGTTAAATGACTTACCCAAGGTCACATGGCTAGTAAGTGTTAAGTTGTTAAGTGTCTGAGGCTAGATTTGAAATCAGGTCCTCCTGACTTCAGGGCCGGTGCTCTATTCACTGTACCACCTAGCTGCCCCATCAACAAGCATCTCTTAAGCACTTATACCAGGCATTATGCTAAGCATTGAGAATTCAAAGAAAGGCAAAAACAGACAAACAACAACAGTCTCTGTGCCCTAGGACCTTACAGTTAAGCTACCCCTTCTTGCTTGGTACCCCTTGGCCCTTTTTCTGGAAAGCATCTCCTTCCCTCTTCATCTATCTGTATTATCTATGTCTGGGAACTTCCAGGGTAGAAACTGCCAATATCCTGGTTGATTGGTAATCTCCCTGCTATTATTCCAAAATCAGAAAACCAATCAAACCTACCCAAGTAGGACTTAGAGCTGCCCAGATACATGGAGTGAAGATGGACTCAGGAATCCCTTATGTTGTACCAGATCCTGGAGACAGTCATTCCAATATCATACCAGACCCCTTCTCTCTGCCATGGTCCAAAGACCAGCGCCGGCCAAGGCTTCCTGACAACCTTCTTGACTGTATTCCTCCCCAGGCCTGCTTTGTAGGTGTCAACTTTGGCCAAACATAGGGGATTTGCTAGTTTGGAACTGTCAGTTATAGACTTAGTTCCAGTGTAGGGAATAATTAGTTGCCTTTGGACCCTTCTCTTTTCCCTGCCTCCTCCTACCTTTTTCTCGATTTTTACTACTTAAGCCATATGGTCTTCCTTTAAGTGTCTCTAGTAAAAGGACCCATTCCTTTCATTATCCAATTCTTCTGTGAAGTCCCATTTAGTCCCAGCAACAGAATAATGTGAAATAAGCAGGAAAGGCAGGTTGGATCCAGACTGTGGAAGGCATTGAATGTCAAACTAGTAGAGACAGAGATTTTTTTGAACAGTCGGTCTTTTGAGTGTTATAATTAGATTTTAGGAAGATTATTTTGGGTCAACTGTGTCTAGGATGAATGTTGTAAATGAATGTCACTTTTGTTAGGTCAGGGACTTTTTTGTTTGATTTTTTGCATCCCTAGGTCCTAGCACAAAATAAACTCTCAATAAATGCTTGTTAGATTGGGATGGATGGGGGCAGGGAGATAGTCCAATAATCCAGATGAGAGGTGAGGAGGACCTGAGCTAGGATGCTGATTGTGTGAGGATAAAGATTGGGACAGCTGGGAGAAAAATGATCAATAGAATGGAGAGCTCCTGACAGCTCTTCAAAATCCCCTCTGAAAGTCTCCCCTGCCCCTAATCCTAGGTCTCTCATCCCTGACCTTTTGCCTGCTTCCCTTCTCTTGACCTCAGTCAGGCAGCTGAAGTGAGGACAAACCAGCTCTCAATTATCAAGTACTGAACTGCCTTGCCACTTCTCCACTATTTTAGAATAACGGCTCTCATGTACATAGCATTTTAAGTTTTGCAAAATGCTTTCCTCATAATAATTCAGTGAGGCAAGTAAGATAAGTACACCCCACTAAAAGAGTGGCAATAATCCAAATTTACTTGTGTGTTGTCTATAGAAAGGTATTATGTCCCTGTATTAATTATCCAGTGAGGGAGCTTTAAGTTGTCTACTAGGTAATACTCTCCAGGAGCCATCAGTCCATTAGCCATCTCAATTCTTCTCCATCTCTCTCAGCATGTGTAATCTAGCCCCCTTAGAATGGTTTTGGTATCCCCACTGGTGAGCAGTAGGTGCTGAACTTACAGATGTTTAGATCACCCTCCTCATCCTCCCACCCAGACTAACTTCACCTGTCTTCAAGTAACAAGAGAGATTTGGAAGGGGACACTAAGAAATTTTGATTAAAATAAAAACAATGTGAGACCTACAGCTCATGCATGATTCTAGAGTCCCTACTCTGCATCTGGAATTTCCTCTGTCGCTGAAAGCCATAATCACAGGACCTGGTTACTCAACGTACTGTGGCCACAGAATTTCCTGAACACAGTGAAAATGGAAAGAAACAAAGTTTAAACATTTTCCTACATGGAGTTATTTGCCTCCATCTATTTCTCTAAACCTTTTGCTAATACTTGAAGATCTTTGGGCTTCCAGGAGACAGTCTCAAACCATCTTCACCCACACAGATTATGGGCAGGATTAAGGAAAGGGTTTTCATGTCTGGGTTAGGGACCATAGGGAAGAGAAGCAATGTGGGAGGGAATAGTCAGTCCCTCCATTTCACCAGCTCATGGGATTGCTAATAGCTGCCAGTCCTTGCCTTACTTTTGCCCCTAATGGGCTCTATGTTCTTCTGATTTAGGGGATAGATGGTCACAGTCTGGCTTTCTTTCTCCTCTAGAGACTCTCAGGCTGTCAAACCTCCTATTTCCAATCTCAACATCAAAGTGTAATCATAGTGCCTGGGACACCCCAAATCTCCAGGGCAAACAGTTGGAAAAAGGTCCCTTCATCTATTGCATGAGTACATATCTTTCCACTTCCCTGTCTTTTCTTGAGGCTTGTTGCCAGTGACCACCCAGTTTCCCTGCCCTCTCTTTGTGTTCCATAAAATATTAGGTGAAGTTTTGTTTTTGATGGTGACCATCTCATAAATTCTGCTCCATTTGTTTCTCTCATTGGGATTGCACTGACTTTGTGTATGAGGGAGGAGATTCCACTCCCACCCTAATGTAATCACAAGAGGCCCAGAATATGGTCCCAAAGTATCAAGTACGTGCTAAGGAATTTTCCTACAAGGCCACAACAATTAGGTTTTAATGTGTAAACAAAATTAATCTAGGCCTCGCCACTCTAACGGTAAAAATTCTTCTCCAGTTGTGTCAAGAAGGAAACTGTGTGATTGAGAGAACTGGTCAAATCTTCTGGGTCTGTATTTTATAACAAAATCCACAAATAGCAATTCATTCAGCAGTATGGGAGTTCAGCTTTCCAAGCTTGGGAGCTCTTGATATGGCGGACTTGTTGGCTTCTACAAAAGAGAAGCAGCAGAAGGAGATTTTTGTGTCCTTCCCTCCCAGTCCCTTTCCCCCACCCCCAGTCCCATGTCAGAGCAAAGGAGACAATACATCCAAGCATGGAGCAGAGACACATTGACATAGCTAAAAAGATACAGTTGATGCAGTTATGAAGAAATCTTCAGGGAATGGCCCCTTGTGATGGTGAAGAATGTTAGCTATGAATTCAAGAAAGGAGCTGATCCTGGGATTCCTTTTTCTATTTCTTCCCTTGCTAGCGGAGCTGTGCCCTGCTGCTGGTAGCAGACACACAATCTCTGCTTGATTTTTCCCATGACCTTTGGGGTGGGGGTAAAGATTGAAAAAGGACCATCCCCTTGTCCCTCTAAGAGGGAACATCGAGAGGTTTGGAAGCATATTAGTGAGGGGAAATTCTTAAAAATAAATGTTGTTTATTTTTAGTTTACAACATTCATTTCCACAAGATTTTGAGTTACTAATTTTCTCCCCATCTGTCCCCTACCCACCACCCCAAAAGCAAGCTCCCACTGAGTACTCCCTCCCCCAATCCTCTCTCTCTTATATCCTCTCCCATCCCCCCTCCAACTTTCCAGTAGGGCAAGATGGATCTCCATATCCCAGTGACTATATAGCTTATTTCCCAGTTGCATGTAAATAATAATAATAATATTTTTAAACATTTTATTTTAAAACTTTGAATTCCAGATTCTTTCCCTTCTTCCCTCATGCACCCACCCTTACTGGGAAGATAAGCAGTTCAATATAGGTTGTACATATGTACTTATGCAAAACATTTCCACAGTGGATATATTGTGAAAGACTGACTATATATAGCCCCCTTCTATCATCCCTCCTCTTATCCCCTTTCCTCCTACTTTGTTGTAGGGTAAGATACTCAATTTAGTGTGTATGTTATTCCCTCCTTAAGGTGAATTCAATGAGAGTAAGGTTGACCCATTCCCTTTTGCCTTCCTGTTGGAGGGGAAATTTTTGATATATCTTCTTTGTAATTTTCCTGTTGAATATACTGTACAGCTATAGAATGTTGATTGCCTATATATTATAAAGATAGGTCAAGGCTGAGCTAGGACATTTCCCAGAGGCAGAGGGGGGCTCTGGATCTTTAAATATTGCTATTTTTATGATCCTGAGTAATAGGCTGGAATTTAAAAAAAATAGTAAGAATTTTTTTTTTTCCTGACAGGTAAAGCTAAAATCTCAATGAGACAGGACCACAGGCCTCTTTGCTTGTGTATAGTGTCTACCTGGTGGAGGGAACTATACACACACACATATATGTATATATATATATACACACATATACATAATACATATTATACTATATATGTATATATACACACATACATAATATATACTAATTAGAGGAAGGGAATAAGCATTTGTTCTTATCTACTATATGCTCAGCACTATGTGCTTTACAAATAATATGTCACTGGAATCCTCACAAAGTCCCTGTGAGATGGTTGTTATTCTTCCCATTTTACAGATGAGGACACTGAAGCAAACAGAAGTTAAGTGACTTGTCCAGTGTCACACAGCTAGTGTCTGAGGCTGGATTTGAACTCAGGTCTTCTTGACTCCAGGCCCTCCATTCTATTTATGACACCACTTAGCTGTCTTATATATTCTTTTGTTGGTAAATTAATTGTAAAGTGACACTGTTGTCTTGTGGGTTTGTGCGGGCTGCTGCTGCAGCATGTCTTGTAACCTGGATAACTACCAAGTGTACATCCAGCCTAAACCCATTGTCATACCCATTTTATTGATGAGGAAAGTAAGGCTTAGGTAAGTGACTGGTCCATGATCACATAGTTAGTGAATGGTGAAGACAGAAATTGAACTTAGGGAGTTCTTTTCATTGCACCACTCTCACAAGAGGGATTTTGGCCCCCAAAGGAAGAAACAGGAGTGATAGGTGGAAGTTACAAAGAGGAGACTTTACACAACTATTCTATTTCTTCCCCAATTCCTTTCCCTTAAAAGGACCCTATAAGAAAGAAGACAGTAGAAAAATATTGAGTGCTTATTCCAATAGAATACACACTCCTTGAGTCTGGGGACTACTTAAAAAATTATTTCTTATCCTTAGTACTTCATTGTACTTAATACTTGTTAAATTTTTTTCTTCTGATCACATTCATTCCCTTAGCACAGGTTTCACCTGGACATCTGGGGAGTCACATAGGTGGCCAGGGGCTGCTGAAGGAGTGTTTGGATGTGCAGGAAGTGGGTAGTGGTATATTAGGGAGAAAAGGCAGATAACACAGAAATGTCGGGTTAGGAAAATTCTCCTCCCCAGCTGATACAGAAACCTTGGTTTTCCGAACATTAGCTCCTAGTAGCCACAGATTGGTATTGGGACAGCTCTCTGGGACGAGACTGGCAGACAGGAGAGGATACATGTTAATAGCAGTACAGGTGAGTGAAAAATTGGGCACTTTTTCTGTGCCTTAGTGAACCATTCCAGTGCTTTCTTTCAGATACAGTAGGGGAGGCAGAAAGGTAGGGGCCAGGCAGAGGTTGGATAAACCTACTCCATAGCTTGTCATCACCTCCTAAGCCCCAGGCTGAAAAATCTTTCACTCTCTGCTGGGGAGCGGTGGCCTGATTGGAACACCAGAAAAGGTCTCTCAAACTCCTTCTGGAAGACCAGTTCCCTGAGAAGAGTTAGATCTTGTCTGCCTCCTGGAGGTGCTCTGTGCGGATAAAAACTAAAATGACTCCAGAACAGGGCATCGTTTTTGGTTTGGGTTGAGCAATTTGAGATACTACAGTAAGGATAGGTCTTCTCATGTCCTTAGCATCTTATTTCTATCCCATTTCAAATGCTTTGGGAATGAACGTCCTCTGTTGAATTGAGTTCCCTAGGACACTTATTCCCCTTTCACAGAGTTTTGGTTGATTTTTTATTTTCCATGAAATGGGACAGGTGAGTAAGGTTCAAAAGGCTAATCCACAGGCTAGCGGTGCGACCGCGGACAAGTCACTTAGCCTTAGTTTCCTCCTCTGTCCAACAGACATAATGCTTGAATTATTACTCAACGTTCAGAGTCAAGGGCCGCGCCTTCCAAACCTTAGTTGTTCCTAAAGTCCGGTAATTTTGGAAAGCAAGGGAAAGACAAAATCCCTCCCCAAACCTGACGTTCAGAGTATGTACGCTCCTCTCTCCATCCGCCTCTTTGGTAAATCAGTATCATCTCTGGAATGAACCATTTATTTGATGGGGGAGATGTAACTTTGTCTCAGTATTTTGGTGTTAATACTCCAATAATGACAAAGTTTCTAAAAAAATCCTCAAGTTATCATTACAATTCAACATTTTAAAGGTATATATAGAATTCTAAAGAGGGGCAAATTAAAATTCGCTTCCGGAAGTTTTTATATACTTCCCCTTCGGATCAAATGAGAATGCTCATCCTACCCCTCTTCCGACAAAGGAGGCGGAGTCTGGGAAGTGGCGCGTTCCAGGGCGGGATTGGGTTAGCCCAAGGGAGAAAGGGTGGGGGGGAGTATTTTGAGGAGAAGGCTTTTGGCGGTGATAATATCTTTCGCTTCCCATAAACTAATTCTGTTTGCTCTGTTTAATAAATATATGCGTTTGGGAGCCTAGAAGCCTATGCAGTCTCAGACAAAAAGAGAAGGAAATCTCTCCTTTATTCCTTTCTCCACCCGCCGATTGGTTGCGTCTTTCTCCCCACGTGTTCCGAACCTGGGGTGGCCAGGTCTGGACAGCCTACCTGGTCCTGGGCTGGTTAGGGTCTAGGGGTCTCATGGCTCCAAGGGTCGAATCCCCGAGGCTGGTGCTCCTGTTTAGCGGCAAGAGGAAGTCAGGGAAGGACTTTGTGACGGACGAGTTGCGGAGCAGGTAGTCAGCAGGGGTGGGTGGAAGAGGTGTCAAATTTAGGACAAGTGCAGGGTCCACTTGGGGAGGATAGTCTTGGTGTCTCTTGATGGTTTGGTGGAGGTGGGTTGAGGGTTCATTGCCACGTAAGTAATGCTTTGTTTGACAGCGCCTTTCTTTCTTATACATAAGTTCCTTGGGGGCTGGAATGCGTTTTTTGTTTCTGTTTTTTATGCTTTGGTCTCCGGATCCTTAGCACTTTGTGACTTGCGCATAGTAGGGTCTTATAATCAATGCTTGCTTTAAAAAATTCTTTTGTTGGTTGAACCTTTTTTTTAAAAATACTGTTGCCACTGTCAGTTTCTATGCCCTCAGCCCTTCTACCTTACCACTAGAGATACCTCCCCAAAAATAATGACAGTGAAATGAAACAAGCCACTACTGTCATTGTATCTGCCAGTGTATCCACCATTCTGCACATGTAGTCCATCACCTCTCTACAGATCAGAAGATAAGTGTGCGTTTACTGTTGGCACCTGGAACCAGTCTTTGAAATCTTTCTTAATCAGTGCGTATTGAATTGAATGAAATCAGGCTGTAGGCCCCAAAGAAATGAGTTAGAAGTGGAGTTACTTAAACAGGAGATGGCTTTAGGCTTTTTGGATCATAGGATTTAGAGCTGGAAAGGACCATAGAGATCAGTAATGCCTCACCTACTCTTCTCATTGTAAATGCTGAAGAAACCTAGGCCCATTTACATGGAATGACTTGCTAAGTATCAGTACAGGGGTTGAGTGGCAGAGCTGAGATTAGAACCTAGGGCTTCTGACTCCAAATTCAGCCAGGTTCTTTGCTGTGTACCAGCCATGTCAGAGTCAAAAGAAAGGGTGACACTAATCCACACATAAGGATCCCTGTGGGGTGCGTATTGACTTAGTTTTAAAATGTAATGTAATCTATGTTTTATATTTTTATTTATTTTGTTGAATGTTTTCCAGTTACATTTTAATTCGATTGAAGCAGCAGGTGGTAATGTTGGGCTTCAAGTTTGATATCAGTGTCCATACAACACTAGCACCTTCTCCCCTTCCTCCCCTTTTTCTTGGAGCCTGCTGGATAATGCAGTTGAATAGAGTGCTTGACCTGGAAGATCTGTATTCAAGTCCTGCCTCAGATACTTTAGTAGCTATATGATGATACCAGAGAAGTCATTTAACTGCTCCTAGACTCCGCTTCCTCATCTGTAAAATGGGGATAATAGTACCTACTTCATAGGTTGTTGTGTTATGACTCAGGTAGAAATTAGCAAGTTTTAACAGAGTGACCAGGGAATCCAGTTAAAAGTTTTAAGGAGCTTTAATAGAAAACTGATTTAGCCATGGCAACTGTCTCTCTTATGCCAATCAATAGAGAGCAGTCCTGATCCAACCAAGCAGACCCCTTTTATACTATGTTATCCCATTGTCAATTTATTACAGATTGATTACAGAAGAAAACCAGGCACAGGGATTTGTTCTTTGTAGTTGGGGGAGTGTAAACTTTCTGCTGGATGAAAAACAAGGTATAGAAACCAGGGGTTTGTAATTTCCTCTTTGCTGATCCATCAAGAATTTAGACATGGGAACCAGAGATTGCAATTACCTTAGGATAGATCAATTAATATTTGGACATGGGAACTCAGGGGTGGTAAATACTTCAGCATTGACCCATCAAGGTTTGGACATGGGAACCTAGAGGTGGCGAGCACCTTAGCATTATGGATGAGGAACTAAATACAATTGAGAATGCAATTCCAAAAGAAAACAAACCCTGTTACTTGAATGCGTCCTTTTGCTGAGCCCTGATTAATATCCACTTTGGGTTCATTCCCAGTTTTAGGCCTGCTAATTTCTGGTTCAGCTTGGGTATTCAGGGCTTATTTGATTTCTTTAATTTTACAGAATATCCGACTATTTCACTGAGATTTCTACTTAACTAGGTTCTGCCCATTTCAGTTGTATCAAATCCCATAATATATGTAAGGCACTTTGCAAACTTAAAATGGAAAATCAGTGCCATTAGATTTATTATTTTAAGCATCTTGATTAACTTTTAAGAAGGGTATAACTATTAGGACTGAGGAATAGGAACCTGGGGAGTAGGTTGGTGAGGGAGACAGGATGCCTTGTTGAAAGGCACGTAGGTGGACATGCCTTAGGCTGGCTGCTTAATACTGAAGGGATTTGGGTTTTGGGGAGAGTCATGGGTAGGGCCCTGGAACTCAGTGTTCAGTCCCTCCCATAGCGCATTCTCAGCTTTCCTCCAGCCAGAGCATTCTCAACCACAAAATCACTGAGCTCCACAACCATGCTTCTTGTTGGTCAGGGACCTATTTCTTTTTAGTCTTGTTCCCAAAGAGCAATAATAAATGCACCATGGATTGGAATGACTTGTCGTCCCTGTGTGCAGAGGGGTGTGTGTGTACATATACACACACACACATATATACAAATATTTTATGTATAACTATGTAAATATAGTTTGTATATGTATATACGTGTGATAACTATAGATAGATAGGTACAGCTGAATCTGTGATTATCATCTACCTGGGAAACTCCTGGTGTGGAAACTTCCACCACCCCAGCATTTTTGTAACTCTGTAACTTAAATTATTATTAGTGTGTTGCCTGGGGGCACTGAGTCATTAAGTGATTTACCTTTGGTCACCCTGGGAATATGTTTCCCTGGTAGGACTTGGCAGATCTTCCTGATTCCTTTGAAAACCCTCTAGATGCACACTACCAGGGGTCACTCATTCTACATGGGTTAGATAAAATGTTTCTTGATTCCTTTTGGAGTTGTTGAAGGAAAAATTCATGCTTTTGTTAGTGTACTGGAGCAGCCTAGGCCAATCAGAAGGACCTGAGTTCAAAGCAGCCTCAGACACTTACTTGCTGTATAACTCTGGGGAAGTCACTTGACCTTGTTTGCCTCAGTTTCCCCATCTGTAAAATGAGCTGGAGAAGGAAATGGCAAACCATACCAGTGTCTTTGCTAAGAAAACCCCAAATGGGGTCATAAAGAGTCAGAAACAACTGAACCGATTCAATAACAGCAATGAAGGAGTTGGACTAGGTTTATTTTAGGCAGTCTTTTCCACCTCTGGAATTCCAGGATTTCACCTCCTCTTCCAGGCTTCTCTTCTTATATCCTTGATTTAAGCAGGTCTGAGATCCTGTTTTGTAGATCTGAGGTCTGTTTCAATTTAAGCATCGGTCTTAAAAGTCACAGACTTTTCAAGCTGAAAGGTCTTAAGAAGTTTCAGAGACTGTGCCAGTTGAAAAGGGATCTAAGTCATCTAAGCCAGCCCTCATTATTTTTTAGAGGAGAAAGTGGAAGGGAAAGTAGGTTGCTCAGTCATTTAGCAGTAAGCACTTATTAAGTGCCTTCTGTGTGCCAGGCACTGCTAAATACTGGGGATATACAAAGAAAGGCAGAAGACAGCGCCCTGGAGGAGCTCATAGTCTAATGGGGAGACAACAAATTACAAAATCGATTGGAATTAGTTATCAGAGAGAAGCCTTAAGAATGAAGAGGACTTAGGAGAGGATCCTGTAGAAGGTGGGATTTTAGTTGGGATTTGAAGGACACCTGGGGACTGAGATGAGGAAGAACACTCCAGGTATGGAATGAGGAGACACCTGGAGCAGAGAGACAGAGTGGCTTGTTCATGGAACAGCCAGGAGGCCATTGTCGCGGGATCATAAAGTACTTGGAGAACATGGTGTATGGTGTCAGAAGACTGGTGGGAGTTGGAGTGCCGGGGTGGGGGGGAATAGGTTATGAAGGGCTTTGAACACCAAAAAGAAGATTTTGTATTTGATCTTAGAGGTGATAGGGAGCCGCTGGAGTTTCTTGAGTAAGAGGGGATGACGTGACAAGACCTGCCGTTTAGGAAAATCACTTTGTTGCTTGTTTGGAGGCTGGATTGGAGTGAGGAAAGATTTGAAGCGGGCAGCCCCACCAGCATATTGCATAGTCCAGGCATGAGGCAATGAGGCCCTGCCCTAGGGTGGCTTCAGAGTTGTACTTAATGCAGGTTCTGGCCGCCTCCCCTCCCTGTCCGGTACACTAGGTACATACAAGTCATCTCTTTGAGTCAGGGAGCCCCCTGTTTTGATGAGTGAATTCTTAGAAAAATACATTTCATAGCTTCCCATGGTGACTTATCATTTTGAACAGCTCTCACTAGTAGAACATTTTTCCTTTTCTTCAGCCTGAATCCCTTGTGCTGCTGAGGTAGCTGGTGGAGTCATGGGCTCATCAGGTTGTGGGAAAAGTCTGTTGAGTGTCTCTTGCAAGGGTAACTCAGTCCTACCAGAGGGGAGTGGTGGGTGCTGGGCTGTCCTGATTGTACAAGTGTTGACTTGAAAGGTGACCAGAACATTGGGTGGGGAGATGCAGGTCTAAGTGAGCTAACCCAGTTCTGGCCTTGGGGGGGGGGCGGGGTGTCTTCCCATCCCACAGGCTGGGGACGGATGTATGTGCTGTGCTTCGGCTCTCTGGACCCCTCAAGGAACAGTACGCCCAGGTATGTCATGGTGCAGCCAAATCTGCTGCTCCCCTGGCTTTTCCAGCTCAGCTTGGTAATTAATGCTCATCTACAGGTAAGCTGTAACATGTCTTTTATCCGAGGCTAGCTCCTGCGTGCCCTAGCCCACTTCTGGGCTCCACTTTTGTTAGGTGGTATGCTTTCAGGCAGGCAGGCTTTTAAGTCAAATCAACAACCTTTTAGCAAGCTCCTTCTGTGTGCCAGGCCTTGTACTAAGACTGGGTGAGACAAAAACCAGCAGGAAGACAGTCTCTGCTCTCAAGGAGCCTTCATTCTAATGGAGAAAAGACAATACACAAAAGGCAGCTGGGAAGGGACACGTGGTGGAGAGAGCCTGGAGAGTCAGGAATGACGACCAGAGAGGAATGATGCCTTACACTCCTGCTCACAAAACTAAGTGGTTTTCCATTTCCTCCCCATCCCTGGAGTAGATATAAGCTTCCTGGGGGCAGGGACAACTTCATTTTTGTTTTTGTACTTTGCCTAGTACCTGGTGTATAGTAGGCACCTGATTAATGCTCTTTGAATTGACTTGCTCATTGAATTGAATCCAGCTCATTGCTCTGCTGGGTTATTCAGAGTTCCCCAAGTGTACCTGGTACTTTCCTGCCCCCATGCCTTTGCTTATTCCATTGCTCTCCTCCAGGTCTTTGCCTGTCAGAGTCCAGTTCCTCCTCCAAAGCCCGGCTTAAATATCACCTCTATCGTGAGGCCTTCCTTGGTCTCTCTCTACTCAGCCAGAAGTAAACAACTTTTTTTTTCAAAAGAGCACCTTGTTTGTTCCCTTCTGGTGGCAGTCATCATGGGCTAACTTATTTATGGAAAGGCCAAATGGTAGATCTGATGTCTTCTGTTGGATTGTGAGCTCCTTGGTGGCAGCCCTACACGTTTCCTTCAGGGACCAATAAAGGCTTGTTGCATGAATGTCATTTTGGGGCAATGGGCAGCGCCTGATCATCTGTCCAAGCTCAGTCACAGTGCTTTAAATGCCATCTTTGGAGAGCTGTTAATATGGAAGAGACCTTAGGGGAGTGTGTCAACTCAAGTCTCTCCTTTTCCTAGCCCATCCTCCAGTCAACACCTAAAGTGATTTTCCTAAAGCACAGGTCTGACCATGTCACTGCTCAGCTCCAGTGGCTCCACCTTTCCTCTTGGATCAAATATAAACTCTGGCACTTAATACCCTTTATCATCTGGCTTCAGACCATCTCTCTGGCTTTATTCCCCTTAATGCATTCTGCAGTCCAGTCTAATTGGTCTTCCTACTTCCTGTCCCCAAAGTCTCATCTCCCACCTCTGCACTTTTGCCTTGGCTGTTGCCCATGGCTCAAATGTACTTATTCTTTTTTCAGCTTTGCCTCTTAGGATCTCTAGTTTCTTTCAAAGCTCACTCCAGGTGCCACCTATATAAGACTTTTCTTGGATTCTCTAGGGCCTCCCTGACTGCATTACTTTGTATTTATTTTGTATATACCTATAGATTAATAGCATTTATATAAAGCTTTAAGATTTGCAAAGTGCTTTACAGTTATTATCTAATTTAATTCTGGCAACAACCTTAGGAGACTAATATCCCTGTAATGTTGTCGTTCAGTCACGTCTGACTCTTCATGACCCCATTTGGGGTTTTCCTGGCAAAGATCCTGGAGCGGTTTGCCATTTCCTTCTCCAGCTCATTTTACAGATGAGGAAACTGAGGCAAGCAGAGTTAAGTGACTTGCCCAGGGTCACACAGCTAGTAAGTGGATGAGGCTGGATTTCAACTCAGATCTTCCTGACTCCAGGTTTAGTATTTTATCCAGTGTTCCACCTGATTGCTTCTATTTTACAGAGGGGGAAACTGAGACTGAGAAAGGTCCCAGGATCATACAGCTAGTAAGTGTCTGAGGCAGGATTCAAAAACAGGTCTTCTAGGTTTAACACTGTATCCACCATGCCACCCAATTGGCTTCAAGAAAAAGGGGGAAAAATGGGCTGGTCCATCAGTACTCTTTCACCAAACCTCGTTGGTTTAAAAATGCACTAAGAATTTTGGGGGCATCTTGGATATGTGTGCATGTAAGCATGCACACATACATATGTAAGGACACTCACATGGGCCTATGCATGTATATACAAATATGCATGTACCTGTACATACAGGTGTGCATACACACACAGTATATAAGCACCTAGCATACATTTATATGTGTATTCTGCACACGTGTATACACATGTGTAAAATATGCATCTGCTATTTGTATCTAAATGTTTGTTAATGCTTGGATCCATTGATCTGGGTCCTGGTCGCTGGTGACTACCTAACCTCTGAATCTTCCTGATGTTGTGGTCCTCTTTGAGAATCAAAGACAAGCACCAATTAAATACATACATGTTTGGGTAGGCAGCTAGGTGCCTCAGTGGATAGAGTGCTGGGCTTGGAGTCAGGAAGACTTGAGTTCAAATGAGGCCTCAGACATGCATTAGCTGTATGACCTTGGGCAAGTCACTTAACCCTGTTTGCCTCAGTTTCCTCATCTGTAAATTAAGCTGGGAAAGGAAATGGTAAAACACTCTAGTATCTTTTCCAGGAAAACCCCAAAGAGGGTCATGAAGAATTTGACATGATTGAAATAACTGAACAGCAGCAAAAGGTAAGGAGGATGCTGGTTAGCTTCCCCTCTAGCCCACCTCACAGAGGGCAGGGCAGCTCTGTTTATTAGAATTCTTTTATCTCTTGCTAAGGAACTTGCCCCTTCAGAGCTTCATGATGATCTTCTATACTAGAGCAACAAGGAGCAAGTTTTTCTCGGTGTCTTGCGCCATTTCTTATGTTCCCCTTCCATCTTCTCCAGGCTGAGTGTGCTGAGTCATAGTGAGGCCTGGAGGAGCTGGAAGGGGTTTTGGGGGCCATCTGCTCTGACCCCCCTCAGGTTACAGAGGACGAGTCTGCAGCCCTGAGGTGAAGGATGCACTTGCCCCTATCCCCATCCCTCAGTGACTTAGGCTCAAATGCAGCCCTTAAGCTCCTCACATGACATGATTTCCAGACCATCACAGGCTCCTTTGGTTGCCCTTTCACATGTGCCGAAGCTCATCCGTTTCCTTTTTAAAATGTCCCCCCAGAATGGGACCTAGACTCCAGTTGTGGTCTGATGAGTGCACACCTGGAGTTAGTGGTGCCAAGGAAAGGGCATAGCCAGGGTCTTGATGCCAATCTTGGTGATTACTTTCTGTGTATCCCTTTGCAAGTGTAGTATATGGTAGAATGGGTACCTACTCTGGGGGCTGAGGGCCTGGATTCAAACTTTGCCACTGATGATTATGCTGTGTATGCTAGGCAAGTCACTTAACCTCTGTAGCTCAGATTCCAAATCTTTAAAATGGAAGAGTTGTACTAGCTGACCTCTGAGGGAGTCTTCAAGTTCCAGATTAATTCTCTTGATCCTTTTCGAGCCTCTGTGCCTTGACTTGTAACATAAGGACATCAAGCTACTTTGGAAGGCTTTCCATTCTCAGGTATCCCGTGTTAAATTGCAAGAATTCTTGGAGAATTGCAGCACTTTAGGAAGGAGCTGGGAGCCTTCAAGATTAGGGAAGATCCCAAACATGAACTTTTCCTGTTCTGATGTTTTGTTGAGGCCTGGCCCTGTGCTCAGAGGAGGGAAACTTATTTTCAAAGTAACTGGGGAAGATGGCTCACACAATACGTGTGTTTAATTCACGTGGTGTATCCCCCAGACAAATGGAAGTGAAGGGGAATGTGCTCCCAGGGACAGGAATGATCTCCCCTCATTACAGCTGAGCCCCAGGAGTTGGAGTGACCTCTTGGGGGGAGTCACACAGTGAATGCTTTTTGCCATGTTTTGAGCAGGAGCACGGACTAGACTTCCAGCGACTACTTGATGCCAGCAGCTACAAAGAGACCTTTCGGCAGGACATGATCCGCTGGGGAGAGGAGAAGAGGAAGGCCGACCCAGGCTTCTTCTGCAGGAAGATTGTGGAGGGGGTCCCCCAGCCTGTCTGGGTAAGGGCAATTGCAAAACCAGTTTTTCTTTGGGGCTTGCAGTCCCAGCCTTGGCCCCTTCCTCCTTTGCCTCCCTGCCCCCTCCTTGGGGTACAGAATGTGGTTGAAAGTAGCCATTCCCTCCTGAGGCAGAAACTGCTTCTCTTCCTTCCTCTGGACCCTTCCTTCCTTCCTGCTCATGTGCTTTCTATGGGGCCACGACCCAGTTGGGCAATACAGAGTTAAGTCTCTAGAGGGATTCACTGAACACCTGCTATGTTACTGCCCAGCACTGTGCCCAGGGGTATGAGACATGGTTCCTGTTGGTGAGGAGTTCACAGTCTAATAATAATAATAATAATAATAATAATAAGCATTTACATGGGGCTTTAAGTGCTTTATGTGTGTTATCTCATTTGGTTCTCACAACTGTTCTGCGAGGGAGGTACAGTTACTATTCCCATTTTACAGATGAGGAAGACCAAGGCAGATATTAATTGACTTGCCCAGGGTCACCCAGTAAGTATCGGTCTGAGGCAGAATTCAAACTCAGGTAGATGACAGTAAGTGTTGTTCATTCCTTCAGTTGTGTCTGTCTCTCTCTCCGTGACCTCGTGGGTCACTGTGCACCAGGCCCTTTCATCCTCCGCTGTCTCTGGAAGTCTGTCCAAGGTCGTGTTCCTTGCTTCGGTGACATCGTCCCCACCGTTCCTCCTCCTCAGCCTCTGCCCTCCCCTTCTCTGTTGGCCTTCAGTCTTTCCCTACATCTGGGTCATTTCCTTAGAGTCCTGTCTTCTCACTATGTGGCCCGAGTATTTAAGCTTCTCCTTCAGTATTTGTCTTTCCAGTGACTAGTCTAATTATAATAGCCTCCATTTACATAAGCCTGTTCAGGTTTCCAAAGCCCTTTACATAAGTTACCTGCAGTTCTGTGTGGTGGGAGCTGTTGTGAGCCCCATTTTAACTGAGGAGGTAAGGGAGACTGAGAGGGGTTAAGTGAGGTTAAGTTTTTTTAAAGGTTCATTTAAAAAAATTAGATTGCATTAGTTTTCTCTTTATGGAATCTTTTGTTCTAAACACTGTCCTTGGGAGTGGGGCCATGGGGCCAGACACATTTACCTGTCAAAGAGGGTGAACAGAATCCACGTGAGTGATGGTGGACTATTTATGAAACCCACATCAAGGTCCCAGTTGAGCATAAACACACCCAGGGTCACAGGGCTAGTCAGTGTCTGAGGCTGGACTTGAACCCAAGACTTGTGCTTTATTCACTATTACATGCTTCTCTTTCAGCTGAGCAGGGACTTCAGAAAAGAGAATGTGGGCTGGGGACAGTTGGGAACAGATTATAGAATCAGATCAAAAACTTGCAGGAGCCTCAGAGGCCATCTTTTCTAACCTTGTCATTTAACATATAGGGACACTGAGGCACAGGGAGGTTAAACAACTTTCACGATTACACATCTGCTAAATGGTGGAGGCAAGATTTAAACCTGTATCCTCTGACTCCAGAATCAGTGTTCTTTTTCTGCTGTACCAGAAGGTCCCAGGCCTTTCCTAATTTCTGGGACTTAGGCGCCCTGCCTTTTGAAAAAAAAAAAGATTCTATGTTATAATGTTTAGTTTTCTAGTCTGTAAATTCAGTTTGTGTGTGTGTGTGTGTGTGTGTGTGTGTGTGTGTGTGTGTGTGTGTGTGTGTTTGTGTGTGTGATTTCATTGGCACAGGGAACTTTAAATGAAGAAACTCCTTGTCAACCACTAGAAAAGGTTTGATTAAAGAGACAAACAGATAGTAATATAAAAATTACATTATTTATTCCTCATTATTCCCTTAAGGCTTGCGTTATTTGCTCAAGGAGTGCAGGACTAAAGTCCTGACTGATGAACAGAGAAATCATTTGTAAGACTCTTTATACATTTTTAGAACCATCCCAATTCAGGATGACCATGTCACAAAATTTATGACTTCCATTTGCTATCATCTATATGCGATACAGAGTTCCTTGGTTGCAAATGCAAATTGACAACAACCAGAGCAGGGTCTATTTACATTTTATGGTCTCAGGATATCTGTTCTGCTCCCATGTGGAGTAAGTCCCAAGTTAAGGGGAATCTCACCTCTGGTCTTTGAAGTTACAGACACAGGGAAAGGCATTTTTAATCAGAGCAGTTTGTTTGATTAAATCAGATTTTAGCTAAAATATGATATTAAAAGATTATCATCCTTCTACCAGTGCAGTTGGCCATATTGACACATGCCCTGTGATCTTGGAGAGCTGAGGCATTGGAGAAGTTTCTGTGACTTGTTCAGGTTCATACAGCCAGGATGTGGCAGGAGTAGGACTTGAACCCTGACTTGGCAGCTGGCTCTGTATTATATACACCATGCTGCTTTTCATTGTACCCTGTCCTCTAAAACATGAATTTTCTAGATGTGCTGACTAATGCTAAACTAAGGGAGTTTAGCTGAGAAAGGGAAGAGAGATACAGGGCGATATCTCTCGGGGGAATGATCTGTTCAAGTGAACCTTTTTAAGGATGGGGAGACCCAAAGTAGGGAAAGAGTGAGGATGATAATGGGCTGATAATTCTTCATGACAGAATGGGATCAAGGGTACACAAACTGGGATTTGCCTTGGCAAAGGAGATCACCTTTCTGTTTGAGAGGGGGAAATTCACTTTGAATTATGAGAATGCTCATAATTTACATGGCTCTTTAAGACTTAAAAAGAAATTTCCTCAATTTTTCAAGGATGTTAAATTTTTTAATAAATTAATTTACTTCTAGTTTACAATATTCAGTTCCACAAGCTTTTGAGTTCCAAATTTTTTCTCCTGTCCTTTGCGTCTCTCCCCTGCCAAGATGGCATGCAATCCAATATAGATTCTACATATACCTTCACGTTAAACATGTTTTCACTTTAGTCATGTTGTAAAGAAGAATTATAACCACTGAATGAACCACAAGAAAGTAGAAACAAAACAAAAAAGAAAAGAGAGAGCAAATAGTTTGTTTCAATCCGCATTCAGACTCGGTAATTCTTTCTCTGGATGCGAATAGCTTTTTCCAGCAAGAGTCTTTTGGAGTTGTCTTGGAACCTTGTATTGTTAAGAGAAGCCAAGTCTATCAAAGTTAGTTATCACAGATACAGTGAGTCTGTAATTGTGTGCAATAATCTCTTGGTTCTGCTCTTCTCACTCAGCATCAGTTTATGTGAGTGTCTCCAGGTTATTCTGAAGTCCATCCACTCCTCATTTCTTATAGCACAATAGTATTCCATTACACTCATATACCAAAGGATGTTTAATTTTGACCAAAACTCTCACACGGGCAAGTCAATCAATCAAATACCATTTATTAAACAATTCTCTGGTTCAGAGCTTTGTGTTAGGTGCTGGCAGAGACACACAGGTAAATAAGACGTTCTCTGCCCTCATGGAGCTTCCGTCTAATATGGGATAAGGCACATACACCCTGTACCCCCCCTCTGGTCAGATCATGTCCTGAGTATTGTGCTTAGTTCTGGGCATGTTTCAGGAGTGACATTGGAAAAAGTCCCAAGGTAAAGGATTGGGATGGGGGAGGAGCTAAAGACTATACTTAGGAAGATCAGCTGAACTACTGAGGCTTCTGGAGAGGAGAGAAAAGACCGTCACGTGGAAGAAGACAAGCTTGTTTCTTGTGGCCCCTCTGGGCCCTCACTTCCTTTCTTCTCTTCCAAACTCTCTGCACTCTGGCTTCTGACTTCATTCGACTGAAACTGTCTTCTCTGAAGTCAGTGATCTCTTAACTGCTAAGTATAATGATCTTTTCTTAATCATCATTCTTCTTAAACTTGATACTATTGTGTCAGATATATACTGTTGTCAAGATATTAGGAGGGAGCCTATTTTCCAGAGCTACGGACCAGAAGCAAGCCTTGCCCTGAGCTAGGCATAACAACAGTCCTTTGTACTCACTCTCTGGATGATCTCAGCCCCAGCAAAATCCCTGAATTGTTTCATACAAGCATCAGGTGGTCTCTGTGCTATAGTACCTGTAGTACCTATGTTCGGGTCATGAAGTCCTGTTAAGAATTAGATTTGTCACATTGTTGCTGTTACTCCTATTGTCAGGGCTGCAGCTCACCGTGCAATCATTGGTATAAATACTGAGATCTCCTCACGTTGCCTGGGTCCTCCCACTAGGGACGGGGGCCCCAGCACTTGTGTCCTTGCTTGCAAGCTGGTTCCCTCACTTTGAAATTAAACTTCTGTTTAATTCCTTCCTCTCCTGTCTCTAACCTGTTCTGTTCAGCTCTGGTCACTCACAGGTTAGAGTGTTGAGCATGCTCTTCCCCGATAATCCCACTTCTGGGTTTTGGTGACACTACTCTCTTTTGGTTCTCCTTTTACCCTTCTGACCTCTCCTCCATCTCCTTTATTGGCTCTTCATCCATCTGACCATAGGAGTCCCCTAAGGTTCTGGGATCCTCCTTTCACTCTACCTTCTCTCACTTGGTGATCTCATTGGCTCCCATGGGTTCTGTTATCTCTGTGTAGATGGTTGCTAGGTCTGTTTCTTGGTTCTTAATCTCTCAAGCTGTAGTCTCTCATCACTGCATTTTGAACACCTTGAACTGCACGTCATATAGGCATTTTGTGCTCACCAAGTCCAAAATAGAACCTATATTCCCACTCTTCCCCCATACTTTCCCTTTCCCCCCATTTTCCTGTTACTGTTGAAGGGACATCCTTCCAGTCCCCTGGGCTCATGACCTGGGTGTCAGCCTCAGTTCTTCGCTTGCACTCACCCCGTAGTCTCTCTCAGATCTTGTTTCCTTTTTCACACCATCCATCTTATTCACACTCTACTCTTCTCTCCACTCCTGGAGCTACCGTCTTGGTGCAGGGCCTCGCACCTGGATGACAGCCTTCTGTCTGGTCTCTTTCCTCAGGCTTTCTGCTCAGCTGCTAAGGGGATTTTCTTAAAGCCTGGGTCTAACTTCGTCATCCTTCCCCATCTCCTCATGCCATAAATTTCATCAGCCCCCTTTTACCTCCAGAATCAGTTTGGCACTTACTGCCTTTTGCCACTTGTCCCCTTCCTATGTTTCCAGTAGAATACTTTACTTTCTATGCATGAGTTCTCTGATCCAGCTAGGCTAAAAGTCTTGCTGTTCTCACTCATGCCACAATCTTCTGACTTTGTTCCTTTATTCTTGCTGCCCCACCACCCCTGGAATGCTGTTTTTCCTTACCTCTGCCCCCTGGCTTCTTTCTGGACAACACTGCCTCCATAGTGAGAGCTTTCTTTTTAATAGAAGAGATTAGACTCTCCTGGGGAGAGGCAAGGGCCACACCCTCATCTAGGAGCAGGTCACACATGTGGAGTTGGAGCTGTGGCACAAGATGAAACCAGCATGGTCCTGCTAATCAGGGGGCCAGCTGGAGTTTGCAGGGCCGGGGTTCAGGCACTAGTTTCAGAGACAGGCAGCATGGGAGTGTAGAAAGGGCTGGTTCCAAAGTCAGAGGACATGGGTTTAAATCCTACTCCTGATCCTTGAATTCCCTTGACGTCTATGGCCATTAGGGTCTTCATTTACGAAATGATGGAGTTGGGGCTCCTTCCAGCACCTAGATCTAGGGTCCTAGGAGCCAGAATCTCTAGCATGACTGCCATGTGAATGTCCTAGGTTGGAGGTTCTAGATTGAATTTTCATATTAGTTTTTGCTGAGTGGATAAATGTCAAGACCATGGGAGAAAACCAGAGTAAATTTTTTTTTGTTGAAGAAACAGGTCTTCCAAAAGTACCAGAATCTTGCTGGCAAGCAACTTGTCGCCCCCGAGTGGTTGGTTAGTGCTCATCATCTGGGGGATTGCAGTTCACTCCTGCTGGTTATTGGCATTGATTAATGAAGTACATTAGTATGGGACACTGGGGTGGAAAAGCTTGTCAACAAAGCTTTCAGCCTTGTAGAGGAGAGGGAACTTGGCATTATGTAGTTACTAATGACTTGATGCACTTAAATTCTCTTTGATTTTAATCTTTTATTTCTGGTGTAGTAGAAAGGGCGCTGGTTTTGAAGCCAAGGCTTGAATCTGAGTCTGGCTACCTTTGTTGACCTTGGACAATTCACCTGACCTCCCCAGGCCTTAGTCTTCCCATCTGTAAAATAAAATAACTGGAACTGGATGATTTCTGAGGCTTCTTGCAGATTGATATCCTTTGAACCTGGAAGAAGAGATGGCTTTTGACCGGGCATAGTCAGAAGGTCCACCCCTGAGGCCCTCCTCACTCATGATCCCACAGCTGGTAAATGGGAGAAATCATCTATTACTTTTTCTGCCATACCACGCAGGGTTGCCTCAAAGGCTCAGAGTGTGAATGACACTGACCTTCTGGCTGTCCCATGAACAAGACACTCCACCTCCTGGCTCCAGGCATTTATTTCTGGCTGTTTCCTGTGCCTGGAATGTTCTCCCTCCTCAGCTATACCTACTGACCTTCTTGACTTGTATTGAGCCTCAACTAAAATCCTTCTTTCTCCAAGAAGCCTTTCTTAGCCCCTCTTAATTTTTGTACCTTCCCTCTATCAGTTTTTTTCCCGTATATCCTCTATATAGTTTGATTTTTTTTTTCACTCCAGTTAGATTTTAAGGTGGCATTTGAACTTGAGCATCTGAGATTAGAAGGTTGGCTGGCATATTGCTTTAAAGGATGTCTGCAGATGTGTTGGAAGCTCTGATTCCCCACCTAGATTCTTTACCTTGGGTGGAGGTAAGGGAGAGACTATGGCTTTCAGTTCTTCTTGTCTTCCCTTCTCTTTCTCTCTCCCTCAAATCTATATGGCATACATGCAGGCTTGGGGGTTGTCTGACTGTGTGTCCTTTCCTGCAGCTGGTGAGTGATGCTCGGCGTGTGTCAGATATTCAGTGGTTCCAGTCCTCCTTTGGTGATGTGACCCAGCTGGTCCGGGTGGTGGCATCAGAGGAAAGCCGACGACAGCGGGGCTGGGTATTCACAGGAGGTGAGCTTCGCCCCAATTTTTTTTGAAGTCCTAACCAGCAGACCTATAGAGATACAGGCATCATCTCCTTCACAGGGCAGAGGCTTAGCCTCCTAGCATGGAGTGGGAACTGTGTCCGCCAGAATAATTTCAGTTTGCATTTACACAGCACTTTGGAGTTCTCCAAACACTTTCCTCACAACATCCCCACGAGTTAGATGATGCAAATATTAGTACCCTTGTTTTACAGACGAGCAGAAGCCCACAGAGGGGAGACAATGTGCCCTTTGTCACTCAGACACTTAAGTCGTTCTGTGATTTCATGGATTTGAGAGATCCCTCCAATGGTGCAGATAGTAGCTTGTCCATGCCTGCCCATCCTATACTCGGAGGGTCTGCCTCTAGAGACCTTTCTCATTCATGATCACACAGCTGGTACATGGAAGAACCAAGGCCTGAACTCAGGTTTTCAGGCTCCAGACTCAATGCTTTTTCTGTCACGCCATGCATGGATGCCTTGAAAGTTGAGTGCAAGTGACACTGGCCTCCTGGCCATTCTTCAAACAAGACACTCCTCTCTCGCCTGCAGACATTCTCTCTGGCTGCTCCCATGCCTAGAGTACTCTCTCTTCCTGCCTACTATTTTCTCTTGCTCTCTCCCATGCCTGGAGCACTCTCCTTTCTCTGCCCCAACTATTAAACTTTCTGGCTTTCTTTTAAGCCCCTCTAAAATCCCATCCCTGATCTCCCTGGCTTCTATTTTTCTTCTTCCCCTGGCTTCTTTTAAGTCCCAACTAAAAACTCGCCTTCCACAGGAAACTGTCCCTCTGTTAATTATTTCTTGTCTATCCTGTATATAGCTTGTTTTGTCTGTATTTGTTTGCTTGTAAACTCTTTGAGGGCAAGGACTATCTTTTGACCCTTTGTATCTCCAGCACTTAGCACAGTGCCTGGTGCACTTACTATAGTAAGTGCTTAATATTTATCAATTGATTGGAAAGGATTTTGTTGCTTCTGGTGTGTCTCCTGAAAGGAAATGAGAGTGTCAGGTGGTAGTGGTTTTTTGGGTTGGGATAAGAGTTAATTCACAGTCTGTGCTTACCACTGTCTCCTCTGTCCCTGTCTCTGGGTAGGATGTCTGCCACCCTGGGCAGACTGTGTGCTTTCTGGAAGGCTCCAGCCCTAAAGTGTTGGGATTCTGCCTTAGATCCATCATTGTGCACCTGCCCACTTGTTTGTGTTTAACCTTTATCTGAGCTGCTGTTTGTCCCTATCCCCTTAGGAGCTGGAGCTTCCTAGCAGATCGTCTTGCTTTTGCTCTCCCCTCCTTCAGTCCGTGCTTCATATCGCTGTTAACATCTTTCCCATGCACAGATTTAATCATGCTACTCTTTTGCTCAGAAGTCTTCCACGGCTCCTTCTTGCTTCCCAGGTGAAGTTCCACCTTCTTGCCCTAACATTCAAGACCTTCGACAGCCATGCGAGTCCGCAGCTTTGCCTTGTGTTAATGCTTTTTATAAACTACTCTTCAATTCAGTATAATTTGGTGAACATTTGCTAAGAACTTAATATGTGCCAGGCACTGTGGGGAAGGCTTCCTCTAGAAGGTGGGATTTTAGAGGAGCTTAAAGGAAGCCAGAAAGTTTAATAGTTGGGGCAGAGAAAGGAGAGTGTTCCAGGCACGGGAGAGAGCAAGAGAAAATGTCCAGAACCAAGAGACGGACTTTGCAGTCAAATCCATATCTGTCTTCTGGGCATATTCAGTGCTCCCCAGCCTCCCTCCTTGTCTCTGCTCATGGTGTTCTCTAGGACTGGAATGTCCTCCCTTTCCCATTTTGCTTGTTAAATTTCTACCTGGCCTTTAAAGCAGGAATTCTTAACCCGAGGTTAAATGTTCTGCCCAAAGTAATTGTTTAATAAATATGTTTTGATTGGTTGACTTATCCATGCCAGAGGGGGTTTTTGGTCAAAGTTAAATTTCTTTGACTAACTGAGGAAATTGCTTTGTAGGCTTGAAAGATAAACATAAACTTGATTTGTTGTTCTAAAACCTCCATTTACAAAACAGATTTTATATTTATAGGATAGATTTCAAGGGGTCTGTGAACTTGGATGGGAAAAAATTAGGTCTTTCAACATAATTGGTTTTCTTTGTATTTCTAAATGTTTTATTTTACGCATTTAAAGACATTTTTCTAAGAAGAAATCCATGACACACAAAAAGTTAAGAACTTTATGTTAAGACAAGTTAAGAACTTCTGCTTTCAGGTCTTACTCAGATTTCCTCTCTTCTATGAAGATGTACTGATGTTTCCTTTATCAGCAATACCCTTTCCTCTTAAATTTCATAAAGTATTTTGCATTATGGTTGTCTGTGTAATGTTGTAGATCACTGAGACAAAAGGCAAATTTTAGCTTTTTAGCCTGTATTAGACTGTAAGTTCCTTGAGGACAAGGAATGTCTGTTTAACTTTATGGCTCCCCCAGAACCTACCACAGTTCCCTGCACCAAAGAGTTGTCCTATAGAGGTATTTTGATTGGTTGACTTAGCCACATCAAAGGGAGTTTTTTGTTAAAGTTAAATTTCTTTGATTAATCTAGGAAATTGCTTTGTAGTCCTGAAAGAACTGCTTCTGTAAGCTATTTAAATGTGAATTGTTGTTTTAAGACTCCCAATTTTTAATTTTATTTTTAATTTTATTTACCATTTTTTCTTTTCTTTAATATTTAATATTTTATTTTCCCCCAATTACATGTAAAAACTGTTTTTAACATTTGTTTTTTAAAATTGTGGACTCCAAATTCTGTCCCTCCCTCCCTGCCTTATCTCTCATTGAGAAGGCAAGCAATTTGACATAGATAATATATGTGCAGTCATGCAAAATATATTTCCATATTAGTCATGTTGTGAAAAAAACACCCCCTTCCCCCAGAAAGAACCTCAAGAAAAATAAAGAGAGTAAAACAAAGTATGCTTTCATTTGCATTCAGACTCATTCTCAGGAGGCAGATAGTGTTTTTCACCATAAGCCCTTCGGAATTTTCTTGGATCATTGTATTGCTGGGAATAGTTAAGTCATTCATAGTTGATCATCATACAATATTGCTGTTACTTTATATAATGTTCTCCTGGTTCTGCTTATTTCACATTGCATCAGTTCATGTAAGTCTTTCCAGGTTTTTCTGAAAGCATCCTGCTCATCCTTTCTTGTAGCAACGTAGTATTCCCTCACAATCATATACTACAACCTGCTCAGCCGTTTCCCAATTGATGGGCATCCCCTCAGTTTCCAATTCTTTGCCACAAAGAGCTGATATTAATATTTTTGTACATATGGGTCCTTTTGGGATACAGATCTAGTAGTGGTATTTCTGGGTCAAAGAATGTTCATGGTTTTATAGTTCTATGGGCATAGTTCTAAATTGCTCTCCAGAATTTGAGACCCCAATTTATATAATACTTGAGTTGTTAGTGCATTTTGCAAACATACAAATTTATATTAAAAGTACCTTTATTAAATGAGGATTATAGCGGAAGAGATCGATATAGACATCACCTTTGTCGCTGACACAAAGGATCATCTCCATATGTTATTATCTGTAAATCCAGTGTTTTCTGATGGTGAATGTTTGCTTACTGTAATGTCTCTTCTCCCCAACTTTGTAACACCAGTAATTGATAACGTGTAACTTTTTCATACATTGTAGAAATAAACTTCTAGTTTTCAAGTGTGCTTTTTAAAATGAGTTTCATTTATGACAAGTTTTGGATACACAGAAGCAATTCTGATATACCTTTAGTTTTTTTCTTTTTTTGCTTTTTGGAGGGCAGTTGGGATTAAGTGACTTGCCCAAGGTCACATGGCTAGTAAGTATGTCAAATGTCTGAGGCCAGATTTGAACTCAGGTCCTCCTGACTTCAGGGTTGGTGCTCTATTCACTGTGCCATCTAGCTGCCCCCGCTTTTAGTTTCTTAATTTCCCTGGGCCTCAGTTTACCTGAGGGTAAAGGGAGGAGGTTGGGTTCCTTCTAGCTGTAAATCCTCTGATTGATAGAAAGGGAACTCTGACTGTTTCCGCTAGCTTTCTAAGGCTACACAGAGTCAAGTCTTGTGTTTTCACCCTGTGGATGATGTACAGCATGTTTAATCTTAGGCTGTCATCCCTGTCACTCAGATCACTTTTGGACCTCTGTCTCTCCCCAGCAACTGCTCTTTGCCCAGGCAAGGCCACCACTTATTAATATCATCCCAGACCAGAGTGAGGCAGGGCAGTTTGGCACAGAGAATCTCATACAAAAACCTCATACCAAAAAGTGGTATTTTAGATGAATCATTCAGTCAAGAAATAGTTGATAAACATTTATTAAGCACCTATTATATGCCAGGGCCTATGGTAAACTCTGGGCTTATGAAGAAAGGCAGAAGACGGTTCCTTCTCTCAGGGAGTTCACAGTCCAACAGGGGAGACAATGTGCAAACAACTAATCTATAATCAAGATATAGAAATATAAATTGGCATAGTTTCAGAGGGACGGCTTTAAGATGAAGGAAGACTGGGAAAGGCTTTCAGTAGAAGGTAGAATTTAAGGAGCTGGTACTTGAAGGAAGCCTGGGAAGCCAGGAGGTGAAGAGGAGGAAAGAGAACATTGCAGGCACAGGGGATGGCCAGGGGAAAAAGTACTTGGAGTTGGGAAATGTAGGAACTACAGAGACCATTGTCATGGATCACAGAGAATGGGGGCAGGGTGTAAGGTGTAGCAGAGTGGAAAGGTGTGTGTGCACAGGGAGGTAATGAAGAGATTTGAATGTTGGAGGAATTTTATATTTGATCCTGGAGGTGATGGGTATGCGTGTTTGTGTGTATTTAAGAGAGAGAGAGAGAGAGACAGACAGACATAGACATGGTCAGCAAGAAGATCATTTTGACAGTTGGATGGACTGGTGTGTTTTAACTGCCCTGGCCACCGTGACCTGCCATTATCAGTGGGGAATGCGAAGCAGAGGCGAGGGTTCTACAGTTTAAGCCAATAACAAAGCAGATCACCCAGAGTTAGAAGGGAGTGGGAAACTGACTAGTCAGTTTGCCAGATTTGCCAGCGGGTTCTGCATTGGAGGTGTGGAGGTTCTGGTGATGGGATGCCTCCTTGGCAGAGAGGGCAAGGCAAGGCAGGACAAAGAGAAGGGACTAGGCTCTGTTCACGATTAACACTAACTAGCTGTGTGACCTTGGGCAAGTCGCTTAACCCCAATTGCCTTGCTGGGGGGGGAACCCCCACAAACAAAAAATAAAGGTAAAAAAGTATGCCTCTGCATTCAGAGTTCATCATTTCTCTCTCAAGGTGGATAGCATTTTTCATCATGGGTCCTTTGAAATTGTCAGATCATTGCACTGATCAGAGTACTTGTGTCTTTTATGGTTCACCATCCCTATGACATTGCTGTTACTGTGTACATCATTCTTCTAATTCTGCTCACTTCACTTTGTATCAGTTCATATAAGCCTTCCCAGGTCTTTCTGAAACCATCCTGCTCCTTCTTTTCTTATAGCACAGTAGTATTCCATCACAATCATATATCAGAGCTTGTTCAGCCATTTCCCAGTTTCTAACTCTTTGCCGCCACACACACATGCACACACGCACACACACCCCTGCTATAAATATATTTATACAAGTAGAGCCTTTTCCAGACCTAGTAGTGGTATTGGGTATTGCTGGGTCAAAGGATATGCATATTTTTATAACCCTTCAGGCATAGTTCCATTGCTCTCCAGAATGGTTGCATCAGTTCACCACTTCCCCAGCAGTACAGTAATGTCCCTGTCTTTCCACATCCCCTCCAGCATTTGTCATTTTCCTTTTCTGCCATTTTAACCAATCTGACAGGTGTGAAAGGGTATCTTAGAGTTGTTTTAATTTGCAATTCTCTAATTAGTAGTGATTTAGAACATTTTTTCATATGACTATTGATAGTTGTGATTACTTCTTCTGAAACCTGCCTATTCATATCCTTTGACCATTTATCAACTGGGGGGTGGCTCTTATTTTAATAAATATGTCTCAGTTCCTGATATATTTGAGGAACGAAATCTTTCAGAGAAACTTGCTGTAAAATTTCCCCCCAGTTTCTTTTCTAATTTTGTCTGTATTAGTTTTGTTTGCACAAAAGCTTCTTAATTTCAAGTAATCAAAATTATTTATTTTACTTCCCTTAATCCTCTCTAACTCTTGTTTAGTCAGACTCTTACTTTAGCTGCAGATCTGACAGGTACATTTTTCCATGCTCTCCTGACTTACTTATAATATCACATCTAAATAATTGATCCATTTAGGCCTTATCTTGCTAAATAGCGTGAGAGGTTAGTCTGTGCCTAGTTTCTGCTAAACTGCATTCTAGTTTTCTCAGCAATTTTGTCAGATGTTGATTTCTTACCCCAAAGACTTGGATCTTTGGGTTTATCAAACACTACATTGCTAAGGTCATTTACTGCTGTGTATCGGGTACTTAATCTATTCCACTGATCCATCACTCTGTTTTATCGGCATAGATGTTTTTCAGTCATATCTGACTCTTCATAATCTTATTTGGGGTTTTCTTGGTGAAGATACTGGAGTGGTTTGCCATTTCCTTTTCCAGCTCATTTTATAGGTGAGGAAACTGAGACCGAGTTAAGTGACTCACCCAGGGTCACACAGCTAAGAAGTGTCTGAGGCCAGATTTGAGCTTGGGTCTTCATGACTCCAAGACCAGTGCTCTGTCCACTGTGCCCCCTGGCTGTCCCTTCTATCTCTTAGTCCTGGATTGTTTTGATGATTACTGGATTCAATTCTAGCAGTTTCAGTTCTGTCCATTAGAGAGGAGGCCAAAAGTGGAATGAAATACCTTAGGTCGTGGTGGTTTGCCATTCATTGTAGGTCTTTATGTAGAAATCTCAACAATTATTTTTATTATTGTTACCTGTTGAGAATTAGTATCAATAGCTTAATGATTGAATTAAGTAAATAATGTTTAAGTAAATTGTCATTATAGGATTATTGATCAGTTATTATGACCACTTACTGAGAATGTTGTGGGGTATATTCTTGTTTAGGTATAGGCTGCACTATATGGCCTCTGAGGTCCTCTCTAACTGTGGGACAGGGTTTTCATGGGTTGACCTTTGGAGAAGTGAGTGACCTGACCTCCATGTGCCTCTTTCCACAGGAGTAGATGATGCTGAATCAGAATGTGGCTTGGACAACTATGGAGCATTTGATTGGGTCATTGAGAACCATGGTGAAGATCAGAAGCTGGAGCAGCAATTGGGGGAGCTGTTGGACTTTATCCACAGTAAACTGCAGCCCTCAGTGTGTGAGGATTGGGCTGAGGGGAGCTGACTCCCTCAAAAAGAATGAGGGCATGTGTGTGCAGTGGGGGAGGAGGAGGAGGAGTGGTTCACTGAGGCTGCTATTGTTCTGTCTGCTGAGCTGCCTTCCTCTGGGGGAGCCACAGGGCTGAGGTTGAATTCCAGTGCTGTGGAGGTTTGAGTATGCAACCTGACTTCTGGACCTGCTTCCCTGATGCATATGATAGTTAATCCCTGCTTCTTGGGACTGGTCTAAAATCAAAAGAGTATAAAGTCAAGATGAAGTGAAAGTGGCCATGAAGAACACGAAAATATTATTAGTGGCCTACAGATGGCATCCCTACAGATGGTTCAAAGGGACGCTTGTGCCTTTGGGTCCCGTCATCTAGGGCTCCAGATACCCTATGGTTTAGACAGGGATGTCTATTGTGGTAATGATGATTGATATTCATAAACCTTGGACAGCTGAGGGCACACTCACTGCTGGGCTGGCATCTGATCTCCCACATGCTGCTTGCTCTCTTTAGAGTCAGAGTAGGGCAGGGGGTGGGATGAGGTGGTGAGGGATGGGACCTTGAATCCTGGAGTTGCCCAGTCGTCTGGTTCCACAGGTTTGAGCTTCTCAAAATAAAGTTGGATTTGTGGATGGATCTGTTTTGGTCAAGTGTCTGAGAGTCAAATATCTGTTACGTCTGAGAGTCAAGTTCATCACAGGCTACAGGCCTGTTGTTGGCTTTTGTAACCCAAAACCTGAGGACCACCGACCCTTGAAGATAGCAAGACTTTAAAAAAAGTTAAATTTTATTTCATTTTCAAATCTAAATTTTCTCCCTTTCACATTCCCCCCCACTTTCTACCCTCCCCCTAGTTGAGGAATAAAAAACAAAACCCCTGTTACAAACATGTATAGTCAAGTAAAACGTTCTTACGTTGGCCATGCCCACAAAAATCTGTCTCAGTTTGCACTCTTGAGTCCTCTGAAGAAGTGGGTAGGCTGTTTTATCTTGATTCCTCTGGCATTATTTTCAGCAAATAGACTCCTGGAGCCCCATCATAGAATCCTCCCTATCAGGGAACACTCAATTTCTTCATCTGTAAAATGGGGATAACATTTAACACCTATTTCCCAGGGTGGTTGTGAGGATCAAGTGAAATAAATGTTTTGCCAACTTTAAAGCGCTACATAAATGTTAGCTATTATTATTGTTAAAGCTTTTATCACTTCTTCCCTGGCCTACTATAGTAGACTCCTAATTGTTCTCCCTTGTCTTCTGTCTCTTTTCTCTAATCCATTCTTCATCAAATCCCCAAATGGTTTTCCAGGCGCAGCTTTGATTAGGCCCTTCTCCTGCTCAGAAGCCTTCAGCTCTCCTCATTACCTATAGTACCCAAACCTTTTCAGCCCCCCGCCCCTACTTTTCTTTTTTTGATGTTCAGCATTTTATTTTTCTCCAATTACATGCAAAAACAATTTTTTAACATTTGTTTTAAAAACGAGTTCCAAATTATTTCCCTCCCCTGCCTCCCTCATTGAGAAGGCAAGCAATTTGATAATAGGTTATATATGTATAGCAAACCACATTTCCATGTCAGACCCTCCCCCCCACTTTCAGTAAACCTTTCTATACGCCCTATTCAATCTGAAAAGATAGGAATTCTAGGGTTTCCTATGCATATGCACATAACAGATCATTTTGAGTAGAATAGTATGGTTATTTGTGAACCATTCCCAATATGCTTTAACAAACTTCTCATACTCCCTGGGATGAGGCAGGTGTACCCCAGCTTGGGAACTCCTGAGTATAAAGTAAAATTTGTACTCTGTATTTGGAGTCTTACATTTAAGACCTTTCAATTTGTTTTCCGGCCTTTTCTTTATTTCCCATTCGCATCATGTGCTCTTTGTTTTAGCCAAACTGGACCCCTGCTGCCCTATGTTTGTACAAGCTGTCCCTACGATGCATCTCCTGTCTCAGTAGCTGCATCTGTTAGGAACCTGTCTTTGAAAGTACTTTCCCCTTCACACTTCTCTTGAGGACTTTAGTTGGAGTTTCCCTTTTGTCCGTGTCACATTCTTCTTTCCAGTATGCTTATTTGTCCACGTGTCATATCCCTCCAGGGCTGCTAGGTGGCATAGTGGATAGAGTGCCAGGTCTGGAGTTAAGAAGCCTCATGCTCCTAAGTTCCAATCTGGCCTCAGACTCTTACTAGCTGTGTGACGCTGGGCAAGTCATGTAACTGTTTGCCTCAGTTTCCTCATCTGTAAAATGAGCTGCAGAAGGAAGTGGCAAACCACTTCAGTATCTTTGCCAAGAAAACCCTAAATGGGGTCATGAAGAGTCTAATACTACTGAAAAAACAACAAATTAGGTACCAGGTACAGTGTTAAATACTTTACAAATATTGTTTGATTCTTATAACAACCCTGGGAAGTTGGTATTGTTATTATTTTAATTTTACAGTTGAGGAAACAGTTGCAGACAGAGGTTATCTGACTTGCCCAGTTACATAGCTAGTAAGTATTTGGGGCTGGATTTGAACTGAGGTTTTCCTGACTCCAGACCCAGCAATCTACCCACTGTGACACCAGCTGCCTGTACAGGACATACAGAACTCACATGCCAGGGGGGAAAAGGACCTGATTTTCCTGTAGCTGCAAGATCTGACTTCCACGTGCCCCATCTTCCTGCCAGATAATATACAGACAGGTGCATGGTGTAGCCGGCTGTGACCACAATGGGTGGGACTCTTTTGAATTGTAAGGACCTTACTTGGAGGTAAATGGTCAGGGGCTGTTCCCTAGGCTGTCACCATCAGCAATACCTTTCCATATCAGCTATGACCAAGGCTTGCTCCTACAAAGGGTAATGGTTGCCAAGCTGGCTTGAAGGCCAACCTCATCTCTCACAGTCTGTAATCCCTGCACAGAAGAGTGTGTGTTCTGTAGAGAGCAGCCCTAGCTGAGCTCTGAAGCCTGGAGGCCTGCTTGGTTTTAGGAAGATATTAAGGAGCCAGTAATCATAATTTTGCCAGACAACCACCCCCTCAATCCCCAAACATTTGGCATCGAGGTGTTGTAGGAATAGAATATTGAACTTGAAGTCAGGTAGGCCTGAGTTCACATCTTGTTTATACAAGTTACTTTAAGCCTCAGTTTCCCCATCCATAAAGTGGGAATAATAGTAGCACCTACCTCCCACCTACCTCCTATCAAATGAGATAATATTGATGAAATACTTTGTGAATCATAGAACATTACATAGATATTAGCTATTATTATTATGTAGCACTACCGACCAATGGCCCAGTGCTCTATCCATTGTGCTACCTAGCTGGCCATCATTGGTGGTGCTTTTGCAGCATCTCAGTGGTCACTGGGTGTACTTCAAGCCAGTCCAAACAGACCTAGGATCTCTTCTTTCCCTGCTAGCTCATCTGCAGTTGTGACTTCTGAGATCCTGGTATTTCATCCTTCCAGTAAGAGTATCAGTGAAAAAATATTAGCATTAAAAGGATGGGCTTTTGTGACAGGGAGCAGTTTGGTGGCATTGAAAACTGTCCTGTTCCTGTTTGCTGAATGTAACTGCCCTGTCTCCTTATCTTTAGTTCTGAGCTTGGTTTACCTGTGGCCTCCAGGGCTCAGATCAGGTGATATCTCCAGAATTTATGGAAAGTCATGTTGACAAGCAAAGTCAATAAAGGAAAGACACAAATTTTATAAGGAGAAACCTCTTTCCCGAATAGACATGTGACCAACAGAAGTGAACAGTTCTCAAATATAGAAAAAAATATATCAGTCACTCCTTGGAAAGGTGTCCAAATTCTCTAATAACTTCAGTAGCTCCCAGATATCACCTTATGCCCATTAAACTGACAAAATTAAAAATATAATTCAGTGTTGACAGGACCAGAAAAAAACCAGAAATATTACTGTACTGCTTGTCTAGCGGAGCTATGAATTGGTGCAATCTTTTTGGAAAGCAATATGAAATCACGATAAGAACTACAAAATCTCATATCCTTTAAGTCAGTGATCCTACCACTAGGACAATGACCTAAGAATGTTATCGATGGGAAAAAAGACCTATCTGGACAAAAATATTCTGAGAGATGACAGCATTCATAGAGGAAGAAGCTAGAAGCAACCCAGATGTCCAGTCAGTGGGGAAAGCTAAACAGATTTATGTGAATGTCATGATTATTTCACTATAAAAAAATAACAAAAATGAGTACTGCAAAGGATTTTGGGAAATTTATAAAAAAATAATGTAAAGTGAGGAAAAAGAACATGATATATGCAGATTTCTCATCTACAATTCATTTTCCTTCTCTGTGGCAGATCATAACCCACTGTGGCCTTCTCATTCCCTGCAACTCTTGTCTGTGACCTCCCATCACTCCTCTGCCCAACATCTGCTCACCTCACTATGAACTCTTCAGTTATTGAGACGGTCAAGTACTGAAGACCTTTCTGTAGGTCTTACAACAGTTTGTGGGCATCAGTGCAGCATTTGGGTGGCCCCTCTTGTTAACCCTTTCTCTCTTTTTGTTTTTCTTTCTAGAAATTCAGTCATTTTATTTTCATTTCCAAATCTTTCCCCTTCCACTTTCACCTCCTTTACCTGTTGAGAAAGCAAGAAAAACAAAACCCATTACAAATATGTATATTGGAACAAAACAAATCCTCCCTTTGGCCATATACCCACATCTCTCTAAATATGGAACTGATCCACCTTCCTTTCTAATCACAGAGTTTTGTCATGTTTTTTCCTTTACCTCTCTTTTTAAGAGACTGTACTGTAGCCCCCTTATGGCCCGTTGCCTTTTAGACTACCTACAATCTTTATTCTCTCATGATTGTTTTTATTCTGTGATTATGGTTATCATTGACTAGGACTATAGGAATCATTTTTCTTGTTCAGTCATTTCAGTTGTGTCTGAGACTTTGTGACCCCATTTGGGGTTTTCTTGGCAAAGATACTAAAGTGACTGGCCATTTCCTTCTCTGGCTTATTTTACAGATGAGGAAACTGAGGCAAGCACAGTTAAGGGACTTGCCCACGGTCATATAGCTATTAAGTGTCTGAGGCCTGATTTATACTCGTGTCTTCCAGACTCTAGGCCAAGTGCTCTACCCACTGTGACACCTAGCTGCCCTGTGTGAATCATACAAACAGCAAAGTGTAGAAAAATACAAAGAAGAGAAAGGGGGAAAAGAGAAGCTTAGAAGGGTTCAGGGAAACAAACAGGACTGTTTTGACACTTCCTTGTTAGAGTTCATATATATGTTTAAAAAACCCCAAGAAATAACTGGAAGTTTATAGTCTCAAGTATATCCTTTTTTGAAGTTCACGTTTAATAATAATAGCTAGCGTTCATAGAGCGCTTTAAAGTTTGCAAAGCTTTTTACATATATTATTTCATTTCATCCTTACCACAACCCTAGGAGGAAGGTGCCATTTTTGTTTGGTCATTTTGGTCATGTCCGACTCTGTGACCACATTTGGGGTTTCTTGGCAGAGATACTGGAGTGATTTGCCATTTCCTTCTCCAGCTCATTTTACAGATAAGAAAATTGAGACAAACTGAGGTTAAGTGACTTGTCCAGGGTCACATAGTAAGTGTATGAGGCTGGATTTGAATTAAGGAAGATGAGTCTTCTTGACTCCAGGCCCTGTGCTGTGTCCACTTCTCCACCTACCTGCCCTTTAATCTTCATAGTAACTAGATTCATTGGGATGCACCAGCTAATTTATTATTATTATTTGTAATAATGAGACTGTAGTTTAGTGGGTGGATTGGCCTTGGAGTCAAGAAAAAGTAGGTGCAAGGCTTGCCCTTGATGCATACCAGCCATGTGACCCATGGATAGGCAAGTTACTTAACCCCTCTGTACCCTAGCAGCTCTTGAGGATTATAAATTCCCCATCAGCTGTTGAGTAGCATTGGGGGAGGACCTTTCTGCATGGGAACCTCCTCATACTGTTGAAATCACAGGTCTGGATTAAAAAAAAACAACTAGCAATGATGATAATGGCCACCAAGGTCTGAGTGGGAAATAGATGGGAAGCCATTGTCACTGATCTTCTTTCCATACCAAGGGAGAAGAGTAATGTTCTGGGTAATTCAAGTCGAGATAATCTGGAAGTCACAGCCCCTTTATTTTTGAATGTCAAACAAACATTATCTAACAGCTTCACCTTTCTAATTGTATTGCAGAGGCCCATGGTGAAATGCTTTGCCTTTGGACATATCCCACCCTCGTAGGTGTACCCGAACATTATTCAATGTAGGGCACCTTCTGCCCTCCCTCCCCCAGCTGCTAGAGATGACCTTTCCTCTGCTCTTGCTTATGTCTGCTATGTACTTGGTTATTTAGGTTTGGTCTCTTTCATTAGAGTATGGGCTTCTTGAGGGTAGGGACCTCTCCCCCCCACCCCCAACACACAACAGGCACTTAATAAATTCTTTTTGACTAACTTACTGAAATGAGTTTGAATTCAACTCATTTCAGTTTGTACTGAGCAGACACCAGTTTATGGTTTGTGACTTGGGACCTTGAGGTTGTTTGGTAATTCCCCTGTCACTTCCTATAGACTTCTCCCCAGGTTATTCTCCCCTAAACCCTTCTGCCCACCATTCCCAGGGCAGAGTGTGTTTAACCAGAATCATCCCTGGGAGTCTGGATTCATTTGATACCCTCTACCTCTTTGGGGTTGTCACTGGCCCTCAGAAGTCCTTCCCTTTCCCCAGGTTTGGCTAGGCTCATACTTACTGACCTGTTCAATCCACTACTATCTGTAAACATGTATGGAGAGTGACTAGGAAGTCAGGACACTAGTGTTTGGAGACCTCAGAATGGATAGAATCAGGGTTATCTCTTTAAAAATGGTCCCCTTGGAAGACTTCCCATGATGCTGCTTGTGCTCAGAACATTTCTGAAGTTGTTTTGAAGATCAAGGAAGGAGCCACAGGAGAAGACAACTAGTCTGGCTTTGTTGTCAGTCACACCTTTTCTTTTTTTTTTTTTTTAAATCTTTTTTTTTTGGTGGGGAGGGCAGTTGGGGTTAAGTGACTTGCCCAAGGTCACACGGCTAGTTTTTTTTTGTGTGTGTGTGTGTATGGGATAAGTGTCTGAGGTCGGATTTGAACTCAGGTACTCCTGACTCCAGGGCCGGTGCTCTATTCACTGCACCAACCTAGCCGCCCCAGTCACACCTTTTCTAAAAAACAAACAAACCAGGATTTCTTAGCTTGGTCGCTCCTCTTACTCACTAGACTAGGTTCTGAATAAGCAGATTCCATCCCTGACAGAAAGGAGCTGGGTGACTGTGGGTCCACTGGGTCTCTGAGGCTCCAAGCTTCCTATGTGTAACCACTGCCGTTCTCTCCCAATCTACTCTATAAGATGGAAATAATGATCATTGTACTAGGGATCTCACAGGGCTATTTTGAGGACAAGAGGGCTTTGGAAACCTTGAAGAACTTTAGAAGTGTGAGCTGTTATTCACTGAACAAAAATAAGTTAAGTGTATCTACTGTGTGCAGAACAATGTTCCTAAGCACTGGAGGAGATACAAAGTTTAGATAAGATGTGGTCAGGGTCCTATGAAACTCGTAGTTGGGAGAATTGTGGGAATTGAATGCACTGTTTCCATTTTGTCACTCAATTCTGGAGCTAGCTCAATTCCCTTCCTATTCCATTATGGTCTAGTCCAATTTCTGCTTTGTGAGAAAATGTTATTCAGTTATGGGAACTGTGAGAAAACTTGATTACATTGTATGAACCTAGCCCTGCATGACTGGGAAGCTGGACCACCTCTACCTGTTGCTTAGAAACCCTTAACTAAGGACCTAGGTTATGCTGACCAGAAACCCAGTGGGATCCAAAGATTGATGCAAGGAGTTTTCTCACAATTATACATCTCAAGCAACACATGTATCTTATCTGAAAACTGGTCCCATACTAATCAATCAGTTTTTGTTTCTATGTTTCTTTGATTGATTTCAGCCACTTGGGGAGAATGGGATGCTTCTTTTTTTTCTGATTCCAGAAAATTGCTTTTCCCCTCCCAATTCAGAAAGAGCCTAATCTTTCCTCCATTTAGAAATCAAATTACAAATTATGTGATCTTGTATCCTGGTTTATATTCTGTTAATTGTCTTCTTTTAATGCATAAAAATCTGTCTTTCCTCGATTCAGGGTCTAGTGCTGAGATGAGGAAGCCTGGTCCCAATTTGTTATGTAGTTATCTTAATAACTAATAAATCGATATGCTTGGAAGCTCGATCCTTTGCTTCCTCAGTTAGTTCAGATTTCACACATTGCATAGCCTAGCTGGGGTGTGGGCCACAAAAATAGCTATAGTAAAAACATTTAGTGATATACTAGAAGGGTGGAAAGCAAAATGTGGTGTGAGACTGGGCAGGGAGGTCACTACCATTGTGGGTGAGGAGGCATCGCAGAAAGCTCAGATGAGGCATTTGAGTTGAATTCTAAAGATCTAGGAGTTCAACAAGTGGAGAAGAGAGGGAAAGATAGTCTAGGCATAAAAACAGTATGAGCAAAGGCATGGAGATGATAGAATCTAGAACGTGTTTTGTTTGGTAGATGGGTGGGCACAGAGAATAGACCAATCTGGCTAGAGTATAGAGTTGGTAGAGGGGAGTAATATAGGGCTGAAAAAGTGGTTCATTGTGAGCTTGTGGAAGGCCTTGAATACCAGGTAAAACAAAAATTCAAAAAATTTTAATTTTTCTAGATGAACAAATTATGTGAAGAGACAATTTGGCAAACAATGATGACATACCTACTATCTGTGAATCACTGTGTTCATGCTGGTAGTGGTATGAAGTACAGTTGGAGGATTCAGAGAGCAGTGGTGTTGGGAATGTTGTACTTGGCCTCACCTGGCTCCCTTGATCCTTTCCCCTCCCCCCATTCTGCCCTAGGCAGCCATCTTCTTCCTGTTTCCTCATGGAAGTTGGCTGCAGGGCTCCCCAAGGTTTCTACGAAATGTGTACTAGCCAATCCCTGCTGTAAACCTCTTATTATGCAATCCCTGACCATTGAGAGTCGGGGGGACCCTATACATATCAGTGATCTGCCCTTGTTCAGGCCTATTTGATTTGGGCAAGGTAAGATGTAGCCCTGAACAGCGCACACTAAATAAAATCCACTTCCAAAATTTGTACTTGGGATCTTACTCGCTTCTTTCAGCATAATAGGAAGACCTATTACAAGACCGTTGTAATAGCCCAGGAAGATGGTAATGAAGGTTGGTACTAGGGTGGTAAAAGTGGGAAGAGAGAAGAGGGGATGGATGTTAGAGACAGGGAGGTAGGATCAATGGGATTTTGTAATTGATGTAAGAGGGAAGGGAGAAGGAAGAACCAAAGTTTCAATTCAAATCAACATCCATAATAAACACCTTTATGTAGATGGAAGCAAGATTATGAACATGGGAGAACAGTAAGTGTTGTCACAGACAGAAATAGAGGTCAGAAGAAGAACAGATTTAGGGAGACAGATAATTAATTTTGGATATGTGTAGTTTGATGTGTTGATGTCCTATAGGCAATTGGAGGTGCCAATCTGGTCCTCAAATGGGAATCCTGGAAGACTGGGGATAAGATTCAGGAGCTATCTGCATAGAAGGTAGAGTTGGAAACCTAGAGGAGAGGAGATTTCAAAGAGAATGTAGAAAGAGAAAAGTCAGACAGGCATTTGAGGGACAGCTACAGTAAGAGTTAAGTGAGTGAAGGAGGGCTTGGAAAGGTAGGAGGAGACTTTAAAACCGAAGGAGAGAACATTTAATAAAGGGGAATAGCTCACAGTTGTTAGGAGCTGTAGAGAGGTCATTGGAACAATAACGAAACAATTATTATTAAAATACCTACTATATGCAAGCCGCAGCATTCATACTGAATGGTATCAGAATGGGTTGCAGAGAGTGAATAGTGAGGAAACGACGAATTAGGTATATATAGTCTTTCAAGAAGTATAGCAGTGAAGGGGAAGAATTGTTCAGTTATTTCAGTCATGTCTGACTCTTCCTGACTGCATTTGAGGTTTTCCTAGCAAAGATACTAGAGTGGTTTGTAATTTCCTTCTCCATCTCATTTGACAGATGAGGAGACTGAGGCAAACAGGATTAAGTGACTTGCCCAGGGTCGTACAGATAGTAAATATCTGAGGTCTGATTTGAACTCAGGTCTCTCTGACTCCTGCTCCCTCACTCTATCCATCTCAACACCTAATGCTCTGAAGGGGGTGGGGTGGATTATACTTAATTTCTTAGCTCTGGGTCATCCCTACTTTCTCTCTTTACTCTTATTCCTAAGCTGTCAGAAGAAATCACTGAACTGTGATAACTGGGTCCTACAAATGAATGTTATTTAGCCTTAACTAGGCCCTGGCTGATACACAGAAACAAAGAATTTTAAAATTTGTTATTGCTATCTTCTGTTTTTAGGTCACCCACTATTTCTCAAGTTTCCTCTCCCCCTTTCTCTTTGCTCCTCCTGGCTCTGGAAATCAGTCACATGCCGATCCTGTGCATCCTCCTCAGCTCTTGGCTACTTTGGCTCCACTCAGAAGACCTGGCCAGAGAAAGAGCTCTGTCTTCTGAGGACTTTGACCTCCAATATGTGCTATTGTTAAGGAGGAAGAAGTGGCCTCTGGACTCTTGAGCTCCAGCACGCACCAGGAATTAGTAACCTTCAGGGACACACTGTGGATTTCAGCCGGGAGGAGCAGGGTTACCTGCACCCTTTTCAGAACAAATTTTACAGGGATGTGATGCTGGAGAATTATAGCAACCTGGTTTGCCTGGAAAGGGAGCATGTGTGCCAGAGGGGAACAGTCTATACTGCTGTCCAGGTGTTGGTGCGTCAGATGACTTTATTTCCATGGTGGTTCTTTTGCAGGTATTTATGAGTCCTGAAATACAAGATGCTGGATTTTTTTTTCCAGTTGTCGTTCTATCCATTTACCTTGTTTCAGTTTTGTGCTGTTTTCCTAGTACTTTCCTCTGCATCTTCCTCCTCATGTCTTTGAAAACGAAGGATGAACAACAATAATCCTCCTCATGTGCTATCCCATTAAGTCTCCCAACGGACAACCCCTTTTTCAGTAAAACTTACTTTCTTTAAAATTTTTATTGACATTTTTGTTTTTACATCACCTTCATTTCTTTTTTTCTTTTGCAGTTTTCAAAACTGTATTAACCAAGAAGCTTAATGGTCCTGAAGAGACATGCAGATAGATATTCATTCATTCCTATTGTATCTTTCCTTATCCATACATAGTTCAGTTACCAAAAGTTGGCTTCCTTATGTAGATACTAGTCTAAAATATTAATTGATACTACATTACAAGCCCAGAATGATTACATTCCTGGATTATGTTTTTCAGTTTTTAAAAGTTGAACAAATAGATAGAAATCATGCATCGCTTAATTTCCAAACATATCCTTCTCCCCTCCCTCAGGGAGAGTCATCTTTTGTAACAAAGGAAAAACAAAGAAGGAAAAAGCATCTGACAAAACTACCAGATGCCCCAAGTGACCCCAAGGGTCCTCCTTGATGCTTCCTTTTCCTTTAAGCCCACACCTATCCTGTCCATTCTACCTCTACAAGTGTATCTTGATGCATGTCTTGCAAGATTCTCTTATCTCCAACTAGATGGGTAACACCTGAGGTCAACATCCTCTTGCCTGGACTGTTATAACTGTCTCCTAAATCATCTCTCCATCTCTAGTTTCTCCCCTCTCCAATCTATTCTTCACATTGAGACCAAAATAATATTCTAAAGGTACAATTCTGACCATGCCACACTCTGCTAAAAAAAACTTCCGATGTTTTCATTGACTCCAGGATAAAATGAAAATTCCTTAGCTTGCTTTTTAAGGCCCTTCACAATTTGACTTCAACCACCATTTCCAGCTTTATTTTGTGCTATTCTCTACCTTTCAAGCCGAATTGGTCAACTGGTCATTGCTTGATTGTGATTTTCTGTCTTTGTGCCCTGAATCTTGGGCATCGAGGCAGGCCTCTGCTGGAATACGGACCCTTTTATCTCCCTGCTGAAATACTCTCCAATGAGAGGGTTCCATTCACTTCTTCTCCCTCATGTTGTATTCTCCTTCATGAATCCTTTCATCTTCCCAGTTAAGAGTTTCTTTCCTCTCTCTGATTTTTTCTAGACCACTTAGTCTGTATCCTCCTTTGCCCCCATGTTTACTACCTTAGATGGTGATTATCTGTGCCTTTGTTTCCCCCCCCCATTCCAACCCCACCTTCAATAGAATGTAAACTCCTGGAGGGCAAGGACTGGGTCATCCTGTCGTCTTTGCTGTAATTGACTTTACATCTGCCGGGGCTTTTTAGGTATCTGTGGAATTGATGGAGAAGGACCGAGTGCTGGCTGGGAGAAGCAGGGTTAAGGGAAGGCAATTTTTTTTTTAAGGACAGAGGAGACCTAAGCATGTTTGTAGGCACATGGAAGGGAGCCAGTGGGAGAGATGAAAAATGATGGGATAGCACTGAAACCGGATGTGCTGAACTGATTATTTGTTTAAGTGGTTTCAGTCATGTCTGGCTCTTTGTGACCCCATTTGGGGTTTTCTTGGCAAAGATAGTGAGTGGTTTTTCATGTCCTTCTCCAGCTCATTTTACAGATGAGCAAAGTGAGGTGAGAGTAGTATGGTGTACTAGACCACAAGGGTGAACTTGTAGCCAAGAGACTCGGGTTCAAATCCTGATTTGGACATTTACTTGTTGTGTGATCATGAACAAATTATGTAAAGCCTCTCTGGGCCTCAGTTTTCCCCTCTCTAAAATGGGGCTAATAATACCTATACCTCTTATTTCAATGGGCCATTTCCAGGAAAGCATTTCATAAATCTTAAAGTGCTATTTGAACATGAATTCTTATTAAGAAATCAAATCTACCTTCAAAGGATAAAGACATATTAAATTGCCTGATAGGAGAAGAAATGAGTGACCGGTATTGATAAGAATGCTCTGGGGCTCAAAGGCTGGCCCAGGGAGGAATTCTCAGAAATGACTGCTTTACCAATACTGGTGCAGCCTTCTAAGCCTACCACTTTGGGTAGGCTTTTCTGAGATTAAATATATTTGGAAAGAGAAATATATATTTTTTAAAATCCCTCCTTTTACCCTCCTCTGTGTGTGTGGTCTCTGAGGGAACTGCCTACCTGGCCCCTCCCACTTTCCCCTCTGGTTGCACCTTGTATCAAATGAAGCAGTGTAGGAATGGTCCGAGAGGCCAGTCTAATGGAATGAGTACAAGACCTCAGTTGGAATGCTAGATCTGACCCTGTACTAGGCAGCCAGGTGGCATGTGGATAGATGCCTCATCTGGAGTCAGGAAGACCAACTCTGACACTGTTGTACCCAAACCCAAATCCCAGGTCACTGCACACATCTGATTTGTGGCCCACCATTAAGCCCCCTTTTATATTTCTGTCTCTGTTTCTGTCCTATATCTTGTCATAGCTTGAAACAGCTTTAAGATATGTCTGGGCATTGTTCAGGGCAAAGTTCCCTATTCTATATATTTTCCCTGAATCAGTATGAGTGTACCAAGTACAACTCAGGGTTATGGTATAATACAGAGACCACCCTGTCCTGTGCGGCTGACCAAGCAGGATCCCCACACCCTTTGCCTGGAACATGATCCTGGCCTATTCTGAGACTTTCCAGTTCCCCTTTACCCCATGATCTACTACCCTGTTTTGAAAAGAGCTGACTACCCCTGTTCTTCTGAGGGACACCTGAGTCACAGGAAGAGGGTACCCCTGTACCCTCAACCCATATTCCAAAATTAGCCCTGACCTATAGATATAACCAATGGCTATCCTTTGCTTCTGTATATCATGGCTTCTGCTAGCTCCCCTCCCTGATTGTGTTTTTTGTGGTTTTGGCCTATATAATCAAGTCTGTAACCCCAGAAAATCACTACTCATTTGAGTGAATATACTCGGGTAGTTGTGTGCTTGCTTAATAAATTCACACCTAAGTTTATCTTGAACCCAGGTCCCGGCTTGCTCTTATTCTCTGCACAACAACACTTAGCTCTATGATCTTGGACAAGTCACAGCCTCTTTGAACCTTCCCTTCCTCATAAAGCAATGCAACACCAGTTGATAAAGGGCCAGCTTAGGAGGTAGAAAAACCTGGTTTCAAATTCTGCCTCTGATACATCCTAGCTGTGGGAACATGGCAAGGTTGTTGGAAGGGTCCTGAATTTGAATCCCTGCTCTGCTCTTTACTTCCAGTGTGACCTGGGGTATTTCATTTATTTCTCATTTGTAAAATGAGAAGGGTTATATTAGATAGCCTCTAAGCTAGAATGAGGGAGGCAGCTAGGTGGCACAGTGGATAGAGTGCTGGGCTTGGAGTCAAGAAGACCTGAGTTCAAATCCAGCCTTGGGCATTTACTAGCTGTATGACCCTGGGCAAGTCACTTAACCCTGGTTGCCTCAGTTTCTTCATCTGTAAAAATGAACTGGAGAAGGAAATCGCAAACCATTTCAGTATCTTTGCCAAGAAAATTCCAAATGGGGTCATGAAGAGTTGGATATGACTGAAATGACTGAACAACAAGAAGCTAGAATGGATCTTTCCAGCTAAAAATATGTGGTCCTGTCACTTTAACCTCTCAGGATGTCAGGTAATTCTCCAAGGTTACAAGCTGCAGTGGAAGAATTGCCCATCATCTTCAGTAAAGGGAGTTTCCACATTGGGAGTTCCCTAAATAAATCAAATCACAAGTCAGATCTCCCTCTACAAGAGGGATTAATGACATGCACTGTCTGCCTCACAGGGATATAAAAGCAATGTCACTTTGTACTGAGTCAAGGGTTATAGAAATATGAGCTATTATTTTCCCCAGATAACAGGGGCAAGTCTCCCCCTTTAAAGTAAGTGTCTTGACTTGAAGTCTTTCCCTAGATCCCCCTTCTGTGATTCACAACCTGTGTGACCTTGGGGAGAACACATAACCTCCCCGGCCCTCAGTTTTCTCATTTGTAAAATGAAGAGATTAGACTAATTAATGGTCACACTGGTCCTTCCCAGCTTTAAATGATCCCATGGTCTTATGAAGTATTTTCTTTTCTGGCCTGTTCAAAACACAGGTTCCCCTAAGCCCTGGGAGGGTTTGGCTGGTGTCTCTCCTTCCAGGAGAGGGAAGGGCAGCAGCTTAGATGCCTATTCCCCTCCCGAGGGAAAAACCCCAGAAGAAACCATCTGAGCCCTGGCTTGCCTCCGCAAATTTACAAGGCCCTGGACATGATGAATAGTGTGTTTGCAAATGCAATTAAGTTTGGAGCCTCCAGCAGCCCTCCACCAGGGCCCTGATAGAATTGTTGGTAGAAAGAAAGAATGCTGTCCAACCTTCCTCTTCAGGGGCAGGGAGGGGAAGAGGGTTATTCCTGGCTCCCTGTAGTCTCCATGGGTATTTCAACCAAGCTTTTCATTTAAGGAACAGAAAGTCTCGCCACAGGAGGACTGACTAATAGCTGGCAATGTTTACCCCCAGCTGTGTTTATCCACATACCAGATTTTTGCATGGCTCTTAGAGAAGCTTGTGGGGTGGGGTTGAGATAGGGCCTCCCTCTCAATGAAGAAGGAAGGTGGGATGAGTTGATGAGACATTTCTCCATAGCCAGTCAGTTGCCAAGTCTTCCTGATACAGTTTCCATGTTTTTTTTTTTCACTATCCGTCTCCTCATTATTCACACAATCACCATTGTCATTCTAGGTACTATTATAGTAATTGTTCTGTTGTGACCCCATGGACCACGACACAACAATACTGTCCTTGGGTTTTCTTGGTAAAGATACTGGAATAGTTTGCTGTTTCCTTCTCCAGATCATTTTACAGATGGGGAAACTGAGGCAAACATGGAGAAGTGACTTACCCAGGGTCATACATTTAGGAAGTGTCTAAGACTGGATTTGAACTCAGGTCTTCCTGACCTCTGGACCCAGCACTGTTCACTGAGTCACCTAACTGCCTCCTGTTCGATCTCAACTGCTTCAAGTTTCCCCCCTCTCCAGTTCCTCCTCCACACAGCTACCCAAGTGATATTCCTAAAGGACAGGTTGGATCCTGTCACTCCTCAGCTCAAAAAGTTTCAGTAACTCCCTGTTACCTTCAGTGTCAAGTAGAAGCTCCTCTTGAATTTTCAAGCCCTGCATAATCTGACTCCAGCTTGCTTTTCCAGGTTTATTTCACATTACTCTCTTCTGTGTACTCTTTTATAGCCATTTGGGCCTAATCTTTCTCATAAACAATAAATATTCCATTTCTTATCTCCTTGGCTTTACATGAGGTGGCACAGTAGACAAAGCGCTGGACCTGGAGGCAAGGAAGACCTGAGTTCAAATTTGACTTCAAACACTTCCTAGCTGTGTGACCCTGGGCAAGTCATTTAATCCTGCTTGCCTCAGTTTCCCCATCTGTAAAATGGGGATCATAAAAGCACCTACCTCCAAGGGTTCCTGTGAGGATCAAATGAAACAATTATCTGTAATGTGCTTCACGAGCCTTAAAGCGGTTATAGAAATGTTAGCCATTACTATTGTCTTATACCACATTCCATAACCTCTTCATGTGCCTATTACTATACAGCCAGCACAGTTCTTTCTCAATAGCTAAATTAAATTCTTCCAACTGAATTTTAAAACTCCTTTCCCTTCTACCGTCCCTTCAGGAGAAGCTGTGAAAAGGCAAGGTGTATAACTGGGGAAAAAAAGAGGGGGTGGGTAGGTTATGGAGCAAAACCCCCCCACCAGCCTGTTTGTTCCATGGCTTGGTCTCTGTGCAAAGTCAAGGGGTGGAGAGGGTGGCCCTGGGTAGGGAAGAGGCCAAGGTGAGAGTTTGTCGAGGCTGGGAAGGCCCAGGGGTGGGGTGGGGTGGGGTGAGGAGTGGGGGAAGGGATTGTATTCTGCAGTTTTGGGAGGAGTGCCCTCATGGATAAGATCACAGATCTGTGAAGGATCAAAGAAATCCTTGAAGGAAAGAGAAGAGGCACATGCTTCGTTCTCCTGGGAGATGTCATGTACTAGCCAGGACTCCTAAGGAACGTGACTGAATTTTTTAACAAACAAGTTTCAATACTTGAAGGACCCATGATTTCATCCCTGTTGGTTCTCTCTCCACATTTCTCAGGGCTTCTGAGCAGGAGGAGACAGCTTAATGAGTTTCTGTGGCTGAAAAAATGATCACCTAGTGCCTAGGCCTTCGGTGATGAGCCCCTCCCAGCTGTGCTTGGCTGGCCCTTGGAGGATAGACAGACAGTCCTTCACTGGCCTGTACTTGAATGGAGAAGCGAAGAATAACTGCTCTGCATTGCCTTTCCTGTTTGGTTCAGTTTAAGAGGGAGTATGGCACAGTGGAACGGGTATTGATAGTGGAGTCAAATGATTTGGGTGGTGCAGTGTATTAAGAGTCAGGAAGACCCGAGTTCAAATCTTGATTTGGACACTCACTAGCTGTGTGACTCTGGACAAATCACTTAACCTGTTTGCCTCAGTTTTCTTAGCTGTAAAATGGGATAATCATAGCAGTTACCTCCGAGGGATTGATATGAACCTCAAATGAGGTACTATTTGTAAAGAGCTTAGTGCAGGGCCTGCCACACAGTAGGTACTTAAATACTTCACATCTGTACTACCTGTGTAACCTCGGCAAATCATCCAACCTTCAGGTTCTGGGGCCTCTGGGGACCCTTCTGGTTCTAAATCTATGACTCTGCAGTAGGACTGGCTAGAGTTTGGACTCCCCTGTCACAGCCTTGGAGAATACTGGCTTCAAAGGCATCCTTTTGGGAGGCCACAAATGGAGACCAAGGCAGCTGCAGCTACTCATTGTCCTTTTGGCAGTTCTGGTTGGGATTTGTCTTCAAAGATGGTAGAATGTGGTTTGGCAATAATTTATTCATTCCATAAACATTTAGTGAGGGCATACTATGTGTCAACAGAGGCAAACCTTTGTCCTTTGAGAGCAGTTTTGATTTTTAGCAATGAAATAAACTCCAATAAGGAAAAGACCTCTGTGAAATGGATGCAAAGCAAAGACAGCAGACAGAGGAATAGAGAAGATCCACCACCAAATAATGAGAGGGAATAGGCAGGGACTCCTTGCCGAGACTTAAGAGAGTGACTGAAAAATTAATTTCACCATATGTTGTTTACAGTCTCTCATTTGAGCCTCACTGCAATCCTATGGAACTGATAAGATAGGTATTATCCCCATTTTACAGATAAGGAGACAAACTCAGAGAAGAGATGCCAACCAGCATCTAGTAAGTGTCAAAGGGTAGACCATCTATCCATCCATCCGTCTGTCCATCTGCCCACCCGTCCGCCCACCCGTCCATCCATCTGTCCATCCAGCCATCCATCTGTCCATCCGTCCATCCATCTATCCCTGTATCTAAAGGCAGTTCCCAATCCTCTGCCAAAGAGATCTGTAAAAAATGCAAGAATAAGTGTATGGTCTTCCAAAGTGAGGGGAGAGCTAGGTGAATAAAGCTCCAGGCCTAGAATCAAGAAGACCCATCTTCCTGAGTTCAAATCTGACCTCAGATACTTCCTAGCTGTGTGACCCTGGGCAAGTCACCTCACCCTGTTTGCCTCAGTTTCCTTATCTGTAAAATGAGTTGGAGCAGGAAATGGCAAAACACTCCAGTATCTTTGCTAAGAAAACCTCAAATGAGGTTATGAAGAGTTGGACACAATTGAAAAATGCCTGAACAACAGCAGGCTCCCAAAGTGACTGCTCAGAAGGTGAGAAGCTGTGTGGCCTTGGGCAAATGACTTAACTTCTCTGACCTTTAGTTTACACATCTCTAAGATGATGAGGCTGGACTAGATCCTTCCCAGTTTATAAATCCCATCATTCTAGTGACCATCATATCTCATGGTAGGCTTAGAGCAGCAGGTGATTTGACCTAAAGGAAAGAGCACTGAATTAGATCTGATACTGTCACTCTGACCTGTGCTGTGGACCTTGGGCAAGCTGTTTCTGAAGACCTCCCTGGTCTTCAGCTCCCTCATCCCATAAAAAGAGAATATTGGATTCAAGGACATCTTCTAGCTCTAAAGCTAAAATTCCTGCTTTTATACATGAGGAAGCTGAGGCCCATAGGGGTTAAGTGACCTGCCCAAGATCACACTTCCAGGATTGTAAACCAAGTCCTTGCCGCCTGAACCTAGAAATTCTTTCTACTGCATCATCTAAGTTCTGGTCGTCTGCTGAGGAATCTATGTCATTATTTTAGAGTCATGGTGAGAGGAAGAGAAAAGGACTCCCAGTTTGTCCAGGTCGTTTCCTTGCCTTCAGGAAGCTCCCTTCTTGCTTCCCACTCCCCTTATCCCCCTTGCCCCCCAGGCAGGTTTGTGCCTTCTGCCTGCCCTACCACACAGCCTGGGAGTTTCCATGCCTCTACCTGAGCTAGTTGTGGGCTTTTGTAACATTCTGGCTCATGAGCCAAGAAATAACAGTGGGGCATTTGCAGCTAATATTAAGTGAGGCATGCCCGCTATAATCTATTCTGATTGGGTTCAACGTCATATAAGGTGAGTAGCAGCAGAATTCTCCTGGGCTCAGAGATCAGGATACTCCCATCACACAGTCAAGGGCCTCCCTTGATGGCCTGGACTTTTCACTTCATGGGCTGTGCTGTTAAACCCAAGAAGGATGGCTTTGGGATGCTTCTGAGGATTGAGACCATGTTTAATACCATGGAAGCTCCCAGAATGACCTGTATTGTCTATACTATATGATTTCTTGTATGTGACTCATTCCTCTGCTAGACCAAAAACTCAGTGATTGCAGGGATATTATTTTATTTGTCTTTTAATTTCTCAAAGCATAGCACAAGGTAGGGGCTTAATAAAGATTTGCTAATGTCATAGACTTTTAGAGAGTTGTCTTCTTATGTTATAATGTAAACTCCTTGAAGACAGGGAACGTCTCACTTTTGTATGTCTTAGCACTGAATAAAGCTAAATCCTCAATGGCTTTATATTCCTCCATTCACTTTCAGGCATTTTCATTCATTCATTTGATTTTAGAGATCATCCAATTCAACTCCCCTCATTTTATAGATAAGGAAGCTTAGACTCAAAGAAGGGAAATGACCTGGCTAAGATCACACCACTAGTGTGATGACTCCCTTTTCAGCAATGCAAGGACCTAAAACAATTCCAAAGGACTCATGATAGAAAATGCCAGCCACATCCAGAGAGAGAACTAGGGAGTCTGAATGGCGAGCGAAGCAGGCGATTTTTTATTCTTTCTCATGGTTTCTTCCATTTGTTACAATCCTTCTATGCAACATGACTAATGTGAAAATGTGTTTAATGGGAATGTATATGCAGAGTCTATATGAGGTTACATGCTGTCTTGAGAAGGGAGGAGAAGCAGGGTAGGGAAGGAGGGGGAGAAAACAAAACTTATGGAAGTGAATGGTGAAAACAAAAAATAAATAAATTAACTAATTAAAAAAAGAACACATGGCTAATTAGAAGTAGAGCTGGGACCCAGGTCTCCTGATTGATGGGATATTGTTGGTTCAGTTGTGTCCTTCTCTTTGTGATCCTATTTGGGGTTCCCTTGGCAAAGATACTGAGGTGGTTTGTCATTTCCTTTCCCAACTCATTTTGTTAATGAGGAAACTGAGTCAAACAGGGTTAAGTGACTCCCCCAGGGTCACACAGCTAGTTAAGTGCCTGAGGCTAGATTTGAATTCACATTTTCCTTGTTGTACAGAGAATAAGAGCAAGGGGACACCTGGGTTCAAGATAAATTTAGGTGTGGATTTATTGATCAAGCGCCACTACCTGGAGTGTAAACTCAAATCAGGCAGTGATCTTTGGGATTTATAGACTTGATTATATACGCCAAAACCACAATCAGGGAGGGGAGCTAGCAGAAGCCATGACATACAAAAGCAAAGAATAGGCATTGGTTGGATCTATAGTTCAGGGCTAATTTTGGAATATGGTGTGAGGGTACAGGGGTGCAGTCTTCCTGTGACTCAGGTGTCCCTCGAAAGAACAGGGGTGGGTAGTCAGCTCTTTTCGGGACAGGGTGGCCAGTCATGGGGTAAGGGAGAACTAGAAAATCTCAGAACAGACCAGGGTCATGTTGCGGCCAGAGGGTGTGGGGACCCTGCTTGGTCAGCAATACAGGACAGGGTGGTCTCTATATTATACCATAACCCTGAGTTGCACTTTGTATACTTATACTGATTCAAGGAAAATATATAGAATAGGGAACTTCACTCTGAGCAATGGCCAAGCATGCTTTTAAGCTGTTTCAAGCTATGATAGGATATAGGATAGAGACAGAGACAGAGACAAAGACAGAAATGTAAAAGAGGCTTAATGGTGGGCCACAAATCAGGTGGTGTGCAGTGACCTGGGATTTGGGTTTAGGTACAGCATCCTGACTCCAGGCCCTCCAGCTGATGGGATACCTGAATTGTAGAAAGTGATAGGAACTCCATTACCAAGTATTGTAGAGTCTCTCTCGGTCTCTCCCTCTGAGTCTCTTGTTTCTTGGTGCTCCTCATTTCAGAGCTTGTGAAAGTGTGGTCCTGGGCCTGAGGGTAGTCTCCCCCAAAGAACAAACAGACACTTGCCGGAGGCCCTTTCCCTGTAGGTGATGCAACAACCTTAATCTTGGCCCTGGGATCTCTGTCTGACGGCTCAGCTCTCTGGGATGTTTTTCTCCGCCCTCTTGGGTCATCTGAAAAGTTTTGCTGAGGCTTCTTGCCTTGACCCAGATTCTCAACCACTGATCCATCCTTAACTCTCACTCTCCCTGATCTTAGACATTCAATTAGTTGCCAAATGATGTCCATTCCATCTCTTTGACAGCTCTCACATAAATCTTCTTTCCATTCACACCACAATCACACACAATCCAGGATCTCATTGCTGTATCCTTATCATTGGTCTCTTTGCATCTGGTCTCTTTCCTCTCCAAATCATCTTCCATAATACTGTGTAATTTATATTTCTAAAGCACAGGTCTAATCATGTCACTCCTTTGCTCAAGAAGTTCCCATGGCTCACTAGTGACTTTAGGTTAATATACAAACTCCTTTGTTGGCATTTAAAAGCCTTCACAATCGAGTTTCAGGCTAGCTTTCCAGACTATTACTCCCTTACTCCCTTCTCATGCACTCTAGACAAACTGGTTTGCTTGCTGTTCCCTGAATGACTTTCTATCTTTTTCCTGCACCTTTTTAATGGCTGTTATCTTCTCCTCTACACCTAGAAAACTCTTCCTCTTCACCTCTACCTCTTGGAACTCCTAGTTCCCTTCTAGACTTATTTCAAGGGTTACTTCCACAAGCCTTTGCTGATTTCCCTTACTAGTAAGTGTACCGTATGTTACTGTCTACTTATTATGCATATATGTGGCATAGTCTTATCTGTGAATGTTCTGTATCCCGCGGTAGAGTATGAGTCCCTGAGGGCAAGGGGCTATTCCACTTTTGTATTTGTATTCCTAGCACCTGGTAGAGTGCCCAGAATGTAATAGATGCTTAAGCTGATTGATAGGTGAGATGGGCACCTGCCTTCATATGGTCCTAAAGCTATGTAGGACTATTCCTGGAGTAGGATAATCACTAACTCACATTGCATTTGGAAGTGGAGGACTTGGGTCTGAGTCTCAGCTCTGCTACGCTCTAGCTGTGTGACCTTGGGCAAGTCACTTAGTGTCTCCGAGTCTCAGTTTCCTTATTTGTAAAAAAGGGAAAATAACTCTACCATAGATTTGTGAGGATAAGATGAGGCTAAGTAGATAAAACTTTGTAAACTAGAAAAAAATCATATTGATGTAAGAGGCTATTATTGTTTTAGTTTTATGTTTTATTGATATATTTTTAACATCAGCATAATTTTCCCCAGTATCTCCCTTTCCCAGAGAGCCATCCCATACAACAAATAGCATTTTTTAAAGATAGAGGAAAAAATCAGCACAACTGGTCAATACTCTGAAAAAGACCAAAAAACAATGTTCAATTTGCAACACCTGCAGACCACCCACCTCCGAGAAGGTGGGGTTGTGAAGGACAAATTATTGTTATTTTGTTTTGTTTTGTTTTTTGTTTTTTGGAGGGTGAAAGGCAGGGCAATTGGAGTTAAGTAACTTGCCCAAGGTCACACAGCTAGTGTGTCAAATGTCTGAGTTCGGATTTGAACTAAGGTCTTCCTGACTCCAGATCCAGTGCTTTACTCACTGCGCCACCTAGCTGACGCAACAAATTGTTGTTAATTCTATAGAGACTGTTGTCATCTGCAAGGCTGTACCTGGTGCATAGACTTTCTGTTCCTTAGGGTCTGTCTCCTGTATATGGGAGGAACAGTGCAGAGGAGAAGGGATGGTATTCCAGGGGTAGAGGGTCTTGCCCTCTCTTGGCAGGACACATGTTCACCCTGTAGGATTTCCATTGGGAAATTGACTATCTCTGCTAAATGGAGATGTTCTCATAAATTTTTGTCACTTGTGTGTCAGCCCTACTTAATTTCCAAGCATGGCTAGGATTGTTCTAATGGCAAGTGATCACTCCTTTGCCCCCTAAGTATTTGGTCTGGTGCTCAGGAGTTTTTCTGGAAGGGCCTACAAGGTGAGCTGGGGGCTTCAGGACAACCGTCTCCAATAGAATGACTATGGTTCTAGCAGATCAGTGATATTCCAGGAATAAGGCTATAAATTGTGTCCAGATCTGTTGGCTGAGTTATCTCCCAAGGGAAGAGAGCCAAAGCTGCTTTGGATTGGCCTGACTTGACCGTTTGCTGTACTTATTACTTTCTCAGAGTTGTGCTTATCTTCTATGTAATAATAGCAGTAGTAGTAATAATAAAATCAAATTATATTATGAATATTATAATCACTATAAGATAGAAATGTTATCAATTATACAACATGCAACATACTATAATTATGCTATATTATGATACAATATACTATAATCATTATCACAACTAATATATTATAATGATATTACTAATAGAATTATTACAATATGTGAATATGATAGATAAATATTGTATATGATATATAATATAATTGTTATAGTATAGTATGATGTAATTTACTATAATAATTACTATTAGTAAGTAGTAATACTACTACTACTACTACTAATAATAATAACAATAATGACAATACTGATATTTGTGGAGCACTTTTAAGATTGCAAAGCACTTTACAGATCTCCTCTGACTTGAGGCTCACAACAGACCTGAGATGTAGGCACTATTACTAATACTATAGGTATTATCTCCATTTTTACATAAATGCAAGCTAGAATTTTCAGAGGCTTAATGACTTATCAAAGGTCATCCAACTAGTAAGTGCCAGAGTCAGAGTCTGAACCCAATTTCCTCCTATGCCAGTTCTGGCAATCTATCCATTATGCCTCTTAATTGGGTTCCCTGATTCCAATCTCTTTTCTTTTTAATCCATCCTCCAAACAGAGGCCAAATTAAGTCCTAATTCTGACCCAGGTCACTCTCTTCCTCATAAATCTTCCTTGGGTTCTTATCGCCTACAGGATAAAATACAAAATCTCAACATGGCATTTAAAGCCTGTCTCAATATGGCTCCTTTTCTGGTCTTAGTTCTTCCCATTTCTTCTTCATTACTCCATGCACCAGCCTCATTGGATTATTAGCTGTTTCCCTAATCTGACACATCATCTTTGCAAAGGCTATTCCTCCCCCTTGGACTACACTGCCTCCTCCTCCTCCTTGTTAGAATCTCTTGCTTCTTGAAAAGTTGAACTCAGCTGCTCCCTCACCAGAAGCCTTTTTTGGGGGCTCCTTGTTCTCTCCTTCCTGAAATGATGTTGTATTTACTCATTGTTGTATGTGGTGCATTGCCCTGGTAGAATGCAAGCTGTTCAGAGTCAAGGGTTTATTTTAGTTCTTGTCTGTTCCTCTAGTGCCTTGCTCATAGTAAGAAATCAATGAATGGAGATGTCCAAACTATTTTAGGTAGGGGTGTAGAGGTGGGGCAGGAGGGAGGTAGGAGGGAAGGGTCAAGGTGGGAAGAGCTCAGTGCTTTTGTTGCTGAAGTGGATTGGGGTTTAGCAAGAAGAGAACACTTCCTTCTACCCTCCAGCCCAGTGGCTGCCTTTGTTTCCTCTTGGGTACATTCATGAGGAAGGCAGCTAGGTTGAGCAGTGGATAGAGTGCCGGGCCTGGAGTCAGGAAGACTCATATTCCAGAATTCAAATCCAAGCTCAGATCCAGCTTCCGAGCTGTGTGATCCTGGGCAAGTCATTTATACCTGTTTATTTCAGTTTCATCATTTGTAAAATGAGCTGGAGAAGAAAATGGTATCTTTTTGCTCCAGTATCTTTGTCAAGAGAACCCCAAATGGGGTCACAAAGAGTCAGATGTGACTGAAGCAAATGAACTACATTCATGAGATGACTGCTGAAGAAACTGTATTGCTCACTCTGGCCATCAGAGGGCACTCAACATACAAATGCCCATATGGCAGCTCCTGCATCACAGTTTGAGATTTCAAGTTATGGAATGTTTAAATCCCTGGTGGCTAATTCTAGCTATGGGATTCAGCTGGAGATCACATGGAATGCTGATGTGTGTGTGTGTGTGTGTGTATAACTAAATATACACACATATGTACATACATGCATGTAGAAATATAAACAAATATATACAATGTACACTATATAAACAGAAAAATAAATTAATAAATATGTATTTACGTATGTGTGTGTTTTCCAGCTATTAAAACTGTAAACTGCATTAAGAGTTTGGGGACACCCTGTATCTCCCTCTGCCTACTTATATCTCTTTTCCCATTTGTGGCTAAACCCTTTGAGAAGGCTGTCTGGAATGGATACCTCCATTTGCTTTTTCTCTCATTCTCTTTTTAATTTCCTACAATCTGGCTCCTGACCTCATCATCCAACTGAAATTGCCCTCTCCAAAATTACTAATCACATCTCTATTGCCACGCCTAATGAATGGGCTCTCCTCAATCTTCATCCTTCTTGACCCTCTGCAGCCTTCCATATTGTCAATCACCCTCTTCTCCATATTCTCTTCTCTCTTTGTTTCCCTGATGCTCCTCTGTCCTGTTACATCTTATACCTGTTAGGAGCTCTCCTCCTCAGTCTCCTTTGCTGGGTCTTTGTCATGCTCACCAAAGGGGTGTGTGTGTGTGTGTGTGTGTGTGTGTGTGTGTGTGTGTGTGTGTGTGTATCTGTGTCTGTGTCTGTGTCTCCCAAGGCTCGGTCCCAGGACCTCTTCTGTTTTCCTTTGACTATTTTGCTTAGTGATCTCATCAGTCCCCTCAGTTTCCATGATTATTTCTATGCTGATGATTCTCAGGTTTACTTATCCATCCCTGACCTCTCTTCTAATTTCCAGCTTCACATCTCCAAGTGCTTATTAGGCCTCTACAACTGGATGTCCCATAGACATCTTAAACTCAGTGTGTCCAAAACTGAATTTATTATTTTTCCTTCAAACCTTACCCCCTTCCAAACTCCCCTATTATTGGTGAGGTTCCCACCACCCTCCAGGACACACAGGTTCACCACTTTGGTGTTATCATGGATGCCTTACTCCATCTCACCCCCTTTAGCTAATCTGTTGCCAGATCCTGTCATTTCTACACTTGTAATATCTCTCTGACTCCTCTCCTCTGACACTCCCATCACCCCTGGTCCTGGTCCTGATCACTTCAGGACTGGGGTATTGAAACAGACACTCTGCCACAGGTGACTTCTCACTTTGGTCCACCTTCCACTCAGCTGTCATATTAACCTTCCTAAAGCTCAGGTCTGACCAAGTCACTCCCCTTCTCAATAAACTTCAGTGGCTTCCTATCACCTCCAGGATGAACTCTAACATCCTCTGTTTATCACAACCTGGCCCCCTCCTACCTTTCCAGCCTTCTTATATCATATTCCCTTCCTTTCTGTTTCTCACACAAGATGCTCCATGTCCAGACTGCAGGCATTTTCACTGGCGGTTCCAGTGCCTAGAGGCAGCTGAGTACTGCAGTGTATGGAGCACTGCACCTAGGGTCAGGAAGATCTGACATTTTACAACAATTCTGTGAGGGAAGTGTTATTATTAACTCCATTTTATGGTTGAGGAAACCGAGGCAGACAGAGGTTAAGTGACTTGCCTGGAGTCACACAGCTAGTAAATGTTTAATGCTGGATTTGAACTTAATAACTGACTCTGTCTCTCTATCTCTCTCTCCCCTTTTCTGTCTCTGTCTCCTTGTTCTATTTGTTGGGCTGTGGAACGGAATCTTTAGTACCACCTCCCTCCCCCCAACCTTCTTTCCTGGTATACCTCAGGGTACATATATCTGTCTTATTCTACCTCCATCTGGTTTTTTCTGTCCTTTTCACAGCTCCTTGGTTCCTGGCCTCCTGGGTGAGGAGAACATTTCCTTCTCTTGCCCCAAAGATCTCTCCCCTGGACTTCTAGCTGCCTTATGCTGCTTCAAATCTGGCTTGTTCACTGCTCCCAGAGGTCTCCAGGGGTATGGCCTCAGAGGGTCTTAGTCTTGCCCCTGGCCCATTCTCCTTTGACTTGCCTTGCCTGAAGCATATTCATCAGGCAGTAGTTCAGACTAGTTCTACTCTTGGGTGAGGTTTGGCTTCCTCATCTATTATTCTGGGCTCCCTTTAGACTTAGCCTTGGTGATTATAATCGTGACAACAGCAATAATACGGGTAGTTATTATATATAATGCCTTAAGTTTTGCAGAGCAATTTACAAATATTATTTAATTCTTGCAACAACCTTGGGAAGTGGGTGCTAGTATTATCCCCATTTTACAGATGAGCAAAGTGGGCCTCAGAGAGATTGTAACTTGCCCAGATCCACACAGCTGCATCTGAGAGGGGATTTTAATTCCTGTCTTGACTCCAAGTCCATCACTATCTCGACTGCGCCACCTAGTGGCCCGTGTAGCAGTGGCATGACCTCCATGATAGTTACCATCTCACCCCGGAGGTTGTTTGCCTCATGTAGATTTACCTGAAGGGCCAGTAGTAGACTCTCCATCTCTTTCAAAATCCTATTATTGCCACTTTGGAGTAGCGAATGATTTCTCTGGTTTAGGGAACTCCCAGGAGAGGAAATTCCCTCTACCGGTACGCGTCAGTACCTTTTGTTTTAAATAGTTGCCTGGGACATTTGAGAAATTAAATTATTTCCCCAGGATAGTGCAGTCCTTTGCGTTAGAACTGAGACATAAACCCAATTCTTCCTGATTCCCAGGCCAACAACTAATCTATACTTTATCTCTTCACCATTGACCCTTTACCCTTCTCAATGACTTTAAAGACACCATAAAATTAAGGGATATTATTTCCATGTGTGGAAATAGAAGGACATCCCTTCACAGGAGAATTCAACCTCAGGGAAAAAGACAGGTAGGAAAGCAGATCAGAGGTGGAACTCCTATCCATAGATAGGAATTTCCGTATTTCATGCTTCAAACTACTTTTTTAAAAAAAGGTTTTATCACGAAATGGAGAACATGTTGAATTTGAAGTCAGAAGGAACTTCCATGGCCCCATTTTTTTTTTTTTGGCAAAGGTACTAGAATGGTTTGCCATTTCCTTCTTTAGCTCATTTTACAGATGAGGAAACTGAGGCAAGCAGGATTAAGTGACTTGTCCAAGGTCACACAACTAGCAAGTGTCTGAGATTTGAACTTAGGAAGATAAGTCTTCTTGACTCCAGGCCCCTCACTCTATCCACTCCTCCACTTAGCTGTCCCTACATGCTATCATTAATGTTTGGTGAATTGAATTACAAGGTATCAGAAAAGCAAACTATACTGAAAAATGAGTCTTCCTGGCTCCAGGGCCAGCTCCTTATCCACTGCACCACCTGGCTGTCTGGGTTCCATCTTTGCTATGTGATTCTAGAGAGGTCTTTTAACAACACTTGAAATTTAAATTGCTCTTTGGATACATCATTTTATGTAAGCCTTACCACAAGCCTGTCCTCATTTTAAAGATTAGTAGACTAGAGATTAGGGTGGTTAGGAGGCTGACCTCTAGTCCCACCACTAGTGTGTCGGAGGCAGGATGTGAACCCAGGTGTTCCTGACCCTGAAACTACTTCACGACACTACCTCTAACCACTGCTGACCTTCAGGTTCTTTCATTTGTAAAATGGCAATCAGGCTTCATTCTCCCTCCCCTGTGGCACTGGCAGGGGGAGAGCATTCTGGAAGCCTTAAAAAGCTCCAGAAATCTGAATTGTTGCTGTTTATTTATCCCTGGCTGTCCCTCATCAGGGGCACTCATCCCTTGATATTACTGTTGTGTCTGCTTGTCAGTCAATCAAATCACAGTTGTTTACTGAGCATCAACTCTGTACCCAGCACTGGCCTTGGAACAGTATTGGAAGTGTGTGTGTGGGAGGAGGGAAAGGGATGATGAAGAAAATGTACGACACGGGCCAGGACCCAGCTCTTGGACTGAGGCTGTTGCTGCATATGAATCAGTTTTGCAGAGAGAAGGCATACTGATTTAAGGCACTCCAGCTGGAATGTGACTCATTCATTCTTCCCACAAATACTTCCTGAGAGCCTACTATGTGCAGAGCACCCTGCCTGTCATCATAGGGTAGTGGTTCTCAACATGTGGTCTGTGGACCCTTGGAGATCTGCAAGGGAGTCCATGAGGTCAAAACTATTTTCATAATAATGCTAAGATGTTATTTTCCTATTAATATACTCCTCCTTTATCCAGCTACATACCTGTGAGAGGCTGGATTTTCTTTATATACTTTAACCAAAACAGCAAATTAGAACAGATTGAATGCAGAATGAGAATCCATCTGTTTCCCATTAATCCAGACATTAAAGAGATTTGCCAAAATATGTAAAACATTACACTAATTTTTTTATTTTGGAAAATGCAGTTATTTTTCAGAAAAATGTCATTTTAACATGTAATATGTTTATTGTTATTTTTAAAAGAATTAATCAATATTTTAAAAATTTTATCAGTTTTAACAGCTAATTGGTAAATAAACCAAAACTCTTTGGGAAGTTCAGTCATTTTTGAGAGTGAAAAATGGGTCCTGAGACCATAAGATTTGAGAACTGCTACTGTAGGTGGCACAAAGACGTGGTTCCTGTCCTCAAAGAACTCATATTCTAGCAGGTGACTCCTTGAGAAGCTGATTAGTTATTTGCTCCTGGGGCCTACTAGGGAAAGAATCACTTTTCCGGGAGGTTGGGAGCAGCAGCTTGGACCCCAGTGGCCTCTATCTAGTGGGCTGGCCTCCTGAGGTGGGAGTCCTTGTGACCTCTCCCCAATGGTCTGGCTTCCTGAGGTGTTGAGTTGCTGTGGCCTTAACCAATCTGATGTGGGTTGTGAGACCTTCCTCTAGGCCTCTGTGTGCTCAACTGCCCCCTCTGCTGGTAGAATCATTGTGATGTAAAGGCCTGTAGAGTAGTGGTCCTCTGCCTTCAGGAACGAGGACCCCTTTTTAAAGTAACGATGTTTCATGGAACCCCGCACGAGAGATATGCTATTAGTACACATTAATTGAGGACATTCATGAAGGCAGCCAATGTGAATTCAGCAGCACTTTAAAACAAATTTGCATTCTACTAATCAAATCTATATGCATTTTGAATATAGTAGCATTAGAGGGAACTCCCTCTAATGCTAATATAGTAATAGCTAACTTACATAGCACTTTAAGGTTTGCAAAGCACTTTACACAGGGCAGCTAGGAAGCACAGTGGATAGAGCATCAGGCTTAGAGTCAAGGAGACATGAGTTCAAATCTCGTCTCAGAAGCTTCTAGCTAGGGAAGAAAAGGTAGACAGCTCTCAACACAATGTGTAGGTATTTATCATACGGATTTTCTTGAAATGAAAATTTATTGTTATGTATTTTGAATTCTCTCTTATGTTCTGCTATGTACATGACATGCTTTTTCCTTCTTTCATACTTTATATTTAAGTTTATGATATGTTTTTGTTTCTTTTCTTTATTCTGTATCTTTGTTCTGGTATTTGAATCTAAAATAAAATTTGAAAAAGGAAACTTCCTAGCTGTGTGATCCTGGGCAAGTCACTTAACTCTGTTTGCCTCAGTTTCCTCATCTGTCAAATGAACTGGAAAAGGAAATGGGAAACCATTACAGTATCTTTGCCAAGAAAACCCCAAATGGGGTCATGAGGAGTCCAACACAACTGAATGACAACAAAAGTACTTAATTTAAGTACTCATTTAAGCTCCCAACCACCTTGTGAGGCAGATATAATCATTCCTATTTTACAGATGGGGAAAGTGAAGATGAGATAAGTTAAGTGACTTGCTCAGGGTCACACAGCTTGTAAACATCAGAGGCATTCATTAATTGCTAAATTAATTAATAACTAAATTGCTATTAATTCAATAAAGCATTCATTAAGTGCTAAAAGCATTGTGCTAAGCACTGGAGTTATAAATAATAATAATAAAAAAACGACAGCATCTGCCACCATGGAGCTCACTTTCTAACGAGGGACATAACACATATGAAAAGCTTCAGCTGCAAATCAAAGGGTCCCTAGGGTATAACTGCAAAGCATATAGTAATGCCTTTTCTTAAATGTCATCTCCACTGATTAAAACATCTCAGTTTCAAATGCTGGGCCATTTGATGGTGCCAAGGACTTTGGTAGCCAGAACTTTCTTTTCTGGGTCTTTGGTAGCTGTGGATGAAGAACCTGTCAGAGAGGTTGCTAGACTGCCTTTTCACAGGGGTTGGTTACTTCTCAGGATGATGGCTGAGGGCAGTGGGCTAGAAGTAGCGCTTGGCCCAAGGCTCTTGGGTTCAGGGTCCTGGGTTGTTTCCATTAGGATATGAGGAGAGATGTTGGTCAAGGTGGTTTGACTTCCCCAGTACATTCTGCCTCCTCTCTCTGTCCCTCTGTCTCTCTGTCTCTGTCTCTCTCTCCTCTCTGTCTCTGTCTCTGTCCTTCTCCCTCTCTCTCTCTCTCTCTGTCTCTATGTCTTTCTCTGTGTCTCTGTCTCTCTCTCTGTTTCTCCTCTCTATCTGTCTCTGTCTCTATGTCTTTCTCTGTCTCTCATTCTCTCTCTGTCTCTCTCCCTCTCTGTCTTTCTCTGTGTCTCATTCTCTGTCTTTCTTTGTGTCTCTTTCTCTCTCTGTCTCTGTCTCTATGTCTTTGTCTTTCTCTCTTTGTCTCTCTGTCTCTCTTTCTGTCTCTCTCTCCCTCCCTCTCCCTCTCTCTCTCTCTCCCCCTCAGGGTACCTTGCTGCTTTGGCTAGATATAAAACCAAGTCACTCCTAACTCCAGATTTAGCTCTCTTTCCACACATACACATATGTGTGATCTATTATTTATCGAGTCTACTGAGTTGAACTGAATATTTTGTTGTAACTCTCCCATCCAATCCTCTGATTCTCTGATCTATCCCACTTACTACCTTGTAACCTTGAGTGAGTAACAATCTCTCTGAGCCTCAGTTTCCTCATCTGTAAGATGGGGACATTGGACTAGGTGGCCTCTGAGGTCCCTTCTAGCTCTAAGTCTATGATCCTAAGATTCTAGAAAAGATCAAAAGAATGAGATATGACTTGCTTATAGCTGTGTGGACCCCTCGCAATAACTCCATGATTCTCCAGAGATCTGCGGCCAGGTTGGGAACTGGTACTCTCTTGGTATGGTGGTGTGGTTGGGCTGCCAGGTGGTGCAGTGGATAGACTGTGGGCACAGCAACCCTGTGAGGTGGGCAGTCTAGCTATTATTGTCTCCATTTTGCAGATTAGAAAACTGAGAGTTAACATATAGGAAGTGTTAGAGCAAGAATTTGAACCCAGATCTTTTGACTTCAAATTCAGCGCTCCTTTCACTAAACATTCTCTTCACTAAGGCTGGAAGATGACATATCAACACAGTCCAAGAGACCTCCTACCCAGCATCAACTGATAGATCCACCAAAACAAGGCCCAGAGCAGCTAGATATCAAAGTGGATAGGACGTCAGACCTAGATCCAGAAGACTTGAGTTCAAATCCAGCCTCAGGCACTTACTAGCTGTATGACCCTGGGCAAGTCACTCCAACCTGTTTGACTCAGTTTTCCCATCTATAAAATGGACTGGAAAAGGAAATTGCAAAACACTCCAGGATCTTTGCCAAGAAAACCCCAAATGGGGCCAGGAAGAGTCAGATATGACCAATACAACTGAACAAAAACAACAAACTAAAGCCCAGAGTAAACTGTTGCCCAAATAGCTAGTTAGTGGCAAACGATCCAAACCCAAGTCTTTTTTTTTCTTCTCTTCAAAAAAAAATTATTTACTTTTGGTTTACAACATTCAGTTCCACAATCCCTTGAATTCCAGATTTTCCCCCCTCCCTCCTCACCCCCATGGCAGCATGTAATCTGATCTAGGTTCTACAAACTTTTTTTTTTTTTTACTATATAATTAATTTATTTTTTGTTTTCACCATTCACTTCCAAAAGTTTTGGAGTTTAAAATTTTCTCTTCCTCTTTCTCCCTCCTCCTCAAGTCAGCATGCACTCTGATATGGGCTCTACTTATACATTAATATTAAACATATTTTTACAGTCATGATGTAAAGAAGAATCAGAACTAATGGGAGGAACCACAAGAAAGAAGATACAAAACAAAACAACATAAGAAAAGGAGATCAAATAGTAGTATGTTTCCATCTGCATTCAGACTCCTTAGTTCTTCCTCTGGATATGGATAGCATCTTCCATCATGAGCCTCTTGGAAAGCTGTCTTAGCCCCTTGTGTTGCTGAGTAGAGGGAAGTCTATCAAAGTTACTCTTTGCACAATGTGACTGTTACTGTGTATTAATACTCCATATTACTGTGTACAATGTCCTGGTTCTGCTCACTTCGCTCAGCATCAGTTCATATAAATCTTTCCAGGTTTTTCTGAAGACTGACTGCTCCTCATTTCTTATAGCACAGTAGTATTCCATTACATTCATATACCACAACTTGTTCAGTCATTCCCCAATTGATGGGCATCCCTCAGTTTCCAATTCTATTATAAATATTTTTCTATTATAAATATTTCTATTATAAATATTTTTGTACATGTGGGTTCTTTTCCTGTTTTTATGATCTTTTTGGGATATAGGCCTAGATATTGCTGGGTCAAAGGTTATGCACAGTTTTGTAGTCCTTTGGGCATAGTTCCAAATTGCTCTTCAGAATGCCAGACCCAAGTCTTCTTGGGATCTAGCATGTGGTCATCTTTCTTCCCTCCAATTTCTGCCTCTGAGTTGTATGCTAAGGCTGTAGCAGGATGGTGAGGCAGTTCAGGGAGGGCCAAGGCACTGAGCACTGTTCCATTACTGGAAGAGGTGGGGAAAATGGTGGCTCCAAAGCTTGTGTTGCTAACTGCATTTTCTAACTACGTACACACTCATAGGCTGCATTTTCTCAGGGAGTTTTAGACACCTGAAGCAAAGGGATGGAGGGAGGAGGGAGTGCCCAGGGGAGGGAAATGTCACCAGGGTTACCTCCCAAGCTCCGGATGTTCTCTACTGGAGTCCAGAACAATATCAAGGGATGTTGGTGGACCTGCATAGGGCCCTTGGCAGAGAAGAGGGTGAGAGCTAATTTTAGGAGCCCTCCTGCCTCTATTGTTCAGGGGCCTTACCAAGGGGCTGCCTGTTGCCTGGTCTGTGTGTGGGAAAGGAAGCTGGGCTGATGCGTTGTCATGGGAGGATGGAAACAGCATTTTGTATGGAGGTTTTCGACCCTCGAGAGTTCCCACGAAGCTGGTAGGAAAACTGCCCTTCCCCTCAGACTTTCTCTCTGCTGGGTAGAACCTTTCCATTACTCAGGATGAATGTGAGAACACTCAGACCTTGCTTTGTTCTCAGCTCCTTCACTAGAGCCACACAAGGTAAAGGAATGGAAAGAGTAGGAGGTATCAAAAGGAAGGTTTGAATGAATTCTGGCTCTGCCACTGACTTAATGTGTGACCCTGAGCAAGTCACTAGCCCCCTTTATGACTCAGTTTCCTTATCTGTAAGACAGGGGATGGTAGTAGTCTAGATTTCATGACTTCTACCATCTCTTCCCCAGCCAATTGCTTTTTGTTTTATAAGTGTTTTCCACTTGCAAGGAATTCCTCACAGCTCCAAGTTGGACAAATCACTTAATTTCTCTAGGCTATGAGCTTACTCATCTGCCAAATGAGGAGGTTAGATGATAAATTCTGAATGGTTTTAATCTACTGTGAGCTTTCCTTTCCTGACTTGTTTCGCCCTCTCTCAGCTAGAAGTCACTGGGCCTGGAGTTAGGAAGATCTGATTTCAAATCCAGCCTCAGACACTTAATAGTTGTGTGACCCTGGGTAAGTCACTTAAACCTGACTGGCTCAGTTTCCTCAACTATAAACTGGGAATAATAATAGCACCTACCTCTCAGAGTTGTGAAGACCAAATGAGCTCATATTTGTAAAGGGCTCAGTACAGTGCCTGGTGCACAGAAGGCACTTAGTATTCCTTGTTTTCCTTTCTCCCCATTGAACTCTTTATACCCTTGCCTCTTCCTGTCTCCCTGCATAAATTTTGTATTTACTACTCTGTGTACACATTTTCTCTTCCCAATAGAATGAAAATTCCTCAAAGGTAGAGACTTTTTTGTTATTGTCTCTGTAGCCCTAGTAGCAAGCTCAGTGCCTAGCACACAGTAGGTACTTAATGAACGTCTGTAGAATTGAATTCAGTTTTATACTTGGATAGAACTGTGATTTCAGACCTGTGGCCATAACCTCCGTAAGTATGAGACAACAATGCTTCCAGACCTTTTTACCCTTTCTTGAGTCCTCCAAAGCAGATCTAGCTGATGCACTGAACACCTTCCTTTGACTCTGGCACAGCAACGGGAGTACCACTGTAGCCCTCGGGTTGTCTGACTGTCTCTAGTCTTTCACTCTTGCTTCTTTACTGGCTTGTTCTTTATCGTGTGTGGATGTGGCTCCATGATGGCTTACACATCACTCTTGTAAGCAAGCCATCGTGGGTAGTATTGTTGACCTTCTTATTCTGTCCATGGATCTTTCCAGGGTCTGTTGTATCATCTGTACTTTTGAGATCGTTTCATGATTCACAGCCCCTTTCATGACTGGGAGAATAGTGGTGTCGGCCTGCTGTGCACTATTACATGATCTATGTTCACTACCATAGGTTCTTTGCTTCTTTGAGCCTTAGGATCCTTCTGTACTTAGGGGATAGAGATGTGGCTGGGTACTAGAACGGTGAGGGTAGAAATAATTTAGCCTCAGACTCTTCCTAACTGTATGACTCTGGGCAAGTCACTTAACCCTGTTTGCTTCAGTTTCCTCATCTGTAAAATCAGCTGGAGAAGGAAATAGCAAATTGCTCCAGTATCTTTGCCAAGAAAACCCTAAATGGGATCATGAAGAGTCAGACACAACTGAAAAATGACTGAACAAGAACAAGGAGTCAGAGAGGAGGAGGAGGACTCAATTTTTAAAGTTTTTAGGATTTAAGAAGTAAGGATCTTTGGTAGTAAAAGTTCCATGAACCAGTACAAATTGGGCAAAGACTGGCACTGGTCTATAGACCTAAAGCTGGGGAATAATATGAAATAACATGAAAAAAGCATTTATCAAGCTTTTAAGGCGCACCAGCACTGGGCTGAACTCTGGGCATGCAAAGACAAGCAAGACAATTGCTCCCCTCAAGGTGCTTCCATTCTAATGAGTGAAGATGGACCGACTACATAGGGGAGTGAGAACTGGAAAGGGGGTGGGCAGAGAGGATCCATTGGCATGACTTGGAGATGACTAGGAAGTGGTGTGGCCGGCCTGGGACCAGGTCAGATAAGCTGAAAGTTCTCCAATCAGAGTCCAGGATTGCAGGGGCAGAAATCCAGGTCCTGGTGGGAGGAGAGTGAGGAGAAAGCAGGAGTGAAGGCATCTGGGCTCAGAGATAGGGGAACTCATAATTTTCAGAGTCTTGACTCTTGTACTATTAATGTCTATAACTGTGGTGTCTATGTTTTGATTTTTTGAATTTAACAAACATTTATTGAGTGCTCTCTCGGGCAAAAGCACTGTTCTAGGCACAGAGGACACAGACACCAAATGAAAATAGCCCCTGTCCATGAGGAGCATATAGTCTATTGAGATGATAAGCAGAGATTCAGTGTGTACACAAAGAAAGGAAACAAGCATTATTAAAGTCCTCCCTGTGTGCTAAGCTTTACAAACGTCTCTTGTTCAATTCTCCTAACAACCCAGAGTCCTGATAGTGAACTTTCCTCCATTAATAAATGGTTGCAACTGGCGCACTGCAGAAGTCAATCAGAGAGGTGGACAGGTACATACCCACTTGGCTGGAGAAGTCCATCGATAATGTATTCCAGCCCCCAACCCTGTTGCAGAGGGAGGGGGGTTTTAATTCCCCTGGGACAGTGCTCTAAATGTAGCACAGGAAGGGTCATTTGCTGGACAGCACTAGCTTTGAAGGGCTGCTTTGTGGGTAACTCTAAATTTGGTAGCTCCCCATTTTGAGTTTGGGGATTGGATTTAGAGAGAGATACAGTATGTTCCAGTGAGTTAATAGGCCATCGAAGGTCTGATGGCAAAGGAATTGCTTATTCAGCCGGTTCCCCCCCCCCCCCCCGCCCCACCCAGTGTGTTTACTTTCCAGAAGAGTCTAAACCATTCTGAATTTTAAGGGATGTGTGTGTGGGAAGAGTGCGTAGGACTCTATGGGGAAAAAATAAAGAGAATGAGCATGTATTAAATGCCTACTGTGTGCCAGGAGCTTTACAAAGATAATATCATTTGATCTTCACAACAATCCTGTGAAGCAGGTGTTATTGTTATCCCCATTTTACAATTGAGGAAACTGAGGCAGACATAACTTAAGTGACTTGTCCAAGGCTGCACATTTAGTAAGTGTCTGAGGCTAGATTTGAACATAGATCTTCCACACTGTGTCCCAGAACTCTATCCATTGTGCCTCTTTAGCTGCCTCATTGCACTTATTGGAAGGTTGCTCTGATAGCAACTCCATGTTCAGTTTCTTCTTGGGGCAAGCTGATGATTATTTGAGTGCTTTATGGGCTCCCCTCTGGGTTCACTCCCCACCCCTATCCCCACCAAAGTTAGTTCCTTAGAGGACAATTGACTAATTTTCCCATGAAGCTTCTAGGGGTAAACTTGAGGGGTAAGTCTATTTTCTTTTTCTTTTTTAAAATTTCTATTTTATTCTGAACTAAAAAAAAAAGATAAAAAGATTTTAAAAGGGGAAAAAAAGCATTTCTATATATAGAGCTGAACACAAAAAAGAAGATTTCATATGAAACTGTATCTCCATTTTTTACTGCTTACTTTTAACAAAGGGATATTATAAATTTCACATGTTGCTTTAAAAATTGTCCTACTTACTTATTCTTCCTTCTGAATTTCCTTCTGCTCTTTTCAGTAGATTTAGAAAAATGTTTCAATGGTCCCATTTTTCTTCATTATTAACCCTCCCCTCTTCCTCTTAACCTTCCGCCAAAATGAAAAACAGAGAGTAAAAAAAGAACCTTGTCACAAATAAGCATTGTCAAGCAAAATGAATCCACACAGTGGCCATATCCAAAAAATGTGTCTCTTTCTGCCCATGACCTCACTGTTAGAAAGTGAAGAACATGCTTCATAATAGTTTCTAGGGAGATGTGGTGGTACATTGTTTTGATTTGAGTTCTTAAGTCCCTCAGAGATTTTTTTCCCCTTAATTTTTTTTCATCATATAAACTGTTCTCTTGGTTCTGCTTACTCCAGTCTGGATCAGTTCCTACTTCCTAGGATTCTTTGAAAATGTATCTTTTACTATTTCATATACAGCAACAATATTCCCTTACATTCATCTCCCTAGATGGGTTGGGATTTTTAACCACTCATGATCCCCTCTCCTATGTTCTCCCACCAATATCAGTTGATATAAATTAACCTTTACAAAAGGACATGAGAAGTTCTAGCAAGGACAGAATTTATGAATTTATAACCCCCACCCCCAGTCAAGGAGTATAACCTTGGTCCCAGGAGGGAGTGGGTTCAGACAAAAATATAAAGGGAGTGAGGCATCCTCATAGGGAACACATATGGCCAAGGGAAGGGTATCTCCTGGCCCTCCCACCGAGTTACCTCTGGGTGAGACCCTCCATTTCTCAGCTCCTTGTAGGACCAGATGTCTCAGTTGCTGGATCAATCCACTGCTGGGCTTAGTCAAGCAGGTCTTTCCTTAGGGTTGAATCCATACAGGATTTAGCTGCTGTTGCTGCTGTCTTCTGTGTTCTCTGCTCCTGGCTCTGGTTTCTGAGGAGTCTTTTATGGTTAGTCTGATCTTTTGAATCTCCCGAGGCAATAACTTGGTCCAGATGATCTCTGGATATCCATTCATTTAAGATTAGGAAAGAATAAACACAACAGAAACAGGGACCATGAATTCTGGAACACATAGCCAAATGGGGAGATAAGGCAGCTGCCCCTCTCCCCATGTAGAGGCTTTTAGCAAGTCTTCATCACTCCAAAGCTTTCAGAGAAGAGAAAAATACAAAAAGGGCCAAGAAAAGGAAATATTAATCCTTTTGTATTTAAGCTCATTTCTGACTTTGGAGCTAACCCCAAAATTCATCACTACAAAGCACCAGCTCCTTAGTCATTGATGGTCAGAAGAAGGCTGAAATAAAGCAGGGAATGTTGTGCAAGCTCTAAATACTAAAGCCTCATGGACCAGTCCCTCATTACACTTACATATTTCCCTTTTTCTGTGGGGTGAAATAAAGGCTGTCCTTTGCCAAACAGGCATTTGGTACCTCGAGTGCTTGTACAGTGCTAAGGACCTCTCTTGCCCACATTAAGGGAAACCTAGAAATGAGACCTACCATGAATATATTAAGGTTTCCTGGAAAAACTCCAGGTGGGGCAATGAATCAAAAGAAAACATAAACCCCTTAGGGTCACGACCCCTGAGGATCAGACTTAGTATGTATGAGCACAAAGTATTGGGGAGCCATGGACCATGCTTTACGTTAGTAAGGAGGAGAATTAAAGAGGCTGGATATTCTTAGTAAACCTGGAGTATGACTAGTTTTCTTTTTCTCCTAAAGTCCCTTTATCACCCAGTCGATTAGGTAGACCATATGGTTTTTTTTACCTTTGATTGAGAGGCCTGCACAGTGGACAAGGTTATGAATCTCTAGTGAAAGAACAGGCTAGGCAAAGAGGTTTGCAGTTCCTGAGACCTTACGATAGTTTCACCAGATATTTTAACAACACATTCCCTGTGATTAATTGTGCTCTGTTTAACATGAAGATAAAACAGCTAGACAGCAAAGTGGACAGGAAATACTGGATGTGGAGTCAGGAAGACCTAAGTTCAAATCTGTCCTCAGATACTTCCTAGCTGTGTGACCCTGAGCAAGTCACTTAACCCTGTTTGCTTTAGTTTCCTCATCTATAAAATGAGTTGGAGAAGGAAATGGCGAACCGCTCTAGTCTCTTTACCAAGAAAGTGCAAAATAGGGTCATGAAGAAATGGAAAGGACACACGACAACAACAACAAATAATGTGAAGACAATAGACTTATATCAAAAGGTAAATTGTAACCAAGCTCAAAAGGAAAAGGATTTTTTTAAAAAAGGAAAATATTATTTTACTTATTTGGGGGAATGGCTAATGACACAGTTATATTGTTCATTCGTTCTACAAACATTTATTGAACTGCAGAATTCTGATGTCTGGATGGAGGGAATGTAGGTGAGCTTCTGATTAGTTCTTGTCTAGCTCAATAAAATTCCAAGTCACAATGGACTGGAAGCCCCATCTTGGTGCAGAGTGTTCTTCTGAAGCTGGAGAAAGGACTACCTATCAACAACTTGTGCGATTTAAAATCCCCTGTCTGACTAGACAGCTGGCTATGTTCTCTGTACTTAATAGGTTTTCTCCAGCTAATTCCCTAGGGTTTTATAAATTTTTCCTAAGCAGAAAGAATAAAAAGTAATACCTAAATACAGCAATCCTTTGGCCCCCTCCTTGGCAACTAATAAGCTGATGTCTGGTGAATAAAGATGAGAATGTGTGGATGGATGCGATGAGAAGTGGGGTTAGTTAGAATGAAAGGGAAATCTGAGAATAGTTTTAACTAGAGTTAGCTGCATTAGGCAGATGATACAGTTAGTCTTTCAACAAATGCTTATTAGGGGCCGACTATGTGCAATTAACTCCAATTCTTTGACCACTTTTAAGTGCCTACTGTATGCCCCACACTGTGATAAGTACAAATATGAAAACAAGTAATCCAAAACAGTTGTTATTTTTTGGAGGCATTTGGGGATAAGTGACTTGTGCAGGGTCAGACAGTTAGTAAGAGTCTGAAGTCATATTTGAACTCAGGTTCTCCAAACTCTAGTGTGGTACTTAGATGCCCTATTATGGTAGTTTTCTTTTTCTTTTTTTTCCCAAAGAGGCAGCTAGGTTGGGGCAGTGGAAAGAGTTCTGAAGTTGGAATCAGGAAGACTTTAAATCCTGCCTCAGACACTTAACCAGCTGTGTGACCCTGGGCAAGTCAAGTAACTTCTTAGCCTCAGGTCATCATCTGTGAAATGACCTACCTCTCAGGGTTGTTGTGAGAACCAAATGGGCTAATATGTGCTGAGTACTAGGATAAAAACATGAAAAATAAAAACAATTCCCATTTTCAAGGAACTGACATTCTCCTGGATTCTGTTTACTGTGTTAGGAGCTCTCTGAGGTAGAGATGAACAGAAATATTGTCTCTGCCCTCAAAGGGGTCACCATCTAGTAGAAGTGTTAAAATATGTTTGCAGATGAATAGAGTATATTCTAAGAAGAGCAGGCAGAAAGGTTACAGAACTGTGACTGTGGTTCCACCAACCCAATAAGATGTTTTAGAACACTTCGCCAGCATTTCCCCCATCCCTAGTTCATGTGTCCTAGGCACCTACGTAGGGCACATCCTTCAGCTCTCTTCTCTTCTATTCTGTTTTCAGAGTTTTCCCTAGGCAACGTTTGGACTAATTTGCATGGTCCAGTCACGTTTTCAAAATGGAAAAGCCAGTGGGGAAAGAGAGTGAGAGGATCCCTCAGTACCCTACGACTCAATAGGAGATCCTGAGAAGGGGCAGGCAACTCATTTGGAAGCTAGGAGATATATGTGAAATCTCATTGTAGTTCAGGTAGGAATGAAGAAATTAGAGGCTTGGTAGAGTAAGCAGAGAAATGGGAGGTTAACCACATTAATAAGAAGGAGGGAACAGAGGGCAGTTTCCATGGAAAATAGAGTCATGGTGGTAGGCAATAAGGAAGAACCAACTCTGACCTTGCTCCTTGATGCAGTTCCACTCAGAGAAATACTGTGAGTCCCTGGAATTGTGCAGATTTCCACTGGGGTGGGAGAGACTCTTCTTGGGCTCGGGTGTGAGTCTTCTTCGTGTTCCTTACTGCGTCTTTCCCCCATACTTCGACAATAAACTGTCCCTAGAGACTGCATACTTTGTTTATTTTATAATCTCTCTCTACAGGGTTCAGTTCCCAGACAGTCCTCAAAAACCGTTTATTTATTGTATCTTCAAAGACTCTGGAACATCTAAGGCCTTGATGGCATAGGATTACATAACACTTGTTTTATGTTTGATGCCTTGTGAACTGAGTGCTTGTAAGGGTTGCTGATAGTCCTATGGGGGGGAGGGGGAATGTCAGATACTTAACATCCCCAGATTTCACCTAGGTGGAAGAGGTAGAGAAGTTTTGAGAGGTACCTAAAGTATACCTGGGCCCTTTGTGTTAGGAGGATGACCTTGACACAAAGGTGATGTTTATATAATGTTTTTATAGTTAAAACTACTTTTACAAGAACTCTTTTATATGTTTCTTCCAGTGACTTTGTGAGGTGGGGAGCACTAACACTATTCTATATCTTTCAGAGAAGGTTGAAAAATAAAGCAACTTACTTAAGGTAAAAAAGTTAGTAAATATTAGGGATCAAATATGAGCTTACTACAGAATCATCTGTTTGTAGAATTACAACTTAAAGGTACCTTAGAAATCATCCAGTTTAATAATCTCAATTTACAGACGAGGAAACAAAGTTCCAGAGGGGACTTGCCCAAGATAACTCAGTGAGTAAGTAGCAGAATTGGGACTAGAACTCCAGTCTTCCAACTCCATAGCCAGTATTCTTTTTACCCTATCAAATAGATGTCAGTTTCAGAGGCTTTAACTTCCTACTTGGGCATGAGTCCTCTGGCTTTTACTTGCAAAGGGAGCTTTCAGCATAGGACTGGGTGATGAGGACATTCCTGTCTCTCTGACCCCCAGAGCAAGCTGGTTTCTCCTAGCAGGTAACTTTTCATTGCCACCAATGCATCACAATCTCTGTCTTTGAGGACTGTGCCCTGGGCTTGGTGGAGGGGGTAGGTGGGTGGGTGGGGTTGGGGTGGTGGGAATTATAAAATAAATAGAACATGCAGTCCCTTAGGGAGAGCTTATCATCAAACCAGGGAGAAAGGCCAAGCATTTGAAAACGCCTTCTGCTGTATCAAGTGGTCTACAAACAATAGAAAACCGGTATCTTGTACACTAAGTCCCCTGGGTACACAGAGCAAAGGAATGATCCGAGTGAAGCTACATTAACCAAGGGAAACTTCCTACAGGGGGTAAGTTAGGTGGAAGATTTTCAGGGAAAAAAAACATGAATGGGGAGTCAGAAGATCTGGTTCTGTACCTGACTTATTAGGTGACCTAGGGAGCTACTGTACCTCCAGCTCCCCATCTGTAAAATGGGAACCTGCTACTTACATTACTTACGGTACCTCTCAGGGTTGTTGTGAGGATTTGTGGATGGGAAGGACTTTGTAACCATAAATAAATATATAAATATGAAAGGTTATTGTTTTAAAGAAAGGGAGGGGACAGCCACTGGCTTCTGGCGGCTCTGTAATTATAGGAAGTCTGGTCCAGTACCCAAGATTGTGGCTGGTTAGCTCAGGCAGTCAGGCTCCTGGCCTAAGGAGGGGGGGAGGTCATCCCAGATTTGGAATGCAGGTGGTGTTCAAACAAAGGAACTTATAAAGGTGGACCTTTTTTTTCCCCCTCTAGGTAGGAATTAGTTTAAAGGCAGTAGATGGCACTGTGGATAGAAGCTGCTAAATGTGGGATCAAGAAGACCTGAGTTCAAATCTTACCTCAGACACTTAGCTGTGTGATCCTGGGCAAGTCACTTAACCCTATTATATGCCTCAGTTTCTTCATCTATAAGATGAGTTAGAGAAGGAAATGGCAATTCCAGTATTTCTGCCAAGAAAAACCCAAATAGGGTCACGAAGAGTCAGACATGACTGAAAAACAAGAAAACAACAACAAAAAATGGATAAAATGATACCTCTCAGGCTTGTTGTGAAGGTCAAAAGAGATATTTGGAAAGCTCTTTGCCAGCCTTAAAGCTCACTGTACATGCAAATTATTGTTATTAGAGATGGCCTCCTTTCAGCTCTGAAAGTCTGCCATTCTCTGATTTCTTAGTGTGATAGAGGGGGAACTGGATCTTGGATCAGAGGCCCCGGGGCAGCAGCTTGCTCAATTCCTGTGTGTCCCCAGGCAAGATGATTCTCTTCTTTGGGCCTCAGTTTCTTCAAGTGTAAAATGAAGAGATTGGACTGGCTGATCTCCAGGATTCATTCTTACTCTAAATCCACATGCCTGGTGGTGACCTCCATCTGGGGCTGTCAGTATCCATGCTGTTCTTCTGCTCAGACTGAGGCTTGGCTCCTCAGCCAGGTCAGCCAGCCACCTGGTGACCAGGCAACAAGGGGAAGAAAAAAGGGGGAGAGAGAGAGAGAGAGAGAGAGAGAGAGAGAGAGAGAGAGAGAGAGAGAGAGAGAGAGAGAGAGAGAG
>CM053593.1:133975770-134025654 GCA_028646575.1 Pseudocheirus occidentalis
CAAGATTATGCTGGATCAGAGCTATAACTCCATGAGGCACTGGGGGAAATCTAGCCAGACCCCTAATTTTGTTCACCTACTTACGTTTGTATGTACCATGCATAATTATCTCTGGGACACCACGAGTGCCAAATTCCTGCAGGCTGGTGTGAGGGATGGCATTTTAATCTTCTCCCCCTGAAGCCCTGGGGAGTTTCTGAGACTATGAAATGAGCTGGGCTGCTTCCTCTATGAAACATGTTTTAGTGGAAGGAATAGGACTCAGGGGCTTTGTAAAGAACCAGCCCGAGGCTATAAGAGGAGGGGCAGCCCCTCACAGCCTAACCCTCAGTCTCATTTCCCCTTGCTCCCCAACCCTTTTTCTTTGATTCTCTTGCCTAATAGAAATCTCAGTTCCCAGGCTATTGGTAGTGATAGGTCCTCCTTTCCCATTGCTGACCTCCAGGGTACTCATTTTCCTAGCTGTCTTATTTTAGGTGTGGGACACCCCCTTCCTCCTGCCTTTGGTTCTATCAGTCTCCTCTTCCCTTCTCCTCCCCCTCCCTGTTTGCTGAACAGTGTTTGGTTGCCGTTCTCTGATCCCCTCACCCCTTAAAGCCCTCCCTCGGCCTCTCACCCGGCTCTCTGGGGCCCCATTGTCCTCTCTAGCCTCTATGGGGGTTTGCTGCTGGAAAGGTAATCAGACTATACGGGCTTTGCTCATTGTTCTGAAGGATGCTTGAGAAGCAGGCATTGATAGATTTTGTGATTATGGGGAACAAAGGAGGAGGGAACACAGGAGGGGGAACTGGCCACTTGGAGGCTGGTTGGGTTGGTGCCAGAAACAAGCAAATTCGCTTTGAGCTTTTTCAATTAAATTCAGATAGATTTAGTTCAAAACAAATACAAAGCGCCTTCTATGTATCCAGAGTTTTTCTGAGAGCCAGGTAGATGCAGAGATGATTATTCTCACTATCCTAATTTATGACTTTTTGTGTTTTTGTAAATACTTAAAAAAATTTTTTTGGGGGGGTGGTGGCTAGGTAGCACAGTGAATAGAGCACCAGCCCTGGAGTCAGGAGGACCTGAGTTCAAATTTGACCTCAGACACTTGATACGCTTACTAGCCTTGTGACCTTGGGCAAGTCACTTAACCCCAATTGCCCTCCAAAAAGCAATAAAAAAAAATTTCTTGCACCTCTTGCCCTTCATTGAAGAGGTGGGGACTTTGTGCTTGTGTGTGTGTGTGTGTGTGTGTGTGTGTGTGTGTGTGTGTGTGTAATATTGCAAAAAGTCAGACACAGCCAATGGATTAGTTTGTGGAAATGCATTTGTTTTTCCTTTTTCTTTTCCAATCCTTGTTACAAAGTAAAGTTTGTTGAGTTGACTCTACAAGTATTTATTAAGTACCCATGTGCCAAAAGTAGAACATGCATGCATGTATATGTATGTATATACACATACATACACATAATATATACACACATACGCATACATTTACATATACACAAATATATGTATATGTAGTGGAATGGGGAGAGATATATTCAGAAATGAATGAGACAGAAAAACAGAAGGCATCAACACAAATAAGAGAAAAAATTTCTAATTAATTAGTTCTCCTGAGTACAGAAATTTACTGCCCCCTCCCCTCCTAACAATCCTCTTTCTGTGTTATGGATGTGATGGTGGATTCTCAAAGGAACAAGCTCTAGCAAGTCTTGCCTAGTTGAAAAGACTGACCTCAGACAGACAAGTCTGATGACCAGACTAGCTAAATTTGGAGAGCCTTAGCCACCAAGGAATAGTAATTATTAATTCTTTTGGACATAGAAACTCATGATATAGTATAGGATCAGCAAGTCCTCAAGACTACTGAGAGAGGAGTTGGGGACCATCCCTCATTGGGTGGAGAGGAACTCGACAGCTGGCTGTCAGTCCTTGGACCTTCAGCCAGGCACCAGCCCCTTGTGGGCTTCTCAGCATGAGAACACTCTAACTAGATTCTAGACCAAGGCTTCCATTTCTTGTTTTTAGGGCTCCTAAATCCCAAAGAAAGAGAATCTGAAATGCATGAAAGAAGACAAACTATTGTGATCCAGACTAGATTGTAGAAAGATTCTTGCTGTAACTGTGGACATTTAGCCTAGAGAAGAGAAGAACTGGTTGGGAGAATAGATGATGGATGTTGTTTTTGTAGCCAATCAAAAAAAATTATCACACACATGCACGTGCATGTGTACGTGTGCGCTCGTGCATGCACACACACACACACAAAGACATACTCACACCCAATCACTGTGCCTTAGGCACTTTGGATACAGATAAAATTGATGGAACAATTGACAACAAGGGCTTGTTAACAATAATATAATTTCAGAAATGCAAGTTGATGAATCCCTTCTCTGCTGAAAAAGAAAATCTTTTGCACAGGTTCATAGCATCCTAGACCCATTTCTCTCTCCCTTTCCTTCCCCCCACTCTCATACAACACACAGATGTGCATACAGGATGTCCCAGGCACGTCCAGGCACATTCTAATGTTCCCAGAAGTGGCTTTATATTGTAATTGCACATTACTTTCCTTTAGTTTTAAATAATGAATTGTTGCACTGCATTTAAGTATTATTCTCAAATTTAACTCCATTTTAGTCCACATGATGTCTGGATTTAGTTGTTTGAGCTGTGTCTGACTCTTCGTGACCCCATTTGGGGTTTTCTTGGCAAAGATACTGGAGTGGCCTGACATTTCCTTCTCCAAGTTATTTTTCCAGATGAGAAAACTGAGGCAAACAGAGGTAAGACACTTGCCCAGGGTCATACAGCTAGTGTTTGAGGTCAGATTTGAACTTGGGTCTTCCTGACTCCAGGCCTGATAGTTGTCTTCAAATATTTGAATGGCTGTACCATAGGAAAAGAATTCAATTTCTACTTCTCTCCAGAGGAAAAAAAATTAAGACCAATGGATGGAAGGGAGAGAAGCACATTTTTAGCTCAAGATAAAAAACTTTCTAACAGCTGGAGTTATGAAAAAATGGAATCAAACCACCATGGACAGTGAATTATCCATCACTGGTTCTCTTCAGAGAGAACCTAGAAAACCATGGATTGGGGGATACTGTCTAGGGGATTCATGCTTCAGGTAGGGTCTGGGTCTTGAGATGAAAGATGCTTGCTGCCACCACATCTGTGTTACCTGCCTTGCCCCTCTCTCCTAATGATTTTTATTGTTGTTCAGTTGTGTCTGATTCTCCATGACCCTGTTTTGGGGATTTCTTGGCAAAAATGCTGGAATTATTTGCCATTTCCTTCTCCAGCTCATTTTACAGATGAGGATACTGAGGCAAACAGTTAAGTGACTTGCCCAGGGTCACACAGCTAGTAAGTGTCTGAGACTGGATTTGAACTCAGATCCTCCAGACTTCAGGGTTGGTGCTCTCTGCACTGTGCCACCTAGCTGCCCCAGTGTCCTTCTGGGTATCTTCTTTCAGTCCTGCTTCTGGGTGTGTAGTTGGAGAGGTTGCCAGTCAGACTGCAGAATGATCCTCTGGTGAGGGGCAAACTTGGCATGACCCTTTTAAAAGTTCTGTCAGATGACACGACCTATCACAATCCTCATCATCCTGCTTCTGTTTATTTGACTCCTAATGGGAAATTCAAAGGAAGAACAAGGGGTGCATGCAGCTTTCCAGGGGCATTGCCAAGGTACTAAAATATCAATATGATATAGTGCAGAGAATGTTTGACTTGGCATCAAGAACACCCGGATTCAAATCTTGCTGCTGACATTTTCTATCTCCAGGATCTTAGGCAAATCACTTGGCCTCAATATGCCTCAGTCTCCTCCTGAGGACTTGCCTATGACATTGCAGGTCAGTTACAATATGTTTTAGTAGAAGGAATTTCTTCATGCTTACATGGTTGTTGTTTGTTCTTCAATTTTGAAGAGGACCAGTGCCATCACAGGGTAATGTCTTGATATGTGAATGAATTAGATTTAAGTGAGGCAGAGTTGTACAGTCATCAGCCTCACTCTTTCTTCCAGTCATTGAACCAGGAAGACTGGTGATTGCCTAGGATTCAGTGGATGCCCCTTGATGCCTAGTGCTCTACAGCTCCTGTTTAGATACCTTCATGGTTGTTGGAACAAAATGTTTTCATTCACCTATTCCCCTGGGGGAAATCTTCACATACTTGGGGTAGATACCACCTCCCTCCCAACTCACTGATGGGTTTGTGGCCCATTGGTTACCCTCAAGCTGGTTTAGCCTATCTGCTGAGACCGTTTTTACTAGGATGTAGCTACCGTGCATGTTACAGCTTCTTGGAGCCACAAGTGAGAGCTGGGTGAAAGGTGGCCATCAAAAATGGATGAGCCACCCTGAAAAGGGCTCAGTAAGCCTTCACACCAAACTAATCCTCTAGACACCCTATTGATATACCCCATTGACATATACCGCATTGATACATAAAGGATCAATCAATCTCCAAGCATTTATTAGGTGCCTGCAATCTTCCAGGCACTGGGTTGGGCATTGGGATGCAAATAACAAAGAATGAAGCAATTCCTATGCTAGGGGAGCTTATATTCTACAAGGGAGACAATGTGTACATATATAAGAATGTATAGGCTAAGTGCAAATGAAATAAAATATAGTTAAAGATACGAGAGGAGTAAAAGACAAGGTAGTTAGGAAGGCAGGGCACTGGCACTGGGGGTGATCAGAGAAGGTTCATTGTAGAAGATGATGCTTGAGTTGCATCTTGAAGGTAGAGAGATTCTTTGAGGCAGTGGTGGGGAGAGAGGGCATTCTAGGCATGGGGATCACCACTGCAAAGGTTTAGAGAAGGAAGATTGAGTGTTTCTGTATGAGGAACAGAAAGAAGACCAGTTTGACTGGATTGTAAGGTTTGGGAATGGGGAGTAATGTATAATAAGGCTGGGGTCAGCTTGTGAAGGGATTAAAAGTGCAACAGAGGGGGTTTATAGTTCCCCCTTAAGGAAATAGGTACGTTGTCAAGTCTATTGACCTTTCCTCAGCGCTCATCCTTCTTGACCTCTCTGCAGCATCTGCCGCTGGGGTCTACCCTCTTTTCCTCGATATTCTTTCTCTTCTGGGTTTTCCTGACGCTGCTCTTTCTTGGTTTTCCCCTCCTTGTCTGCCCACTCCTCTGCCTTTGGTTCTGTGGCCATGTCATTCACTGTGGGTGTTTCCTGAGATTCTGTCCTAGGCCCTCTTCTCTTTTCCTTCTGTACCATGGACTCTTGACCTGGGGTTCATGGGCTTAAAAAAGGTCTCTGGATAGATTTTAGGGGTTCTGTGAACTTTTTAGATGAGAAAAAATATTTTTATTTTTATTTTGACTAGCCTTTAACTGAAACAATTATTTAAATATATTATTTGGAGAAGGTGTCTATAGATGTCACCAGATTCCCAAAAGAATCTAAGACACAAAAAAGTTTAAGAACTCCTGCTCTATACTGCAGGGCAGCTGGGTGGCACAGTATATAGAGTGCCTGGTCTGGAGTCAGGAAGACCTGAGTTCAAATCCAGCCTCAGACACTTACTAGCTGTGTGACCCTGGGTAAGTCACTTAACCTTGTTTGTCTCAGTTTCCTTATCTGTAAGATGAGCTGGAGAAGGAAATGGCAAACCATTGAGGTATCTCGGCCGAGAAAACCCCAAATGATGTCATGAAGTGTTGGATACAGCTGAAATGACTCAACCATAACTAACTCTATACCATCTCACTCAATAGTCCCATTGACTCCAGTGAATTCAGTTTTCATCTTTATGGAGAGGACTCCTGGATCTAGATATTCATCCCTTTGTCTCTCCTGAGCTCTATTTCTGCTTCACCTTTTAGACATCTCAAACTGAATGATCTGAAACTCAACCAAAGCAGAATTCATTGTTTTCCCCTGCCAACCTCCCCTCTTTGAACTTTCCTGTAAGTGTTGAGAATGCTGCCATCTGTCTAGTCACCCAGGTTTGTGACCTTGGTGTCATCTGTGGCTCCTCACTCTTAGCCCACATATCCAGCTGGTTGCTAAATCTCATTTTCCTCCCCCACCTTCACAGTCTCTCTCCATAGGTCCTCTTTCCTCCCCTTGTATGGCCAATGCCCTAGTTCAGAGCCTCATCACCTCATGAACTACAGCCTTGTGGTTGCTCTCTTTCCCTTGAGTCTCTCCCCAGTTTTAGTACAGTTTCAAATTAGCGACCACAGTGATTTTTCTAAAGTGCAGGTCTGGCCATTTCATCCATCTACTCAATAAACTTTAGTGGTTTTCTGTTACTTACAGGATCAAACATAAAATCCTCTATTTGGAACCTAAAACTCTTTATAGCCTGACACCTTCCTTCCTTCCTTTCCAATCTTATACTTTGTTTCCCTTTATGCATTCTCTAATCCAGGAACAATGAACTTCTTGCTGTTCCTAGCATGGGGCACTCCCGTCCCTGTGCACTTTCACTGGCAATTTCCCATGCCTGGAATATCCTCCTCCCCATCTACAGACTCTTAGTTTTTCTGCTCTTGTTGTTCAGAAGTTTCAATCATGTCTGACTCTCTGTGGCCCCATTTGGGGTTTTCTTGGCAAAGATTCTGGAGTGTCTTTATATTTCCTTCTCCAGCTCATTTTACAGATGAGGAAACTGAGACAAACAGGGCTAAGTGACTTGCCCAGGGTCACCCAGTTGGTAAGTGCCTGAGGTCGGATTTGAACTCAAGAAGATGAGTCTCCCTGACTCCAAGCCTGTCACTCTGTGCACTATGGTGCCACCTAGCTGCTCCTAGCTTGGCTTCCCTGGCTTCTTTCAAAACTCAATTCAATTCCACCTTCTGTATGGGGGAGGCCTTTCCTTGTCTATCCAGTTACTAGTGCCTTCCTATTGGAATTACCTTCCAACTCTTCTGTTTATTTCTTGCATGTACCTAGTTATTTATATTTTGTCTCCCTAATCTGAATGGAGCTTATAGAGGGAAGGGATTGATTTTGCCTTGCTTTGAATCCCCAAGGGTTAATATGGTGCCCGGCATGAAGTAAATGCTTAATAAATGCTTATTCCCTTGCCTTGTCTTGAGCCCTTGAGGTTTATTGAGTAAGGAGTGACATGGTTAGATCTGTGTGAAGGGTAAATAGCTGTGGCAGTTGTGTGGGGATGGATTGGAATGGAGGGAGACCAACTAGAAGGCCACTGCAATGGTCTAGGTGAGAGGTGATGTGGGTCAGAACTAAGCTGGTGTCTGCATAAGTAAAGAGAAGGGGTCAGATGAGAGAGGTACAGAGGGAGAAACATCAAGATTGAGCAACTGATCTGGCAGCTGGAGTAAGGACCAAGGATGACACACACCAAGGTTACATGCCCAAGAGGCTGGAGGAATGGTGGAGACTTGTCAGGATGGGGAAGTGAGGGAGAGGGGTGGGTTTGGGGAAAAAATAACACATTAGGCTTTGCACACATTGAGTATGAGATGCCTTTGGAAATGTACTGTTTGAAATGTCTAATAAGTACCTGGTGATTCAGGACTAAAGCTTAGTGGAAAAATTGGGGCCATAGACATGGATTTGTGAATCATCTGTGTAGGGGTGATAATTAAACCCATGGGAACCAAGTAGGTCATTGAGTAAGAGTATAGAGATAGAACATCCATAGTCTAACAGTAAAAATATGCAACAAAATATAGATTGGGATTAAGGCATGAAAGAGGACACAACTTTGGAGATTACTCAAGCATCTTAGACCCTATTTTATTGGTATCTTCTTCTCCTTCTTCTCCTTCTTCTCCTTTTCTTCTTCTTCTTCTTCTTCTTCTTCTTCTTCTTCTTCTTCTTCTTCTTCTCCTCCTCCTCCTCCTCCTCCTCCTCCTCCTCCTCCCCCTTGTCCTTTTCCAATGTCCTCCTCCTCCTCCTCCTCTTTTGGCAATCAGGGTTAAGTGACTTACCCAGGGTAAGTTACACAGCATCTGAAGCTGACTCTAAACTCAGGTCTCCTGACTCCAGGACTGGTGATCTATCGACTGCACCACCTAGCTGTCCTTCATTGGTATATTCTTAAAAAATAGAGTGGGATATGATTAACACTAAGCATTATCAGAGAGAAGAAAGTTAACTCCATCTAAACAGACTAGCTATTGACATGGGACCTCTTTTCAGAATTCACTCTCTCTGCACAGTTAGATCATATTCTGGTTAGAGCAAAAGTAAAAAATTAACCCCCAAATAGAAGAAAAGATAAATGAGTATAGTAATGTAATTACACCCTAACCTGGTCAGTCAAGCTCTTTACTCTGAAACATGAAAAATGGTTAAAATGCAATGGGGAATGAATTAGAGAAAAGAGATAGACATTGATCTCACCCTTTTATACAGAAGCTTAACAAATAGAACACAGCCAGCACCCAGAGAAATCTGGGGGGAGGTGATAGAATGTACAAGTTGTTCAGGCATCAGTTGATCAAAAATAAGTACTCAGTAACTAGAGGCCACATATTAAGCACTGGGAATACAAAGAAGGGAGGGAAAGAAAGGAACAAACATTTAATAAGCACCAGTATGCATTTATTAAGCACCAGTATCTACTGTATAGTACAGTATCTACCGAACACAGGGCTTAACCCTTTTTTTTTGCTGGGGGAAGAGGGGGGGGCCAATTGGGGTTAAGTGACTTGCCCAAGGTCACACGACTAGTAAGTGTCAAATGTCTGAGGTTGGATTTGAACTCAGGTCCTTCTGACTGCAGGACCAGTGCTCTATTCATTGCACCACCTAGCTACTCCTAACTCTTCACAAATATTATCTCAGCTGATTCTCAGAGCAACTCTCACAGGGCTTACTTTTGAATGGGGGAGACAACATATATACATCAGAACACAGAAGTTATATCTAGTGGTTTTTCTTGTATTTACATTGTATTATTCTATCCATATTTTATTTTATCCATATTTAATTATAAGCAACCAGGTAGAGGCAACTGGGTGGTAAAGTGGGTGAAGATTTGGAGTAGGGAAACCCTGAGTTCTGATATAACATCAGACACTAACTCTGTGACACTGGGCAAGTTACTTAACCTTTCTCAGACTTAGTTTTCTCATCTGTAAAGAGGGGACAATAATAGTACCTTCCTCCGAGAGCTGTTGTGAGCATCCTGAGAGGTAATTTTTGGAAACTGCTTTACTTATATAAATGCTAGCTATTATTCTTAGTGTATGATGTCTTTTCTTATAGGATGTGATTTCCTTAAGTCCAGGAAAAGTTTCTTTTTAATTTTTGTATCTCCAGAGCCTAGCATAGCACTTGGCATGTAATAAATGCTCAGTGATTGATTGATTATTATCCCTGTATTACACATGAGAAAACTGAGGGCTCAGAGAAGTCAAATAATTTGCCATCAGTGACACAGGAAGCTAAGCATCAGAGTCAGGATTTGACTGACTCCTCCTTCTGACTTCAAGGGCAGTGCTCTTGCTACTACTTGAATCAGATGTATGTAACATACTTTGGTCACTGTAAAAATAAGCTATTGTTATTGCTATTAGGAGTGGTACGGGGAGGTGGGAGGCAGTATTTGAAGGCCAAAGATGATTGCAGGGTTGAGGAGGAGAGAGGGTGTGGTTCTTGCTATTATTAGTTGTGGCAAGGTGGCAACAGGACCACGTGCCAAGGAAAATCGTTCCGACACAGGTTGCTTAACCTGTCTGGGTGAGGTAGTTGGCTCAAGAAGGACCCCAGAGGGTAGGCAAGCATTTGCCAGGAGGTCTGTGAAGTAATCAGCATGCTCTGAACTGTTCTGTAGAGAGGAAAGAGTGGCAGTAGCTTCTTTCCCCGGAAACACCCCCAATCGTAAAATGTCTTCCAGTTACTTAGGGATTACCCTACTAAGAATCTGTGTGGGAGGAAAATAGGGCAGGTGTCATCTCTGAGGCCTAAGAAGATGGAGTCACTTGCTCAGGGTCCCGCAGCTAGATCCAGGATTCAAACTTAGGTCTTCTGATCTCAATCAGGGGGCCCTCTTGCTACAATCATCTAGCAGTCCAGTAGCAGTTTGGGGCTCTACATAGCCAACTTTGGGAAGGCTATCCACCTCAGGGACCTGGTTGGCGCATGAATGAGGTGATGACTGATCTTACTCCCCCTGTCTTTCAGCTGTTTGTTCTCCTTCCACCTCAGTCGAAAATCAGAATATTCTATAGTTGGATAAGGTCTTTGAAGCTTTCTAGTCTCCCTCTTTGCTTCTTTTGAAAGGATTATATGACCTCTGCTGGATCGCCTTCAAGGACCAGGCCGTCTATTCTGTGTTTGGATTTGTTAGAAAGATCCTTCTTATATTGAGTTAAAAATCAATCACTCAGTTACTTCCACTCATTGGTTCTAGTTTTGCACTCTGAAGCCAAGGTGGTCAACTCTAACACATCATTCATGAGGCATACCTTTGGGGTGGCTAGGTGGTGCAGTGAATAGAGCACCGGCCCTGGAGTCAGGAGGACCTGAGTTCAAATCTGGCCTCAGATACTTAACACAAAAAAAATCTAGCCATGTGACCTTGGGCAAGTCATTTAACCCCAACTGCCCTCCAAAAAGGAAAAAAAATTCATGAGGCATACCTTCATTTTTAAAGTAACTTTTATATTACTTTAGAAAAACTAACAAGTAAAACAAGTATTTATCTTCCCCCCACTAGTTAAAAAAAAAAGAAAATAAAAATCTTGTAGCAAATAGGTTTAGCTAAGCAAAACAAATCCCCACACTGGCCATTTCCAAATGGGGACCCACATGCTACAATCTCATTTTTCATCTGGAGTCCATCTGTGTTTAGTCAGGAGGTAGGTAGCACCTCCTGGATAGTAAGTGTCTGAGGTTATATTTGAACTCAGGCCTTCCTTACTACAAGTTGAAACCTCCATCCGCTCTATCACCAGCTGCCCATACTTGGTGTCATACGCATGCACACACCCATGTACATGCATATGTATATGCACATATGTGTTTGTGTGTATATGTGTGTGTATACATGCAGACTATATATATATACACAAAATAAATATAAGATAAGCTACTGGATGTAGCTTCTGTGTTCTGACATTTATATGTTATTTCCCCCATTCAGAGTTCCTTGAGCACTGCTTGGAGGATCAAAAGAGGGACCTTTATAAAGATCTAATCCCAGTGTCCGGCACCATAAAAGGTCTTGTTCTGCACGTGGAGTCCATTCCCTCTTGGTCAGGAAGTGGGTAACATGCCTCATCATCGGTCCTCCGGAATCATGCTTGGTCATCGCATTGATCACAGTTCTGAAGTCTTCCAAAGCCGTCCGTCTTTCCAAAGTTATTGTTATTGTAGTCATTGTTTTGGTTCTGCTTATTTTACTCTGCAACCGCTCAGACAAGTCAGTTAGTAACAGTAAGAACTCAGGTCTTTCTGACTCCCAAGTTCAGCACTCTATTTAATGTTCCTTGCAAAAATATCCTTAGCAATCCTGCTTAAAGAGTAGCCTAGATGATCTGTTTGAAGACCTATATCTTCAGCATTCAGCTCAGCACCTTGCTCATAGGAGGTACTTAATAAATATTTGTTGAATCCTTGAATTCAGCTATAATGTTTCCTTTAAGTCTTTAAACATTTTTCATTAAATTTTATTTTGTTTTCAGTTCCAGGTTCTTTCCCCCCCTCTTTATCCCCTATCCTTTGAGAAGGTAAAAAGACATAAAACCTTATTACAAATACAAAGTCATGCAAAACAAATTTCCACATTAGTCATGTTACAACAAAAAAGGAAGAAAAACCCTTCTTCAATCTTTATTCTGAGTCTATCAGTTCTCTATCTGAAGGTGGATAGCATTTTTCATCATGAGTCTTTTGGAAATGTGGGTCATTGTGTTGATTCGAGTTACTAAATTTTCCACAGTGATTATCTTTATAATATGCTGTTACTGTGTACAAGGTTTTCTTGGTTCTGCTTGTTTTACTTTGCATCAATTCATATGTTTTCCCAGATTTTTCTGAAATAATCTCCTTTATCATTTCTTACAGCACACTGATGTTCCATTACACCGACATGCCATAACTTGTTCAGTCATTCCCCACTTAATGGGCATTCGTTCAGTTTCCAATTCTTTGCCACCACAAAAAGAACTGCTATAAATATTTTTTGTACATATGAGTCCTTTATTTTTCTCTTTGATCTCTCTGGGGTATCTTTTCTTCAGGTCAAATGTCCCTAGTTTCTTCAACCAGTCTTTGTATAGAACAATCTCCAAACTCCCTTAACCACTCTGGTTACCTTCCCTGGATGTGCTCCGTCTTGTCAATATCCCAGAACTGGACATAATATCATAGATGAGGTCAAACCAGAGCTAAGTACAGCAGGACTACCCTCGTCTCCCTCATTCTGGATATGGTACTTCTATTAATGCAGCCTCTGATCAAATCAGCTTCTTTGACTGGTCCACCTGCACTGTCTCTGTATCAAAGAGAAAGTTCTTTGGTTGAAGTCACCAGAAACTAGGTTCTGAGCCAAGTAAAAGGCAGGTCCCATGAGTCAGCCTTCCTGGGAGTCAGCCAGTGCACCTGGAGTCAGGCTGCACCTTTTATGTTTCACTGTAGCCAGGCTTATATGGGAGGATCCTGGAAGGATAAGGCCACTCCTACCATTTCATGTGGTGAACTGGCAAGGACCTGAGGAATTTCCAATCTGTCACTAGGCTCTGCATCTCATAGAAAGAAAGACTCATAGAATCTTAGAATGGGAAGGGAGCCTAAAGGTCACTGCGTTCAGTCTTATCTGAATCAAGAACTCTCTGGACAATATCCTTAGCAGTTGTGAGCTCACCACCTTATGAGGTAACTTACTGCGTTACTGGACATCAATAATGCCCAGAGTTCTTTGTACATTGGGCTGAAACCTACTTCTTAGGTCTCATAGGACATACAAATAGTCGGTTACCAGTGTTTGCTGGGTACTGCTGTGTTCAGAGACCCATGGGAGGAATATGGAAGGAAAAAGAAACACAAATCTGTCCTCAAAGAGTTTTAATTTAATTGAGGAGATAATTTATAACAATGGCAATAACTCACATTTCCTCAAATTAAAAATTGCCTTTTTAAAACTTCATACTCATTAATAAAAATAAACATTCAAACCAAAATGACGACCAATGGTAGATAAAACTACAATTTTTAAGTGATTTACAGTATGTTAAAAGGTATGTGTTTGGAGCAGGTAGGTGGCACAGCGGATAGACCACCACCTTTGAGTCAAGAAGACCTGAGTTCAAAACCAACCTCAGACACTTACTATGTGACCCTGGACAAGTCACTTAACTCTGCCTAAAAAAAGTATATATTCACTTTAACTAAAGACTAATAATAAAGTTCTGTTTGCTTCCACATCCTACTGATTATTTTTCTTCTTTTATAAAAAAATTGCTGCTATTGTTCTTCCTACCTTCTTTTCTTTCTTCATAGTTGTATTATAGAGATTTTTCTTATTCTACATCACAGATTCAGAGATTCATGAATTTACAGAGTTGGAAGGAACCTCAGTGGCTAATTCATATGCTTTTGCTTATTTATATGTATTCTTTACATTTGTCACATCTTAAGATATTATTTCTTTGTGCGCATACACCACTTTTTGTATCAATTGCATGGATTTTCAGTTTTTTATATTGCTAGTGATATTTTTGTACAGACAGGTCTTTTCCCCTCTTTTTATAACACTTAGCATATACTCTCCTAGTAGTGGGATCATGGGTCAAAGGACAGTTTTGCAATGCAAATTGTATCATGCCATATTGCTTTCCAAAAAGATTGCACCAATTCACAGTTCTTCAAACATTGTAATAGTGTACCTATTTCTCCACAATTGTGCCAGCATTGGATTTTGTCACTTTGCATTTTATTACATTTGCCATTTGTAATGGGTATAAAGAATATAGTATGAGTCAACAACTCTGAGGTATACACACACACACACATAATACTTTAAGGCTAACAAAGTTCTTTCCCATTTCAACTGGGGTAGGTGAGCAGTGCAAATATCATCCTTTCTATTTTATATTTTACAAATGAAGAAATAGAGACCCACCTGAAACCAGTTCTTCTGACTTCTAGTGCTATGAATACGTATACGTGAATTCACAGTATAGCTCTGCTTTACTGGCACAGTAATTCACTTACACCCAAAGCCTCCCAGGGTTTCTCTTCAGAGAGGCCAGTAAGTGACAGGGGAATCAGACTCATCCTACTGAGCACTCATTAAGTTAGGATGTTGACCATCAACTTGAATAAGTAGCTACATGTGTGTCCAGGTGACTGTACCAAACATTGCCCATCTGAAATGTGACTTGTTTATAATTGTGCGTTTAGTGCCTCATGTGTTAGCTATTGCATCTTTGAGAGAAGCTTGCTTAGTATTTTTCTGTTATGTCCGTTCATTTACATACTTCTGTTGTATTCATAGTATAGAAATATTTAACTGTTTTGCTCATTGTTTATTTGTATTATTATTGATTATAACTGGATTTTAATAGTACTATTGATAGTTATAGCTAGCTAGCTTTGTTGGGTTAGTTGGTTGTTCTTTGCTTTGTGGTTTTGATTATATACTGTATACTTTAAGTATGAATGTACTTTTAAACTATGTATGTGCTTTGTTCTACATGAAACTTAGGCACATTGCAGTTGGAGAACCCTGGAGTCAAGCAATGTTTTGCATGGTGCTGTGTCTTTTGCATATACTATTAGTGTACTTTGTTTTTCTTTTTTACACAATGGTTCCCTATGCCATTTTAGCAAGCTGATGAGGTCTGCATATTGCCAGACCTCCATTATGCACAAAATAAATTTAATGAAATGACCTTGGCTATGTGATTTTCTGTGTCTTCTTTCCTTTGGTATAGGGCCTTGTGAGAACTTGAAAGGCTTTCAGGTGAAGTGGAGGTGTTTCCCTCTAGTAGGGCAGTGCAATGGTGACCCTCTGAGCACTGGAATCACACCTTCTATGGCCATGCTTCCATAATCATGTGTTTTTACGGTCTCTCAAGATAGAGAACACGTCTGTTCCTCTTGAATTCCATACTTCTCTCCTGTCTGCTCTCTTCCACTTTCCCAAACTCTCCATAAAACAATTCCAGTCACCTACGCATATACTCACAGCCTCCCAGAGTTGATCTGCAGAATATCTGATGCCGAGTGTTCTGGGAATATTGTGCCTGCAAAGTAGGGCTATTGTAATATTTAGAATTGGAAGAGATCCTAGAGGCTGGCTAGTGCAATCACATTTCATCACATAAATAAAGAAACTGAATCTCATCAAGGTTAAATGCCTCCAGCAAGGTCACAGAGGCAGGAAGTGGCAGAACCAGAATCTGAACCCAAGACCCCTGATTCCAGATCCAATTCTCTTTCCCTTACCATGCTATTGAAGATGACTTGAGAACATTTGCCAAAATGACATTAGGACAAAAGCAGGTATATATAATGCAAAAAAAGGGAAAGAAATCAATATGTAAGTCCAGGGGGATATAGAATTGACTGGTGAGATTAATCAAGAATACTTTGTGGAATAGGTAAATTTTGAGTTGAGTTTTGAAGATGGTGAGGAATAAAATTGGCAAGCAAGGGGGATTATGGAAATATATCCTGGGGACAGGGGAGGGAGTCAGATTCATCCAGTTTGTATAGTCTATAGAGAATTCAATTCAACTAGCATATATAACTACTGCGTACAATGTACTATGTTAGGAACTAGGGATTGAGTAACAACAAGAAAACAAAAACAAAACTGAAATAGTGTCTTTTCTCTAGGAGCTTACATTGTAGTAGGGTGAGAGAAAGGATGATTTCTTTCTTACATTAATAACCAATTACCAAATCAGGATTAAAGGGGTTTTCACTTCCTTATCTGGAAATCAACCGTTGTAGGAAAGCTTGGGAAAAATTTATTCAACTAGGTTGAGAGAATTGGTGAATTCCTGTTAGATCTGGGGTAGAAGCTTGATAAATATACTGATAAATTTCTTTGACTAAGGCTTGGGTGATTCAAGTCATATACCTCAGAGCACCTCATTAGAATGAGCCCACATTTTGTTATAATATTAATTTTCTCATTGTTAGCCAATTAGAGTTGATTCCCCCCCCTCAAGAACACCCATTCTTCCAAGAGCATATAAATTGTGAGCCTGCCACCGCGAAGGCTCTTCGGCATTTGAGAGTGCCACTGATCTATTTTATTAATAAAATGCTGGCATTATTAATAAAAGGATTAATTACAAAGAAATTACATCTCTTGAACTTTTTAAACACCACAGGGGGAAAAACAGGAAGGAAATTAGTATTTATTAAGTTCCTACTATGTGCCAGACATATTGCTAGGTCCTTTACAAATATTTTCTTATTTAATACTTACAACTCTGGAAGGTTGTTGTTGTTCAGTACCTTTCAGTTGTATCTGACTCTTTGAGACCTTATTTGGGGTTTTCTTGGCAAAGATCCTAGAATGATTTGCCATTTTCTTCTCCAGCTCACTTTACAGATGAGGAAACTGAGGTCAACAGATTAAATGACTTGTCCAAGGTCACACAGCTAGTAAGTGTCTAAGACCAGATTTGAACTCAGGAAGAGGAGTCTTTCTGACTCCGGGCCTGGTGCTCTGTGCACTATGGCGCCACCTAGCTGCCTTAAAAGCAAAGCTGGAGAATATGGGCAAAGAAAGATTCTCTTTCATGCCAGGTGAGAGCTCTACCTTAAGTAATTCCCCATGCCATAACAACCGTGGGAGGTAGGGTTGTTGATGAGGATGAGGAAAATGAGCCTGATAGGCGTTAAGGGACTTGACTGGGTTCTCACAGCTATGAAGTATCTAAAATTCAAACTCAGGTCTTTACTCCAAGACCAGTGCTGCTAAGTGCTTCCAAAGGCAGACAAGTGTACAGATGAGTAAATACAAAATATACACACATATTTAATTGAACTGGACTGGTCTGTGGGAAGTCCTTGATGCAGATATTCCTTGCCATGATGATTCAGGGGTTTATATTGTATGGTGAGGAAGAATGTTCTAATTGGCTGCTGAGTCAGTATGGTTGGGAGGGGCAACCTGCCCCTTCCTCGTTCTCTTCCTTTTGGCTCTGAGGCAGTGGAGATGATCCTGAATCATCTGGAGGGTTGGATCTGGAAGGGGATCACCATAAGCAATGAGTAAAGAAGTGCCTAGGGTGGGACTGCTTCCCTTTTGTGTATTCATTACTTAGGTATTGGGCTTTGTGAGAACTAAAAAGGCCTGGTTTGTGGTTGAAAGGGGCTTTTCCCACCAGCAAAACAACAGCACCGGTGTCCCCTAGGTAGTAATAGATGACGTGTCAAGGAGAAGCATTTGCTCTGGGCAGTTTGACCACAGTCAGGAGAGGGTGGGCACTGAAGCACTTAGCATGTCATCGAAGAAAGAAACCAACAGAGATAAGTTCAAGTCTGGCTGCTTGATTGGACAGTGCCAGCAGTAAAGGTGAAATGCAAAATGACTAATTAGCCAAACTGTATTATGTCCTCCTGAGGCTTACTATCAGTTTCCCAATGGATTGTAATCTGGGTTACAATAAAATAAATTAAGTTTCTGAATTCTGTTCAAATTGTTCTGTTAGTGTGTTCTTGTGATCCTTTTCATGCTTAGTATTGTTCTCTCTCTGTGTAGGAATAAACTACCTATCCTGTATCTAATTCACATTTGTATATTAGGTACTACCCTCCCCACCCCACCGAGTCTCTGTTTTGGGGAAACCTTAGGCTACCCTCCAAAATAAAGTTATTCCCACACTACCTGGGAAGGGTGATGAACCAAGTTTTGTGTTGGGGAACCCAGTTCTCTGAGAAGAGAGAAGTCAGGTTTCTCTAGGAATTAACTCAGCACACAAGTTCATGGCTGGGTACAGATCAGGGAGAAGTAGGTACCCTGAGCACCTGTGAGTCCCAGAAATAGTTCCCTCTGGTCTCTATACTAGATAGACAAAGTAGATACCAGCCATTTTGAGATTTGATAATAGGGAAAGGAGAAGTGTTTTAGAACTGGGCCCTTAATTCATGGTTAAGGTTAACTGGCAGCATTCCCAGAGCACTGGTCCCGCTGCCATTCTAGGCCTCATGATGATCATTCAGGGCAGCATTTCCTATGAGGAAGGGGCCAGTCTCTTCTACCAACTGCCAACCAGCTGCCACATGAAGGGTTGCCATATACAAACTAGCTGAAGTAGCAAGGCACCCTAAGGGAGAGACAGGAGGTAGCATGTGCCAGGCTAGTCAAACCACCATTACCTTGATCACTATCTCCCCCTGGACACTGATGGAGAGAGCTCAGGACATTGACCCCCCAGAGCCTTGGAAACCACAATATTCTCAGCCCAGTGCCCTCAACCATCATCCTGGGAAGGAATTGCTTCTATAGTCGTACTTACTGAAGACCCATAAAAGAAAATTCTTGCAACTGTTTTAGGCATGATCCAATTTTTAATGATCAGAAACTGATATAATTTAATCAGTGGAAATAACATTAAAGAAGAGATGTTACCATCTACTTTCTGTTACACCCTAAGGACCATGGAATCTTTGCATCTGACTTGCTGCCGAAATCTGTAATATGTGTTGTCTCCTAGAAACCAAGTTCCTGGTTTCAGAAAAAACCTGGGAAGACTTAGATGAACTGGTGCAAAGTGAAGTGGGCAGAATCAGGTGAAGAATTTATGCAATATCAGCCATGTTGTAGAGATAATCAACTTTGAAAGACTTAGGAACTTCGATCAACATAATGACCGACTGCAATCCCCAAAGATTCATGATGAAACAAGCTGTACACCTCCAGATAGAGTGATGAAGTTAGAGTGAAGAAAGAAGCATATTTTCTTTTCTTTCTTCCTTCCCTCCCTCCTTTCCTTACTCCCTCCTTTCTCTTTCCCTTCTTCCCTTCCTGTCTCCTTCTATCCCATCCTCTTCCTCTCTTTACCCTCCCTCCCTTCTTTTCCCTGCTTCCCTTCTTCCCTCTTTCCTTCCCTCCCTCCCTTCCTTTCATGGATAATGTGGGTATTTGTTTTGCATGACTGAATTTTTTTTTTAACAGTTTTGTTTTCCTTGCCTTCTTAATGAGCGAGGGAGGAGGAGGAGTGAGGGAGATAGTTTGGAACTGAAAATAAATTAAATCTGAATTTAAATAAAAGAATGTGAGCTTCTTGAGAGCAGGGACTACCCTATTTTTCTGTTTATATGCTCAGAATGTAGCACAGCACTTAGTACACAGTAAGCACTTAATGAATGCTTTCTTCATTCCCACTCAGCTCTAAGAACTTTCTGTCTTTGAGGAAGGACTGAAAAGTGCAGTACATGTGTTCGAGGTTAGACAGTGGGAAGAACTTGCTGACATGTGCTTTGCAACCCTGACAAAGTGGCCAGGATTAAGGGGAAGATGTGAAATTACCCTCTGAAGAGATATTTGGGGGGAGTGGGAGAGTTTAGAGACAAAGGGAATAGATTTGTTGAATTCTCCAAGTCTTTTCCTGCCCTTGGAGTCTTTGATCCCGACTTCTTTGACTGAGAGGCACATCCTCCCCCCAAGAAATGGCTGCACAGTTCCTGGCCCTCATCTCAGTCTATAAAGGGGATGCCTCTGAGCCACACATCTCCAAGTCTCTTGAACTTGTTGCTGACACAGCATAAAGAGACTTTAATTCTTGGATTGGAGTCGAATCCTGCTGCCCCCATAGCAACTTCGGGAGAGGGGAGATGCTGCCAGGGGCCTCGCCAGAGGCAATGTTCTCTATTAGCTCCCATCCGCAGCTGTTGCCTATAATCTCTTTTGACTGCCTCATATTACTATCTTTGTCAAAACCATTTTAAGGAGATTAGAGGGCATATTATATAAGTCTTGCAGTGAAGGGAAATTTCTTTTTTTAAAGGAGTAGACATGACCTTAGGTTTAGGGAGGGAGACAAGAAGAAGAATGGAGAAGAGGAAGAGGCTGCCCTGGAGAAAGGGCTGGGACAGGGGCTGTGTCCAAAACCCTTGCTCTTTGGGGTGGAAGAGATCTTGACATTGGCCTGCACAGCAACTCCCATTCCAGGGGCTGCTGGGAAGATGAAGAGGGGTTGATCTGGGACAGGGCATTTGCTTGTCATGGGTCAGCCCCCAGTCTCAGCCCTGGGTGTCTACCAGAGGCCCTGAAGTCCTTGTTCTAATAACAGCAATATGATTTATAACAAAAGAGTGGAAAAAGTGCTGGCCTGGGTGGGTTCCAATCTAGCTTCTGCCACATACTGTCTGTGTGATGTGGGTCAAGTCACTTGATTCTCAGGGCCCAAGTTTCCTCATTTATAAAGTGAGGGAGGGTGGACTTGGTGATGCTGAAGGTCTCAAGCTTTAGACTGCTGTTGCCCTCTCACCCTGAGTCACTTTTTTTTTGTTTTTAGATGAGGCCTGTATGGTTGGTAGAGGGGATTCCCATTGAGGAAACTTCCTCTACCAAAGGAAGTTGGTGCTTCTTCTGTTAACTTACAGTCTTAGAGAATTGCCTGGGCCATTAAGAGGTTAAATGACATCCAAGGTTGCACAGACTTGTGTATGTGTGTATGACAGTATGTGTCAAAGGTAGGGCTTAAACCCAGCTCTTCTTGACTTTGAGCTTGACTCACCTTAGGCTACCTCTCATCATTTTACTTCTCTGAGCCTCAGTTTTCTCATCTCTGAAATGGGAATGGTAATTCATGGTACTGCCAGGTGGTAGTGAAGATCTCCTTTTGTAAACCTTACTGCACTATAGAAATGGGAGCTATTATTATGGTGAGTTTTTTTTTAAATTAAAATATGTACATTTTAAAAAGAAAGCAATGTGGAAAAATATCTGTCATTACTTTCTACCCCCTTTCCCCCATTATTTGTTATACCCTAGATAACTGTCTTCTTTGCTTGTTCCTGGTCACAGTTCATCAGTTTTGTTTCCACATGTGTATGTCCACACAAGCACACAATACAGACATTGTTGTTGTTCAGTCGTGTCTGACTCTTTGTGACCCCATAGTCACTTTTTTGGCAAAGATACTAGAATAGTTTGCCATTTCCTTCTACAGGGGATTAAAGCAAACAGGGTTAAATGATTTGCCCAGGGTCACACAGCTGGTAAGTGTTTGAGGTAGAATTTGAATTCTGGTCTTCTGAACTCCAGGCCTAGCACCACTGAGCTACCTAGCTGCCTCTACATACAAACACAATGTATGTGTATGCACAGAATGTACATATATTCATGCATGCATATATGCATGCATTTATAAATGTACATTGTATGTTTGCTCATGTATGGGTGTATAGTGTGTGCATGCTGGCAATTGCACAGGACTGTTGGTTCTGGGAGCAGGAATAGCTTATCATGACTTTGGCTGTTATGATTCTCACATTGGTACCAGGAATACTCTATTTCCTGAATTTAGGAAATATATGCAATTCCTAGCTAAAGTCATGTCTCAATGTTCTGTGACTTGATTATCCAGTTTGTGCTTTTGTCAGGCACAGGGGGCACCCTGACTTTGGAACATTCAACACCAGTAGCCAGGCACTGGCACAAAAACTGGCACAGTTGCTTGGCTCTTTGAAGTTGCTTTGGGCAAAGTCTTGTGGATCATAGGAAGAGGTGGTTGAATAAGGCCAAGGGAGAAAATGGAGCTCTACATGGTTTCCAAATTCTTGTTCCCCACATTCTCTATTCCTGTCAGAGTGAAAATTCAAGGCTGCCTGAAGTTCTGAATGGCCACAGGCTGGAACTTTTTTCCAGGATCTGTAATTTCCTTGGGGGTGGGTTTTTGCTGGCTGAGATACAAATTATTTCATAATTTACTGTGATAACAACAACAACAACAACAACAACAATAACAAAGTCAAGTTCATTCCCTGGGGATCTCCTACTCCTTTCAATTGACCAGTCCCTTTATACTCAGGTAGCTTGAGCCTTAGGTGAGAGATGCACAGTCCAGGATTCAAGACCATGCATGAAGCCTTTGACTCCCTTACTGTTGCTAAAGCCCACATCATAAACAAACAAACAGGCAAATAAATAAGACTTTTTTTCTTTCTGCTTTTTGGAGGGGGGAATGCAGGGCAGTTGGGGTTAAGTGACTTGTCCAAAGTCACACGGCTAGTTAGTGTCAAGTGTCTGAGGCTACATTTGAACTCAGGCACTCCTGACTCCAGGGCCGGTGCTCTATTCCCTGTGCTACCTAGCCGCCCCTTTGGCTTTTATTTTTATGGACCCCTGGGCCACAGCAGCAGCATGATGATGCATGGAAGGAGTAGGTTAGAAAGCTGGATCAATTGTATAAATTAGGGAAGAGATAGAGAAAATCCTGAGGTTCACAGGGCTGACAACGGTTACTTAGGCATTTACTTATTTTCCTTTAATCTTCCAGAAAGGCCTGAGAGTAAGGAGACTCATAAATGCTAGTATAAATAAAGTGCCTACTCTGTGCTAGGTACATTTCTAGGTATTTCGTGTGAACCTCACAGCAACGCTAGCAGGTAGATGCTATTATTATCCTCATGACATATATATTTATATATCTATATATCTCTCTCTGCATATCCTCATTCTGGGGGAACCGAGGCAATGACTTGCTCAAGGTCACAAATCTAGTAAGTGTCTGAGACTGGATTTGAACTCGGGTCTTCTTGACTCCCTCACAAGGACTATCCCTCTACATGATTTGATTGTGTGACCTTGAGCAAGTCACTTCCCTTCTGGACCACAAGGTCTTTGCTTAGAAAAGGTGGAATGATCTCTCAAATTCCTTCTAGCTATGGAGCTCTACAATTTAGTACAAAGTCTCTACCTTAAGGAGAATAGGGTTGAGAACTTTACGAATTAGAAAGGCAGACAGGATACAATCTATTAGAAGATACATAAATAGCAGTAATGGGAAATAGAATATCACAAGTATAGCAAGGAAGTACAAAGTGTCCTGTGAGTTTCCAGGCAGGGAAGATAATTTCCAACTGGGAGGATCAGGAAAGACTCCAAGGAGAAGGTGACTCTAGAGCTTCAGAGATGGCGTGGTGAGGAAAGAAGGCATTCCTGGCATGGGGAACGTTGGGAGCAAAGGTGCGGGAGCGGGAAATTGCAGGATGTATGGGGTCAATGGGTAGCGCAGCTTGGCCAGAAGGTGATAGAGTGGTGCCAGGTCATCAGGAACCTTAAATGCCAAACTAAGGAGTTTAGATTTTTTTTCTTGGGGAGGGGGCAATAGGGGAAACAGTGGGGGTTTTTGAGCTTGGGTGTTATAGGAATGATAATCTTTCCTCAACTAACTGTTGGAAGGAAAGATGGAAACAAACATTTATGAAGAACTTGTAATGTGTCAGGCATTATGCTAAGCCAGTGGTTCTCAACCTGTGGGTTGCGACCCCTTTGGGGGTTGAATGACCCTTTCATAGGGGTCACAGGGGTGCCTAAGACCATCAGAAAACACATATTTCCATGCTTGACACCATATCCTTTGTCCATCTCCAGTTGGGTCCATCCACATGCAGACACGCCCACATATGAGTATTAAAGGGTGTCGGCATTAGGAAGGTTGAGAACCATTGTGCTGAGCACTTAATAAGTATTATTGCGTCAATTCTCACAATAACCCTGGGAGGTAGGTGCTATTATTACCCCCATTTGACAGTTGAGGAAACTGAGGCAAGCAGAGGTTAAGTGAGTTACAAAACTAGGAAGTATTTGAGTCTAGTTTTCAACTTAAGTGGGCCTGACTCCAGTCTGGCAGGGGCTGGGAAAGGCAAATCATTTCACTTCTCAGAGGCTGCACCCTCATTTGCAAAATGGGTTGGGGGTGGGGGTGGGGGTGGGAGTTGGAGGTGGGATTGCACAAGATGGTTTCTAAACCCTTTCCCAGTTCCAATTCTGTCTTTCTATGATTTGTATTGCTGGCCCAGCACATACTGGTTGCTTCTTTGATGGTAGAGGGGGAAGTCTTATAGTATGTTGGTCCTAGGTCTAGTGGGCTTAGGGACAGTTTCAGGTATAAGGAAAAGGAGGAGAGGGGAGCCTCTCTGTATAGCTGTGAGGACCTGTTCATGTAGGTTTGGCTGGGAGGGCAGAGAAGGCAATGCAGAAGAAAAGGGAAGGGGGGGGGAACTTTCCTTAGTTCTTAGCATCTCATCATCATTCATTAACATTTATAGCCCAGCTGGGTGCATGCCTGGGCTGGGTGCGAGGCTTTTAGCTGAAGCACTTTCTGAGCCCTTTCCAGAAGCCAATATATTAGCATTCTCAGTATCCCCCCCAAGAGCTCAGGGATCAGTCAAATCTAGAGGGCACAGAGCCCTGAAGATTGAGGCATTCAAGGAGACTGTCCCTGGAGCCAGAGCTGGGGCTGGAATAGGCTCCCTGACTTACCAGCAGTAGAGTGAATGGGTCCTCTCTGTGGGAGCAGCCCCTGGTGCCTGGACATTGATCTGTATAAGCTGATCTTTTTGGCCCTCTTGCCTTGACTACCTTTAGATTTCCATCTACCTTTCCAGGCTTTTGTGCTTGCCTCCTATACACATGCAAGGCAGAGCAGTGTAGTGCAGTGGAAGGAACGCAGGACTGGTGTCTGACGACTCTGAGATGTGGGATATAGTGGAAACTTACCATCTCTCTGTTCATTATTATAGGTGGCATAGTGGAGGACAGTGGTGGGCCAGACCCTCTGGCAACCCACCCTGCTGCCTTTCAGCTTCCTTTTGTATATTGTCTTCACTCTTCAGATTGTAGGCTCCTTGAGGGCCTTCTTTTCTTTTTCTTTTTCTTATTCATATCTCTTGAGCAGACCTGCAAAACTTGGCAATAGGTAGAGGTCAGAATTAAAATAGGCTGAACTTCTTTGGCTGCAGATAGGTTAGACCAGAGATAGACTGACAATGGTTAGTTGCGGTGAGTCAAGTGACAAACTGGAGAGCACGCGCAGTAACAACTCTATATTTTTTTGGGCCACTGGAAATTCTTTAGTGGGTAACAAGTGACCCGAAGTCCATATGTTGTGCAGGTCTGCTCTAGAGCTTAGTGTAGTGCTTGGCGGGTAAGAGGAACTTAATACTGACCATTGAGAGAGTACTGGAGTTGGGGTCCAAGGATCTGGGGCTCTGTCCCTTCCTAGCTGTGTGACCTTGGACAGGTCACTTCTCTGGGTTTTGGTTCCCTTTCCTGTAAAATTAGAGCACCTCTAAGACTCCTGCTAGTAGTACATCTATGATTCTTTGATGACTTGGTTCTAGCCCAGCTTTTCCCTTGACTGACTTTTAATAGACTATGTCTCTTTAGACCTCAATTGTTTTTTTTTCCTTTTTCTTTTTCTCAGAAACATGGCAAGGGTTGGAGCCAGTGATTTCTGAAGTGCTTTTGACAGCAAATTTCACCAACTTTCTTACAGGGCCGACGGCCCCAGCTCTGATGTCCTAGCATTTAATTATTCTTCTGGACTTGCCATTTAAGCAGAAGGCTATTTTGGGGTGATGGGCTAAGGAAGGCTGTAGACTCAATGGCATGATTACAAAAGGATCTTAGAGCTTCATGAGAGACACAGGGATGGATGCTGAGCTAGAAAATGACCCTTGGCGCTGTCAGAGTCCAAAGATCTGAGATCAGGAAGGAAGAGTTCCTCCCTGGGGCCCTGGTTTCATCTTTTCCCATCTTGCTAAGTGTCCTGTGTGTTTAAGGAGGCTTCTTTGAATAACAGCCCTCAATCCATCTACCCTTCCAGATCCGGGACCTGGAAACATCTGGATCCTGCCAGGCTGGGTAAGGTTACTGGCCAAACAGCAAATGATCGCTTTGCACACAAAACCATTAAGCCTGGTATGTATGAACAGAGCAATTCTCCTCCCCCCACCCTCTTCCTTGTCTGTCTGTCTCCCTTGTCTGCTTCCCTGTCTCTATTTCTATCAGTCTCTGCTTCTGTCCTCCTAGAATCTCAGAATGGGAAGAGATCACAGAAATCATCTCATCTAACTCCATCGTTTCCCAGATGAAGAAGTTAAGTCCCAGAGGGGAAATAATAGAGTAAGTAAGTGGCAGACCCAGAATTTGAACCCAGACCTTGTGTCCCCAAATTCAGCAATCCTCTCATCTCTGCTCCCTACTACATAAAGTTAACATGCTTTATATAAGCTGATTGGAGGAGGTAAGGAATGAACCGGTAAATATTAATGTTGAAAAAGAAACCTTGAAAATGTGATTTTTTTGGGAAGCCCCTTCCCCCTTCCTCTTTTTCTGCCTCTCCTCTTCCTCTTTCTTTCTGTCATTTCCTTCTTCCTGTCTCCTAGTGCCTCCCTACTCTCTTTCTCCCATTCTTCTTCTTATTTTCTCCTTCTGCTCTCTCCTTTCCTCTTTCTTTTTCTCTTTCTCTTTTTTCTTCCTTTTTAAAAACCATAAATGTAGGGCAGTTAGGTGGCACAGTAGATAGAGCACCAGCCTGAAGTCAGGAAAACCTGAATTTAAATCTGACCTCAGATGCTTACTAGCTGTGTGAACCTAGGCAAGTAATTTAACCTCAATTGCCTCCCCACAAAAACCCCCAACCATAAATGTTCATTTTTTACTATGTACTCGTGAGAAGTAGCATGATATGGATGATAGAGAGCTGGCCTAGAAACCAGGAAGCCTTGGGTTCAAGTCTTGCCTCTGACAGATATTGACTATGACCCTGGGCAAGTCCCTTAATTTCTAGTCCTGCTCTCATATCATAAATAACAGAGAAGATGTTGATCTGCAATGGTAGAAGGAGTTTCCTCACCTGGGAATTCCCTATATAACTGACATCACAATGAAATAGTTCCAATCTCAGTTCTTATTATGAGAAACATTAATAAATATGAACATTATGACATACAAAGAAGAGAAAAACATTGTATGTGAGATTACAAACTTCTTTTACATAGTTTGTTTCAAAAGTATATTTTAAAGTTAAACTCTAGTAACAACATTTTCCTTGTCTGAGTTGTCTTCTGAACTTGATTTTGCTCTCTGAGGCAGCTGGGTGGTTCAGTAGATGGAGCACTGGGCCCACAGTAAAGAAGACCTGTGTTCAAATCTGCCCTCAGATATTTTCGAGCTGTGTGACCCTGGGCAAGTCACTTAATCTCTTTTTGCCTCAGTTTCTTCATCTGTCAAATGGGAATAATAATAATAATAATAATAATAATAATAATAATAACCACTTCCCAGGGTTGTGAGGATAAAATGAGAAAATATTTGTAAAACATCTGGTACATAGTGAATACTAGCTACTAATTATTATCTTTTATGTATTTTAAAAATATTTCATTCATCTATTTTTTCCTATTTTTATATCTTATTTGAAGATATTGTTGTTATTGTTCAGTTGTTTCCACCTCTTGGTGACCACATTTAGGGTTTTATTGAAAAAGATACTAGACTGGTTTGCCATTTCCTTTTCCAACTCATTTTACAGATGGGAAACTGAGGCAACCAGGGTTAAATGACTTGCCCACAGTCATACAGCTAGTAAATGTCTGAGGTCAGATTTGAACTCTGGAAGATGAATCTCCCTGACTCTAAGCCAGGCACTCTCCACTGTACCACCTCGCTGTTCTATAAGCTTTTCTTATTTTTTCACCTCATTAGCACTAACTACCAACCCCCTCTCCCAGGACCATCCAAAAACCCTCCCTTGTAACAAATAAGCAAAGTAAGTCAGCACACTTGCTGAAAATACAAGTCTCATCTCTACCTTTAGTAGCTATCTCTCTGCCAAGAGGTGGACTATCTTCTGAAATCATGATTGACTGTGCACTGATCCAGGTTTTGTACAGTGTATGGTACAGAATATACTTTGTACATGTACAGCACATGTACAGAAACATACTTTGCATTATTGTGGTAGGGAATCACTTACCTTAGGGGTGTCTGTCCAAAGGAATATAAATTTTGATTGCTGAAACCTTGCAAGAAATCTTGGGGTTTACAAGCTAGATTTATTTTTAAGGACCATGTCTTAAACTCAAGTCACTCTGTCTCTCATCGATAGACCAACAGTTAGGTCCCAGCCCTAACCTCCTTTGGTCATTGTGTGTAAATAACTATTGTGTCTGTTTTGGCCAGAAACCCTGAAGTTCTTCCTCTCCCAGATTGATTTTTTTTTTGACTAGGTAAAAGAGGCCATTATTTGTTGCCTCATTTCTTACCTAGCCTTAATCATTGAATGGACTTTGTCTCAGTCAAACTGAGACTTGGAAAGACCTTGATTTTAAACCAAGGTCTCCTACTGCATCTGGGGGCCACCTCTAGTTGTTCTGATCTATACCTTACCACTGAATCCAGATGGCTGTGGAGGAGAGAGTGAGACTGGTGACTTCCCTCACTTAAATCCAATTCATTTCCAAGTCATGACTTCATCACCTTCCTGATGTCATGGTCCTCTTTGAGAATGAAGAACGAACAACAACATTATTATGGTCACAGTATACATTTCCCCCCCTGGTTCTGCTGACTTCACTCTGCATTAGTTCATACAAATCATCCTGGGTTTCACTGAATTGTCCTATTTGTCATTTCATCTGGTACAATAATATTCCGTTGCATTCATGTATCACAATGTGTTCAGCTATTCCCCAATTGGCAGATACCCATTTTGTATCTCGTATTTTGCTATAACAATAAAGTGCTGCTATAAGGAGTCCTTTGCCTCTGACTCTGACCTCTTCATGATAAATTCCTAGCTCTTTTCTTCCTCCTCCTCTCTCTTTCTCTTCCCCTCTGTTTTCTCTTTCTCTGCTTCAGCTAAAATCCTCCTTTGGGGTTTTCTTTTCTCCTTTTCCACTCTGAGTATTCCAAAGGAAATACACATTTGGATTTAAGGAAAAGTTTATAATTTTGGTGGAATTGAGTGAGAAGTAGGAAAGTAAGTTGGAAAGCTCTTCCATCTTGGATGTTATCTCAAAAGAGACTGTGTTCAGGGCGTTTAAATATGCTGAGAGTTTTGTTTAGGTCTTCTACATCCCCACCTGAGCTGAAGCCTTTCCAGACAGATTATCATCAGATTTTCCTACAGGAAATTAAAAACCTTGGCCCCATGCAGCTGGTTGCATTATCTGCCTTGTCTGTTAACTTTCATGAAAGGTGTTGCTTTAGAAGTATTTGACTGAAATAGTATTTAATAAGACTCTTTTTTTCAAGTCTTTAACGAACTTAGTTCAGGCAAATCCTCTAGATAAACTTTGGGGCAGCCATGAGCTTCTTGTTTTGATAAAATCAAGCCCAGAACCCTTCTTTTTATTTAAACTATCAGACTGACCAGCATACACCCTCCATCTGGCATCACCTAACACCCTTTACCCCTCCTCCTCTCTTATACCCTGCTCCCCAAAGCTTACCCCTCCATTCAGGCCCTGACACTAATTCAACAATTAGGTAGAAGAAGTCAAAGGACATTAGTGAATCCAAATCTGGCCTCAGATACTTACTAGTTGTATGACCCTGGGCAAGTCATTTAACCTCTGTCTGCCTTAGTTTCCTTATCTGCAAAATGGGGATAATCACAGAGCCTACCTTCTAGGGTTGTTGTGCGGATAAAATGAGGTAATATTTGTAAAGAGCTTTGCAGACCTAAAAGTGCTACATAAATGCTAGCTGTTATTATTCACCCCCACCTGGACAAAAATTCCATCTTGAACATTCATAACAAGTGGTCATCTAGCTTTTGCTTGAAGACCACCAGACCACCAGTATGAAGTTAACTTTCATGGGCAGCCCCACCCTGACTTTGTACAGCAAGCTTAGCTATTGATGAGACAATTGAGCCATTGTCTTATCCATAGCGACTGAGTCCTCTGCCTGGACTGGGTCCCTGTCCATCCCTTATGCTCTCCTTACATTTAGCTAAATCTCTGTCTTAGTATACCACATACTCATGGGAGCTGGACTCGAGCCACAGGATCACAGATCTCCCTGAATAATAATAGACTTGCTCCCGTCATACCTCTGTGGTCCTGACCATCTGCCTACTTGGACCTCTGTGTGCTTAATATCTGTGGCCAATCTTCTCTTATACTGTGTACCACTTGCTTGCCTGATGGCTAAAACATCCACCTGGGCCCAAAGAATGACTTTTCCTGATGTCACCCACCTGTCTGCTAGGATCTCTTACCTTTTGCCAAATTGGCCAGACTTCCCTGCTGTTCCAATCACTTGTCCAGACGGTCATCCATTGCCCACTCCTCAGGCCTTCCTGGATCAACTGCTCTGCCCTTGCGAGATGGCCCATCCCACTGCTTAGCCCCTCCAATCTCTGTGCCTTTGCACAACGGAGTCCCCTGGTCTCCCATTTTACTTTGTCCTCACCTCTACTTTATAGGATCTATAGTTTCCTTTTAAATATGGCTCAGATGCCAACTTCTACCCAAGGCCTTTCCTGATCCTCCTTCTTGAAATTACTTTGTCTTGTTTTGCATATATTTATTTGTGTATATGTTGTTTCCCGCGGTAGAAAGTAAGCTCCTTGAAGACTGGGATTGTTAGGTTTTTGTCTTTCTAACCTTGAAGAATTGCTGCTATTACCACCATAGGAGCTGGGGAGGGTGGGGGTAGATAATAATAACTGGCTTTTATATAGCACTTTAAGACTTGAAAAACACTTTAAAAATATCATCTCATTTATCCTCACAACCATGTGAAGTAGGTGCCATTTTACAGATGAGGAAACTGAGGCACAGAGGGGTTAAATAATTTGCCCAGGGTCACACAGCTAAGTTAGAGCTTGAGGCTAGATTTAAATTCATGTCTTCCTGACTCCAGGTCTAGTGTTCTTTCCATTGTACCACTTAACTGCCTCCTTGTTCTATATCTAGGCATAGGATTTGGACTGGGTTCAGTCCGAGGCGGGCCAGTTTCTTATGAGGCTGGGGTGGGCGCTTAGGCCTTACACTCATTGGATCATTGTCAGCCACTGTGGTGCCCCCAGGGATGATTTTATTTATGGCTAACATTTAAGGCCATCTTAAAAAGGGCAGGGGAATAAGAAAGGTACTCAGTACTTCCTGATGTCTTTTCGGAGGAAGGACCAGCAACAGTGACAGCAATAGATAATATGAATCGGACATGAGATTGTTTGTTCATTTCAGTTATGTACAACTTTTCCTGACCCCATTTGGGATTTTCTTGTTAAAGATTCTGGAGTGTTGGGGTGGCTAGGTGGTACAGTCAAATAGAGGACCTGAGTTCAAATGCAGCCTCAGACACTCTACCCAAAAACTAGCCGTGTGTGACCTTGGGCAAGTCACTTAACCCCAATTGCCCTCCAAAAAAAATTAAAAAATTAAAAAAAAGATTCTGGAGTGGTTTGCCATTTCCTTCTCCAACTCAATTCACAGATGAGGAAACTGAGGCAAATGGGGTTGTATCCAGGGTCACACAACTACTCAGATTTGAACTCAGGAAGATAAGTCTTACTGGCTCTAGGCCCAATGTTCTATCCATTGTGCTACCTAGCTACCCCCAGGTATGAGATATTTATACCCCCAAGAATGTTAAATACAAGAAACTCACAAATATACATTAATAGAACAGAATTCAGTAGCTTAAGTTATAACTACTGTTATCATCTGCTGGAAAGCTGATCTTAAACTTCATCAGAACAGAAAGCAATTTTCAGGACTGCTAATTAAGCAATTTACATTTTACCTTGGCTCTGCTTGTCCAAACAACTTCCTATATATGTCTGCTGATAAAACTTGGGAGCTTGGGCCAATTCTCCTGTTGGTGACTACCCTTCTGGATATAGAGTCTTCCCCTGCCATTAGTCACCACCTCTCTGGTGGGTGCTATGGCTGAGCCATTCTGATGGATGCTGTCATTTCCTACATTCAGACCTCCGGCTCTCTCAAATTCCCAGTGTAACCTCCAAGCCTGTTCATGTCCATATTGAGATTGCTACTTAGTCAGTCAACTACTCAGGAAAGGAAATGCAAAAATGTTAGCCCAAACCCAAGCTCAGGCTTGCCTAGGCAGAGTATGTACTTGTGGTTGCATAGAGGGTAGAGTCAGGGAATTGGGTCAGTTACCGTGCCTGACTCTCAAAACAGTTCTGAGACTTTAGAGACAGAAAGGAAGAGAGGGTGAGGTGATGGGCCTATCCCCTTTGTGCATTTACTGAATCATCAGCTCTTCTGGCTCTGAAGACAATAATGGGATTCTTTGTCATCTCACAGTACAAGCCCCTCATCCATGAGTCACATGTGACTGGAAGCAGGCCCACCTAATCTTCCATGTAGTTGCTTGGAACCAGGAATAGTGACTGAGCTAGCTCCTAGGGAGTGAGGGAGGGAATCTCCTCCTTCTCCCATGTGACTATATCTTTGTAGCTCTTGTGACTAGATAGAACCTCTATTGCCTAGATAGGGTTAAGTGACTTGCTCAGGGTCACGCAGCTAGGAAGTGTCTGAAGCTGGATTCAAACTCAGTAAAATGAGTCTTCCTGACTTGAGACCTGGCGCTCTATCTGCTATGGTGCCACCTAGCTGTGCCTGAGTGCTGATCTTTGTTGAATCAAGAACTATCAGAAAACCCAACTACACGGATTCTTATGGGGGGTGGGGGTGGGGAAGACCTCTTGGTGTAGTGAGGAAAAAATAATGGCCAGGTGTCTTTACCTCTTACAGCCTGTGTTTCCTCATCTGGAAAATGAAGCTAGTCAAATGACCTCTAAAGTTCCTTCCAACTCTAAAATCCAACGACCATTATAATGAGATTTTTTGCCATCTGGAAGTCAGTAGCAGTAAGGCCTCCTTGTGAAGTAAAAGTTAAGAGTCTGTGTGGTAAGAGTATCATTGCTCTCCCTTTAATCTAGCCCTGGATGAGGATTAGGGAGTGTGTTTTTAATCTCCCAAGAATCAGATCAGGATAGTCAATGTTCTTAGTTTTTCAATAAAGTCAGAATTTGCTGTATATTTACAAGGGTATACCTACATTACCATTACTCCCCTTGATAAATAATTCAAGGGGCAGCTAGGTGGTGCCATAGTGCACAGAGTGCCTTGCCTGGAGTCAGGAAGACTCATCTTCCTGAGTTCAAGTCCAGCCTTAGACACTTACTAGATGTGCCATCCTGGGCAAGTCACTTAAACCTGTTTGCCTCAGTTTCCTCACTTGTAAAATGAACTAGAGAAGGAAATGGGAAACCACTCCAGTCTCTTTGCCAAGAAAACACCAAATGGGGTGACGAAAAATTGGACACAACTGAAACAAATGAATGACAACAAATAATTCAAAATTATAGCTGAAAACATTGAATTTTGTACTTCCCACTGAGTTTCTTCTTTTTCTTCTTAAAAAAAATAATATTGTTACTATAAAAGTTCATTTGAATTTGCTCTAGGTAAAGAGTTCTCTGGCTCATAGATGAAACTTGTAGACTGGGATCTCTCTCTTCTCGATTGCTTGTGAAATTCATGACATTATCTATGACAAATTTTAGCTAACATGCAGAGTTGTCTTCAAATGTAAAACCACTAATGATACAGGCAGATTCATTGCCCACAACTGCCTGGACATATACATTGATCCATACAGATTTAAGAACTATATTCTTACTGGATGTTGCCATACTGAAAACTCCAAATCTCCCAACTACTTGGAATGAAAATTTTTTCTAAATATAGAGACAGTGGAAGAAATTAAAACAATCTGGGAACAGGATGAGATATATGTCATCTCTGTTCTGCTGGCTACTGGAGCTAGCCCAATGATGATTTCAGTGAGTCTACAGAAGGTTAAGCCGACATCTTAATAGGTTTATTAAATTACAAAGAGCGATTATTTTATCCAGCCATGCAACAGTCCCCAGTACATTCAACACATAAAAATAAAGCTGAACAGAGACTGGTCCTTCTGATTATTTCTATCCAAATCCTATAAAAAAAATGAGGAAATGAGATATTTGTGATGATGATGACAAAAACAGTTGCAGTGGCAAAAAAATAAAACAAAAAAACCGAAGCAAAAATAGCAGAAGCAAACAACAATAATGAGAACTATAAGAAAAAGAAAAACTATAAGGAAGATTTGGGCTTAAATTCTGCCTCTGATACATACTGGAGTATGTATCCCAAGCAAATCACTTAACCTTTCAGTGCCCCCAGGCAACTCTCTAATATGTAATTTCAGAATAGTTTATCTGAATTGCTAGAAGAACTTTTCTTACCTGGAGTTCCCTAAACTTGCAGTCCACTAAAAGCCCCAGATCTGCTTTTTTCCCCCCTCAAGCCAATCGCAGCTGGGTGGTGCAATAGAATTGAGTTCTAATCCAGTCTGAATACTTACTAGCTGTGTGACCCTGGACAAGTCACTCAACCTATTTGCCTCAGTTTTCTTATTTGTAAAATGGGAGTAATAATACTAGCACCTGCCTGCCAAGGTTGTTGTCTGGATAAAATGAGATTATATGTGTAAAGATTTTAGTTCAATGCCCGGCACATAGTAGGTGCTTAATGCTTGTTCCCTTCCTTATCTAGCCATGCCTCTCTCACCTTGTAAGTCAAGTTGATTTCCCCCCCCCCCCAACCCAAGTAAAAGACTTTTTATTGCTAGTAATTTCATTTTATTAGATTAGGGCCAATGTCTTAGTCCATCAAGTGCATTTTGGATCCTAATTCTATCTTCTCTCCTTACCCTCCTAGCTTCATGTAGGCTGTGTGAGTCATATCATGCTCATTATTATTGCAAGTGTCACTATCCCCATTTTGAAACTAAATCTCCTTTGGATTGGGTTCAGGATGGAGCCACCTTGTTCCAAATTCCACTCAGTAGTGAACAGCTGTTTGTGTGTTCAAATCAACTCCCATCCAATTTAACAAACATTCACTAAGTGCCTTCTACATCCAAGGTACCATGCTGGGGAGGGAATGGAGGAGGCAGAGACAAAAATAAATATGATGTTCCCTGTCCTCAAAGAGTTTATAATTTCTGACTGGGAAGACAAGACCTAGACATAAATAGCTATGATACAAATTGGAGAATGGTGTGTGTGTGTGTATGTGTGTGTGTATGTGTTGGGGGGCAGGGCAAAAAGTACAAAACTCCTCCGAGTTCAGAGGAGGGAGAAATAGCTTCCCCCTGGGGAGGTCAAGGAAGCCTTCAGAAAGAGAATGGCTCTTGCTCTGGGCTTTGAAGGTACAAGAATGCCTTCCAGGCTTAGGAGACAGTACAAGTAAAAGGGAGGTCCCCTCCTTCTCCTGGTCTTTATTATTATTATTATTATTATTTTTTTTTTGCTTTTTAAAAATAGTATTTTATTTTTTCCAATTACATGTTAAGTTTTCAACATTCATTTTTATAAGATTTGGAGTTTCGTATTTTTTTTCTCCCTCCCTCCACTCTCTCCTCCCCAACATGGCAAGCAATCTGGTATAGGTTATACGTGTATAATCATATTAAACCCATTTCTAGTGGTCTTCATTTAAAAAAAAATCAAGCTTTTTGCAATATAATCAACCTTATACATTTAAAAATCTTTAAAAATCTTCACCATGTCTTTTTGCTGCAGTCTTTCCTTTCCCCCAATTTGACGTTGCTTTCACTGTCTTTCGACACACATTCTTTAATTTTTCATCATGTAATTATTCTTTTTCACATCGCATATTAAATGTACCTTTGATAAATGGTCCTGTTTTCTAATTATAGCTTTGATTATCCCCCATAGGTTTTCATTGGGGGTTTAAATCTGGTGAGTTCCCAGGCCACTGGAGCATGTTTATCTCTATCTCTTCAATAACTTTATTAACCTTTTACAAGACTTGGCATGATCCAGTGTCATGTTGTAGTGACCCATCTCCCTTTGGAAATTTGTACAATTCTGTACCAATTCTCCTTCTAAGTATATCAATACATTTATTAGAGTTCACCACTCCTTCAATTGGGACAAGACTTCTAGGTCTACAAGAAGTAAAAAAACAACTCCCAAACCTTTTTGGGGGATAAATATCTTAGAGTCTGATGAAGACACCTAGCTCTTATTTATTATTATTTTTTTAAAGAGCAGTCAGGGTTAAGCAACTTGCCCAGGGTGATATGCTAATAAATCTCTGAAGCCAAGTTTGAACTCAGATCTTCCTGAGGTGGAGTATATAGAATTCTTGATGTATAGTCAGGAAGACCTGGGTTCAGATCCTGCCTCTGATATTGACTGTGTGACTGTGGGCAAGTCATTTAACCTCTTCATGTCTTAGTTTCCTCATCTATAGAATGAGGGGGCTGGACTTAAAGGCCTCTAATGTCCCTTCCAACTGTAGACTTAATATTAGGTACTGTAATCCTATAAAGAAAAAATCGGATTCAAAGACAGCTTCTGCCTCTCTTTTCTACAGTCGCTTCGGTGATGCCAGTAACCAGTATTACTGAGGGGGAGGCAAATATCTTCAGCTCCCAATTCTCCATGGTGATTTTGGGGGGATAGGGGAAGGCTGCACGGATAACTGGAAGCAGCGGATGACTTCTGGATGCTCTTTTGAAGCATCGGTCTTCTCTTCCATCGTATCTTTGGTTGATTCAGGCTTCTTCCCTCGTCCGTCCCTCGGCATATCAACTAGACGTGGAAATGGACACAAGACGGGAACGAGGGAGAAAAATAAGCAGTGACCGGCCTCTCTACTGCTTGGAATTCCGGTCCGCAGCCATAAAATGATTTGTAAACTTTTTTGTTGTTCAGTCGAGTCTGACTCTTTGGGATCACATTTGGGGCTTTCTTGGCAAAGGTACTGGAGTGGTTTGCCATGTCCTTCTCCAGATCATTTGACAGAGGAGGAAACTGAGGCAAGCAGGGTTAAGTGACTTGCCCAGAGTCACGCAGCTAGGAGGTGTCTAAGGCTGGATCTGAACTCAGGAAGATGAGTCTTCCTGACTTCAGGGCAGCCCTCTATCCCCTGGGCCCCGTAGCTGCCCTCAGCATTCTATGGGTCCTTGGAGGTCGGGTGCAGATGGGAACGCCTTCCTGTTGGCCGGTGTCCTCCCCATCCTCGACTCTTTGACCCGCCAATGGAGAGATGATCTTTCCCTCCTTAGGCCTCATGTATGTGTTTATCATGTTATCTAATGACTCGTTGTTGTTCAGTCACTTTTCAGTTGTTTCTAACTCTTTGTGACCCCATTTGCTTTTTTGTTTTGTCTTGTTTTGGCAAAGATATTGAAGTGATTTGCCATTTACTTCTCCACACGGGATTATATGTTATTATTATTTGTGTACGTATCATACGCTCTTACTAGATCATAGAGTAGTTGGGTGGCAAAGTGGATAGAATGCCAGACCTGGAGTCAGGAAGCCCTGAGTTCAAAGCCAGCCTCTGACGCTTCCTAGATGTGTGACCCGGGGCAAGTCACTTCACCCTGTTGTTTGCCTCAGCTTCCTTATCTCTAAAATGATCTGGAGGAGGAAATGGCAAACCACTCCAGTATCTTTGCCAAGAGAACTTCAAATGTGGTCACAGAGAATAAGATATAACTGAAAACAACAATAGAATCAAATCATAAGCTCTCTGAGGGCAAGAACCATGTGTAATATCACCTAGCTCTCCTCCTAGTGCCCAGAACAGTGCCTAACACGGTGGGGACTTAATAAATGTCTAACTGGATCAAAGGGAAGGACTCTATCTTATTTACATCTGATTTTTCCAGCACAAACAGTGCCTGGCACTCAGTGGACGTTAGATATTTGTTTACCAAATGTTTCTCCGTGGGTAGGAGGCTGCTTAGTCAAGGTCAGTGGGGTTCACTTCAAAATCTCAAACTTTGATGCTAAGGAAAGAGAGAGACAGAGAGACAGAGAGAGACAGAGAGAGAGACAGAGAGACAGAGAGAGAGACAGAGAGAGAGAGAGAGACAGAGAGACAGAGACAGAGAGAGAGAGAGAGACAGAGAGACAGAGAGGGAGAGAGAGAGACAGAGAGACAGAGAGAGACAGAGAGAGAGACAGAGAGACAGAGAGAGAGAGAGAGAGAGAGGTCAGGTCAATGACCTCCCATGCTTCTTTGGAAAGATGGGGGCAGGCAGCATGGATTAGAGGAGAGGGCATGGCAACACCGGTTTGAAGCTGCCAAGATCATGCCATCAGGGGCTGCAAGAACAGTCTTGTCCTCTTTCTCTTTCTTCCTTGCCCTTTGCCACTGCTTCCTGACGGCAGGCACAGAAGCTTCTCCAGTGGAGGTGGGGAGGGCAGACACTGAACCTTACTGTCTGTACACTGGCATACCCCAGCCAGCTTCTAGGGCAGCTCTCAGGCTTCATTAGTGAGTTCATAGGAGGGTAAAGGCATCAGTGCCGCTGCTGGTCGCTGTTTGGCTTCCCAAGGGTTATAGGTAACCAGAGCTGCTAGTTTATTTTTTTTATTTTTTATTTTTCAAAATAAATTTTATTGATAACTTTTGCTTTTTATATCAATAGAATTTCTCTCAACATCTTGATTCCAGAGAACTATCCCATAAAACAATTTATTTTTATTTATTTGTTTGTTAAATTTGTAATTAAAAACAACCCCGTGAATGGACACAGGAGCAGGGTTTCCTAAACTATAGGGGACAATTTCTCAATTAGGATAATAGCTTCTGAAACTCAGAATTCCAGAATCCCAAATGACTTCCCTTCACTCACGATCCAGTCAAGCTAGCATTCTTGCTGTTCTTTGAATAGGATGTTTCATCTCTGTTCTCTAGACCTTTGCATTAATTATTCCTCATGCCTGGAATGCTCTTCTCTCCTTGCTTGGGTCTTGTGGAAGGAACCACTTCAATGTGTAACTAAACAGGGATCTCCTCTACAACTTATTGGACAACTGGCCACCCTGCCTTTCCTTGAAAATCCTTAGTGAAGGAAAACCCATTAGTTCCCGAGATGGCCCATTCCATTTTTGAATTGCTCTGATGGAAGAATTTTCATTTACTGCGTCTAACTATGCTTGGGAAATACCTACTGGTTGCTCCTAGCTCAGCCCTATTGGGCCAAGCAGAACAAGTGTAATCAACATGGCAGTCTTTTAAATATTTGAAGACATCTAAGCCCTCCCCCTCTCCCCAGAGGGAGCCTAGGAGGCCCAATCGATAGAACCCTGGGGTCTGGAGTCAGTAAGACCTCAGTTAAAATCCAGCTTCAGATACTCACTAGTTGTGTGTTCCTGGGCAAGTCACATACATTCTGTTTGCCTTTATCCACTGGAGAAGGAAATAACAAACTACTCCAGCCTCTTTGCCAAGAAAACCCCATGTGGGGTCACAGAGAGTCAGACATGACTGAACAACTGAACAAATTCCCCCTGAAGTCTTCTCTTCTCCAGGCTAAGTATCTTTATTTCCTTCAACTGATATTTACCTTGCATGATCTCCAGGGTCCTCAGAATCCTGGTTGCTCGCTTCTGGATGAATACCAGCTAGTTTGGGTCCTTTCTAAAATGTGGAAATTGAGACATGGAGGGGCTGTTTGATTCACACTTTCTCCAAGGTATTATAATGCCCCTCACTGCTAGGTCTCACATCAGATGAGAGAAGGCCTAGAACTGCAGTCCTCATGTGAAGTGGATAGAATTGACCTGAAGTCAGGGAGACTTGAGTTCAAATCTTGGCTCAGACACTTAGCTGTGTGATCTTGAAGTCAGGTAACCTCAGTTTTCTTATCTATAAAATGGGGATAATAATAATACCTACCCCATAGACTTGTTTTGAAGATCAAAATGTATGTGAAGCACTTGAGAAAACCATGAAGCACTATTTGAATTTTAGCTATGACAGAGGTTTTAGGCAATTTCCCTTCCTCAGGCCTCTTTTCCATTAACTGTCAATCTCAATCTTGGCTTCCTCAGACTGGGAGTGGGGAGGAGAGATTGGTTGGCTGCTTGGTTGGGGTTTGTCTTGGTCTTAAAGCTCAGATCAAACCTGCTCTCTCCTCTATCAACTTTAACTGGTAGCTTTTCTCCAGAGAACCTATCAACAGCAGCTTGGACTCTGAGAGAAAAAAATTTATATAGCAGGAGGTAGAAACATGGCAAAGAAGAAATAGGGAATGTGATTCCCACCTGGTGTCTTGGAAGTAATGTGCACTTTGGGATACTATTAATACTTGATTTTCCTACATTCCCCTTTCTGATGACACACTACATCATTTCTAAGAACTGGATGAAAAGTCACAAATTGCTGCAGAAGAAAAATCATCCTTCTTAGAAACTGGCCTCACCTCCCATACATCTTTTCAGCCCAGCGTGGGCTGGGTTAGCTCAAAGGAAACCCCTGGCTTTTAACAACAGGGCTGGTTCCCCGAACTTGTAGGTTTTTTTTCCTTTCTATGTGGTGGGTACTTTGGGAGTTCTCATCACAAGGAAGGTGCTTGAGCTAGCTCTGTGTGTGTGTGAGTGTGTGTGTGTGTGTGTGTGTGTGTGCATGTGTGTGTGTGTGTGTGTATTTTCTAGTAGTGAGGATTTTCTTGGTTGGTTCTTGCCTGTTATACAATAAAGTTGGGGTTACAAATATTTCTACCCCAAGAGGGAGTCTCTGAACCAAACAGTCTCAAACAAAGCCTTGCTGAACTGTTTGGTGGCCCTTGTTAAAGGAGATTACTCCCTGATGCCTGCCTACCCTTGATAGGAAGCAGGGCTCCACAACAGGACTCCATTCTACAAGAGACTCAGAGAAGTCTGAACCAAAGACTAAAGTTCTGGGTCCTGGGCAGGGAACATGAAGCATATAGTGGTGGTGGAGAGAGTCACTCATAGTTTCAGGGGTTTCAGAGCCTTAGAAACCATATCTTTTCATTGTTTGATCTCCCCCTCCTGGTAAAAAATTCTGAACTTGTCTATTTAACAAAGTTCTGGAACATCAACTAAAAAGAGCACATCGATATACACAGTAGAACAGAGAAACTACAAATCTCTGTTATGTATAGCTTGCTTTTCAAAAAAGTCTTTAATAAATTTAGCATGCTACTTTCATAGCTGTCTTTCAAGCCTTCCTTCCTTCCTTCCTTCCTTCCTTTCTTTCTTTCTTTCTTTCTTTCTTTCTTTCTTTCTTTCTTTCTTTCTTTCTTTCTTTCTTTCTTTCTTTTTCTTTCTTTCTTTCTGTTTCTTTGTTTCTTTCTTTCTTTCTTACTTTCTTTCTTTCTTCTTTCTTTCTCCCCCTCCCTAACTCTTCTCTTTTCTCCAACTCCAGCTCCCCTCCCCTAAATGAGGAAAAGTAAATACATTGCCTTTGTAATATACATAGTCAAACCAAACACATTCCTACATTGACTGTGTCTCATTTTCCTTGCTGACCAGCTATACCAGAGCACAACCCTACCTTAGTACTGACATAGTAGATAGCCAGAGTGGAGTGGAAAACCAGCAATGGGGGAACTTGTGGGATAGTTATTTGGGTGTCTGCCTTTAGACAGGCTCTACTAATGGGTGAAGCTGACCCATCTCTATGGCCTTTGGTGTAATTGTCTCTGGTCACGTGGTTGATCTGCTTCTCCTGCAGGAGAGGTGTTGCTACAAGGCTGAACATAAACCTGCCAGGCATTTTATGGGTCTCCTGGTGGAATCTACACTGGGTCAGTGCTCAAGGCATTGCCATAGGTAAATTCACACAGATTCATCTATATTTTCTTAGTTATGACCAGTGCATGTATTTGATAGACTGTTGACTGGGGTGGGGATTGTAATCCATGGAGGCCACAGAACAAAGCAATGCCAACATAGAGATCAAACCCTTGGCCTCATTACTACCATGCTCAAATCAACTGGTTCAGTGAGTGACACAGATTTCGAGTGTAGTAGGCATGATAGAGGGCAGCTAGGTGGTGCAGTGGATAGAGTGCTGGGCCAGGAGTCAGGAAGACTAATTTTCCTGAGTTCAAATCAGGCCTCAGACACTTCCTAGCTGTGTGACCCTGGGCAAGTCACCTAACCCTGTTTAAAGAAACGACAAACTCTTTCAGTACCTTTGTCAAGAGAACCCCAATTAGGGTCATGGAGAGTTGGACGCAATTGAAAAAACAAAAGCATGATAGACTTTTTTGCATGGTAACCTGTTTTGGTTACCTGTGGATAATGTAATCTTTTTTGGAACCCTGTGTCAGTCTAGTGGAAGCCCTTTCTCAGAGTAATATTTTTAAATATACAAAATAAAACAAATGGGGTTATAAAGGAAACTAATTACGCTGAAAAACAGCTATTGAAATATTAACTTAAAAAGTTCATGGTCCCTAGGTGAAGAACTCTCAGCTACAGACTTAATTTGATGAGAAGTCTGAGTTCAAGTGCTCAGTCTGTCATTTACTACTTACCTCATCTTGGGCAAGTACTTTTTTTTCTCTGTGGGCCTTAATTTCCTAAGATGAAGTGTTGGATTAAATGAAGTCCAAGGTCCTTGTCAACTTTAAATATCTTTAAAGTGCTTCTATAAATGTCAGTGATCATTATCATTATTTTCATCATCTTCTGATCTTAGAGGTAAAACCAATTGGGTCCCAACTAGAAGAAAACAAAGTGCTGGTTTGAAATGAGATGGCTTTGAATTCTGAGCCTTCTCACTCAAATTGAGGCTGAGCTCACAGCTGCAGTCACGCTAGTGGTGGTTGGGCCTTGGTACTCCATCACGGTGGATGCTCAGAGTTTGGCTCTAACTCCTGAGGGCTGTGCCATCCTTAGGGCTCAGCAGGCAACTGGGTGATCAGGATTGTGGGTTTAGGACCCTTTTCTCCCATTCCTCATCCTGTTGTTCTCTAAGAGAATAAAGACTGAAAAGATTTGGGGTTAGGAGCAGGGAGGGAGGGAGGCTGCTTCTGCATATAGCCGCAGGGGCCCAGCAGGCTGTGAGATGCTGAGGTTCTCCTCCTGGCCACCTCACATCTGGCTTCAGGGATGCTGGCCACAGATTTGTCTTCTGTTTTGATGGGGAGCCTGTGAAGGCACTATTGCTTTTCTAATTTTAGCTAAATTGACATTGGTTTTGTCAATTTATACACACACAGGACAGGCTTGTTGTTTTCAGTATCTCTGGTAATTTCCATTTTGTGGCTCTCTTCACCTCCTCAACCCGTCTAACACCAGGGGCTCTTTCTAGCTGCTCACACTGCCTAAGAACCACCCCTGGGGCTGGGGGCAATGGGCTGCCTCCTGCCCTCTGAGTTGCCACAATTAGAGAACTGAACTCTGCTGGGGAGGAAGGGTATCTTTGTATGATTACCAAGGAGAAGGAGCAGAAGCGCAGTGTCCATAGCAACCCTCTGGCTCTCTCACCTTTGCAGGGAGAGAGAAGGAGGCAAGGAGAGAGGAAAGGAAACAAGATCTCTGCTCCTTTGCTGAAATCAAAGCATTAAGTAGATGCAAGCGAGTACCTGGCTGGTCACACAGGGAAGAGTTTGCTTCTTGCACTGTTTTGACAGCAGCACAGGGAATGATGATGCCATTCATACTGATAAAGATTCTCTTATTTGAAAGACCAGCTCAGGCCTCTGGGCTGAGGCCCCTGGATGAACAAAATGCTGCTACTTGTGGAAAAGTGGGGGTAGGGTCATGGGGTTTATTCACAGGTTCCATAGTTTGAAGGTATCCTAGAAACCCATCCCAGAACCCACACACAGACCCTATAGTCAAGGAAACCAGGGCTTAGCCCAGTGCCTGGCACCCAGTAGGCACTTATGAAATGCTTATTGACTGAGGAAGTAAGAAGGCTCTGGTGATCTGCCCATGGTCACACAGGCACTAAGTAGCAGAGCCCACATTTGAACCTAGGTCTGACTCTAAACCTAGTGTTCTCTTCTCTACCCAACACTGTTGGTAGAGATGGGAATTTATGAAAGGAAGAGGGTGGGGATGTGTGTCCAGGTAAGGTGGTACAGCCTCTAATGGGCATTGGTAGATGACAGGGTAGTGTCCAGAGTCACCAGAAAGTAGGTAGCTCGGTGGCAAAATAGGTAGAGTGCTGGACTTTGGTCAGGAAGATCTGAGTCTAAATCCTCCCTAATTAATCCTATGACCTTGGATGAGTCTCTTGAAGGCTCTGTCTTGCCTCAGTTTCTTCTAATCTCTGTCTTCCTCAGTTTCTTTATTTGTAAAAAACGAGGCTAATCATGACATGTACCTCCCAGGGTGGTTGAGATGATAAAATAAGAAAATATTTGTGAAGTTCTTTGTAACCCTTAAAGTTGGGGTTATTCTTATTAAGCTGCAGACCTGGGTTCTAGCCTCAGTTCTGCCAGACTCTGCCAGCTTAGTCACTCTCCCTTTGGGGCCTCATGTCTCCAATGAAGGGCATGGACTGGAGGGTTGAGTAAGTTCCTTCCTGCTCAGAAAGTTGGTGATTCCACGTCCTTGTTTCCCAGAGCTAGTAGGGGTGGGTGGCATTTTCATGACTTTGGAAGGATTCTCAGGATGCCACAGAGAAACCTCACAGGGGGATTGATGCTCATAAAAGAGAGGCCCAACCTTAGGAACTCCAAGGAAGTAGGAAGAGAGTCAGGACCACTACAGGAGAGCCCTCCTGTTTCCCCCACAGGACCTGGCCTGCAAGCTACACTTGCATTGTACCAGCAGAGGTCGCCACACACCTCAGGAAGGCCGATGTAATGCTCATTGAGCCTAGGTCAATTGGGGCAGGTAGGTGCCCCCAGAAAGTCCACCTTCTGCTAATGGCAGCAACGATTCTGGAGCCAGAGTTGGAGGTGGAGACCTCAGGACCTTCCCTCATCAGCTACCACTGCCCCAATGGTATGCTGGAGCACAGGAGAGGCTGACGAAGAACCAGTGTATGGAGATGGGCACCAGATGGGGAGGGGCAGACAAGAGACATTCATAAAGCACCGACTTTGTGCAGATCTCACAATGACTCTTGAAGGTAGCTGCTGGTATTTTTCCATTTCACAGTTGAGAAAACGGAGGCAAACAGAGACTTGGCCAGGGGCACACAGCTGGTGCGTGATGCTGGAGTGAACGCATTTCTTCCTGACTCCAGATCCAACTGCACCCCCTAGCTGCCTCCAAGTGGGTGACTGGGTGGGTGGATGGAGGAGGGAGAGGGAGCCAGTGGGAGTGCAGAAAAGTAGAATGTTGGACTCTCGACCAGGGAGACCCAGGCTCACGTCCTGTTCCTGACACTAATTACGGGATGGTTGCTGTCATTCCTTCTCCTTCTCATATGTCAAACTAGGAGGTTGGAAGAGATGAGCTCTCAGGTCCCTTCCAGCTCTGATTCTATGAATATCAACCATAGCTCTCTTATTCTCAGATTTCTGTCTTAGCATATAGGATGCAATCATTTATAGTAATAAAAAGGAGACAGGAACAGGGCTGAGTGAAATGACTGTAAATCTTGGCCCTCAGTGAAGGGCAAATAGGATCCCACTAGCCCACTCTTGCTTTCAGATGGGAGTCATGGGCTTTTGGGGACCTGTGTCTGTTGCGAGGTAGTTTGGGCATCTTGGTTGGATTTCTTTCAGTACATTATACTTAGGGAGGTGGTGTCTTTTAAGGCCTTTTGGGATGGGTGAGGACCAAGCAGGCATTATTCTATGCCTTCATTCATTCATTCATTCAACATTAAGCACCTACTATAGCTTAATATATAATGTTATATAACATTTATAAACACATAGACATATTAACATGCACAATGCAATGCTACACACACATGCACAAATGCATACACACATGTATACATATATACACACAATAGGCACACACACATGCACACGCATAGGCGTGTGTACATGTATATGCACACGTGTATGGTATGTGTAGGCATGCATGCGTGCACATGCGTATGTGTATGTGTATATGTATGCGTGTATGCACATATGTATGAATATATGTATATGTATATATGGCATTTTGCCAGGCATTGAGGATACAAAAAGAAAACCAAAGAAAAGGAAAAAACCCTGAAACAATCCCTGCCTTCAAGCAGCTTACAATCAAGAGGGGAGGGAAGGAGGAGACATGTACGTAGATAAGAAAATATAGACTATTTAAAGTAGGGGCAGCTAGGTGATGGACAGTGGACAGAGCACTGCCCTAGAGTCAGGAGGATCTGAGTTCAAATATGACCTCAGACACTTATTAGCTGTGTGACCCTGGGCAAGTCACGTCAGCTTCAAATAGCCTCCCTTACAAATAAAGCAAATACAAGGTTTGCTTTGTTTTGTTTTGTTTTGTTTTTGATACGATAATACTAGCAACTGGGAGGATGCTTTAGGTTAATTTTGAAGGAAGATAAGAATTCTAAGGTCAAATGAACCTAAAAAGGTTTGGGGGTGGGGTGGAGAGAAAGAAATCCATTCCAGGCATGGGGAGTAGATTTCAGATGCAAAGCCTCAGAGGTAGTACACAGATGAAATGATACATGGAAGAAACCGCAAGTAGCTCAGACTGAGTGAAAGCTAGAGAGCATAAAAGGGCATAAAATACACTAAACCTCCAAAGGTAGATTGGAGACAAATTGTAAAGGGCTTTAAATGTGAAATGTATTTCATTCTAGAGGCAATAAGGGACAACTGTAGCTTTTTTTTTTTTTTTTGGCGGGGGAGTGATGTGGTAAGACCTGTGTTTAGGAATATTAATTTAAGGGCGATGTAAAGAATGGATTAGAAAGGGGAGCCCCGTTGGAAGGTTATGGCTACAGTTCAAGAGGCAATGAGGAGCTGAACTAGGGGAGTTTTGATATGAATGAAGAGAAGAAGAAGAATCTAACAGATTTCATGGATCTATGTAAAACTGACCGGTCTTGGCAATTGATTGGATGTGGGGGTGGGTGGCGGTGAGGAGGGGTAAAGAGGATGACTGATGATTCTAACTTTGGTTACTGTAGAAGAACGATTGGTGCCCCATTACCAAAATAGGGAAGTTAGCAAGAGGGGTGGGTGTTGAAGGGGGAAGACGATGAGTTCTGTTTTGGACATGTTGAGTTGATTGGGGTCACTGTGAGGGAAGGCTATGTTTTTAGGTTCTGAGCTCTCTATGAGAAGATATTTTTTATTAGCTTATTCTTAGGATGATAGGCACTAGAGCTTAAAAGTATCCTGGAGGTCATCAGAGAGACACGTGGAATCTCCTGGTTTTCTGTGAAGGTGCCATCAAAAATTCTTCATTTGGGCTGAGTCGTAGAGGTTGCTTGGTTTGAGAGTGTGGTGGGATGGAAGCGAACAAACGTTTTGTTAAGAGTCTAGGGGGGCAGCTAGGTGGTGGACAGTGGGTAGAGCACTGGTTCTGGAGTCAGGAGGACCTCAGTTCAAATTTGGCCTCAGACACTTGACTTTTACTAGCTATGTGACCCTGGGCAAGTCACTTAACACTGATTGTCTTACTTAAAAAAAAAAAAAGAGTCTGTTATGTGCCAGGTACAGATGGGGGGGAGCCTCTGGGAACCCACTTGAACTCCAATTGAATTTTCCCATTTGATGAGGCATTTGCCTGAGGCCATAAGCCTTTCACTGTGCCTCAGCCCAAATCGCTGTTACTAGTCTAGCCCTCCTTTGTCCAGCTACTTTCCACCCTTGATCCTAACAAAATACACACCCTTAAACTAGCCTCTCTCATCTCCAGGTAAACTCCCGGCTGCTTGCCACCCTCAATCTCTCATTTCTGGAGTCTGACTTCATTTGACTCCTCCTCCAGACCACCCCTAGATTCCTCCTACAACCTTTCTGTATGTAAGATCTATCTTGCCTCCACCAAGAGGCCTCCATGAAGATGGTCTAGGGCAGGCTCAGTCTGTATCAGATGATTCTGGCTCGCTTGTCCAGTGCAAGCATCGCAGATACCCAGGCTCCTTAAGAGTCTACTCATTATGGTGAATCTCTAATAAACTTTGCTTTTCTTTGGCTGAGAGAAGACTTGAGTTGAATTCATTCCACAGGACCCGGTGTGTTGGTATTTTGGGGTCTTGAGCACCCCTAACCCTATACCTCAACATTTTGTGCCTCCCTGACCTCATCAGTACTATGTTAAGCGCTTTACAAATATCATTTCATTTGATTCTGACAATATCACTGCCAGGTAGGTGCTGTTATTATCCCATTTTATAGTTAAGGAAACTGAGGTTAAGTAGTTTACCCAGGGTCACCCAGTTAGTTAAGTGCTGAGGCAGGAACATCACAACTGTTCTCAATCTCCTAATCTCAGTATTTTTGTTAGTTTCTCTACCTGAACCTTAGTTTGCCCATTCTTAAAATGGGGTAACAATTCTAGCTCTTTCTACCTCATCAGATCATTGTGAGGATTTCACATTTCTATACTTCTCAAGATTTACAAAACTTTGTCCTCACACTAACTCTGCGAGTCAAGCAGTACAAGTATTTAGCATTCCCATTTTATAGATGAGGAAACTGGAGCTATGTGTGTAATATTCCTCTGCCTGCACTTCCGACATCTCGAAGGAGTATAGAGCAGTAGAGAGAGCACCAGAGTCAGGGAGATCTTGGTACGAATGTTGTCTTAAGACACTTCCTAGGTGTTATGTAAGTTACTTAATTTTTCCATTTGTAAAATAGTAATAATAATAATAAGAGGAGTAGAGTCAAGATGGTGGAGTAGAAACAGGAGAACTCCTTGAGTTTCCCCTACAACCACCTCAAACACCTACAAAATATGACTCTAAACTAATTTTAGAGCTCCAGAACTCATAAAATGACAGAGAAACAAGGCTCCCACTGAAGGCAGTCCGGCAGGTGGACAGGAAATGCTCATCTCAGCACGCTGAGAGCTGAGCACAGCCTGGCCTGAAACCACAGCATAGCCAGAGCAGCCAGGACAAGCCTCGGAGCACTCGGGAGACTGGATCACCAACAGCTGTGGCAGTTTCCAGAATTATCAACACATACATAAGAGCCAAGGACAAAGTGAAAGGTTAGTGGAACTTGGCTAAATTTGAGGGAAAGAAGCAGTCCAGCCGTCTGCTCCCGGGGCAAGAAAGCAGCTGAAGCAGTGGCCCTGCAGCCGCCTCCACATGGCTGCTTCAGAGCTGCAGGGGTGGGGGAGGGGAAGTGATCATTCAGAGGCTAAATGCCTTTGCCTTAACCTGCCTGGATTGTGATTGTGATCTTGGGTGGGGGTCCTGAGGTATGTTTTCAATGAGTCAAAGCTGGAGGGGGCTGCAGAGAGGGCAGCTTTCTAATAGCTCTGAAAACCCCAGCGATTTGGGACAAAGCTCTCCCTTCTGAAAGCAGAGTCCTACTGAGCCCAAAAGCCAAGTAACTGACTGGCAACAGGAGCAGGCATAGGAAGCAAAGCAAGAATAGCAATCCAACTTTGGATTCCTTTTTTGGGGACAAAAAGGATCAAAGCATGGAAGGGGAGAAAGACAGCACAGTCAGAACTCCCACACCAATAGCTTCCAAGAAAAATGTAGACTGGTTACAAGTCATAGAGGAACTTAAGAAGGATTTTGAAAACCAAATAAGAGAAGTGGAGGAAAAATTGGGGAGATAAATGAGAACGATGCAAGAAAATCACGAAAAGAGAGTTAACAACCTGAGTGAAGAAGATAATAATAATGACAGCTAGCAACTATATGACTCTTTGAGGCTTGAAAAGCATTTTACATGTGGGTTTCATTTGAACTTATGAGGCAGATGGTGTCATTACCCCCTTTTTATGGATGAAGAAACTGAGGCAAACAAAGGTTAAATGACACAGCCAGAGACATCTGAGGCTGGATTTGAACTCAGGTCTTCCTGACTACAGGTCTAACCACACAGCAAAATGGGAAGGGTAATAGCACCTATTTAACAGGGTTGTTGTTACAGTTTTGGGGGGTCAGGCTGTATAGGTTTCACCTATACCCTTCCTCAACAGGCTTCGAGCGTCCCCGGCTCCGGCTTCCGCTTTCTCTGGGAGAAACAGCTGCACAGAAAACTTAAGACACAGGGCTTGCTTCTT
>CM053593.1:134026154-134089307 GCA_028646575.1 Pseudocheirus occidentalis
TATATGCTAAAATGTAGAGCATAGGGTTTAAGACAAACTTCTATACAGTCAAAGCTATAGTTTTTCCACTAGTAATGTATGGCTCTGAGAGCTTGGCTGTAAGGAAACCTGAGCACGGCAGAATCAACACTTTTGAATTGTGGTGCCAGAGAAGACTTTTGAGAATCCTTTCAACAGCAAGGAAGTCAAATCAGTCAATACTTAGAGAAATTAATTCAGGCTATTCAACAGAAAGTCAAACACCAAAGCTGAAGCTTAAATACTTTGGCTATATAATGAAAAGATGGGACTTACTGTAAAAGATTCTGATGCTGGGAAAGACTGAAGACAAAAGGAGAAGGAGATGGCAGGTGTATAGATGGTGTCATGGAAACAATGAACACGAGCTTAGGCAGACTCAGAGAAATAGCGGAGGACAGAAGGGCCTGAAACGCGGTGGTCCATAAGGTCACAAAGAATCAGACACAACTGAACAATAAAGCTTTAAGAGCTGAAAGGGAGCTTAAAATTTAATAGCAAAGAAAATGGAATGTTAAATCTAGGAGAGAACTTAGAACAGAGAACATTAGGACATAGATCATATGGTTTAAGAGTGGAACAAAACCTTAGAATGTAAACTATTAGAACACAGAATACATTGTTTCTCCCTGTGTGTCCTTAGGCAAATCACTTAACCTCTCTGGGTCTCAGTTTCCTCAGCTGCAAATTTAGGGAATTGGACTAGACATTATCTGAGGTCCTTTCTAGCTCTGGATCTGTGATCCTATATTAAAATGAGAGAACTTGGAACACAAAACACAGAATGTTAGAATTGGAAGGGAGTTTAGAAAATACTCTTAAGTATAATAATGCTATGTACAAAAATATTTATAGCAGGTCTTTTTGTGGTGGCAAAGAACTGGAAATTGAGGGGATGCCCATGAGTTGGAGAATGGCTGAACAAGTTGTGGTATATGATTGTGATGAAATACTATTGTGCTATAGAAAGTCATGAGAAGGTGGACTTCAGAAAAACCTTGGAAGAATTATATGAACTGATGCTTAATGAAATGAGCAGAACCAGAAGAACATTGTACACAGTAACAGCAACATTGTGCAATGATCAACTGTGATAGACTTAGCTCTTCTCAGCAATAGAATGATTCAAGACAATTCCAAAAGACTCATGATGGAAAATGCTATCCACATCCAGAGAAAGAACTATGGAGTCTGAATGCAAATCAAAGCATATTATTTTCTTTTTTTGTTGTTGTTTTTTCTTTCTCATGGTTTTTCCTTTTGTTCTGATTCTTCTTTCAAAACATGACTAATGTGGAAATATCTTTAATATTATTGTATATGTATAACCTATATCAGATTGTTTGCTATCTTGGGGAGAGGCAAGGGAAGGGAGGGAGGGAGAAATTTTTGCAACTCAAAATCTTGTAGAAATGAATGTTGAAAACTGTCTTTACATGTAGTTGGAAAAAATAAAATACTATTAAGTTGAAAAACCATAATAATACTAATAATTCACATTTCTATTGGACACTGAGATTTGTAAAGCATCTTCCTTACAAGGGAACTAGGTGGCACAGTGGATAGAGTGCTGGCTCTGGAGGGAGGAGGACCTGAGTTCAAACTCAGCCTCAGATACTTACCAGTTGTGTGATCCTGGGCAAAACACTTAACCCTGTTTGCCTCAGTTCCTCTTCTGGAGATGAAAATGGCAAAACCTCTCCAATATCTTTGCCAAAAACAAAAAAACAAACAAACCCTAAATGGAGTCACAAAGAATCAGACACAACTGAAACAATTCAGCAATTTCCTTACAATAACCCTGTGAGGCAGTAAAGTGAAATAATACCATCCTCATTTAACAGAAGAGCAAACCAAGGTTCAGGAAAGTAGAGAAGAATGTTTTCAATGGAAGAAACTTTAAAGGTCATCTAGTCCAGTCCCCTGACTTTATGAGGAAAGTGATGATGAATGACCAATTGACAAACATAATGAGCACCTGCAACAATCAAAGTAGTAAAGCATAGTCAGAAAACAATACTAGGGAGACCAGATAACCCTTACTCCAGCAGGAAGGAGAGAGGACAGGAAACCCACAAATTTCTGTATGAGGACATCACGCAGAACTTCTCTCTTCTCCAAGAAGCCTCCTATGACCAGTTCTTCCCCAAAACTTATTATAAGCTAAGGAAGAACTCACCACCAGGGATCTTTCCACATTTTATTGAAGCTCATTAGCTTCACAAGGATTAGTATGACTTAGAAAATTGAGATTCAGCTGCCAGATGCTTTAACCATGGTGCCGAAAGCTTTTCTTCTCAAAGAAAATTTTGGAAATAGAAATGGCAAAATTTCCATCTCAGAAAACTCTGGATTCAAATAGAAGGAATTAAGTAGGGAAGTTCGCTCCATCACCCCAAACTAGGCAGAAGGAACCCCTTTGTTTGTGCCTGCACCTAGCCTGAGACTAATAGCAACAGCTCACCATCTGTACAATGAATTACAGTTTGCAAATTACTTTGTGTCTGTTCTCTGACCTTTGAAGACGAGGATGGCAACTTTGGGGTTTGGGTTGTTTGGGGGGGTTTTTTTGGACTTTTTATACCTAGAGCTCAACACAAGTCTTGTACATAGTAGGTGCTTAATAAGTGATTGTTATATTGAAAGCTCTGAAATAAGTAAAGCAGGTTTCCTCATTTTGCAGATAAGGAAACTGAGATACAGAGACAGTACATGCAGTGAAAAAAAATCACTGATTCTGGAGTCAAAGGACCTGAGTTCAAATCCTGCTTCTAAAACTTACTATGTGTCTAATCTTGGACAAATCACTTCATCTCCCTGTGCCTCGATTGCCTTATATGTAAAATGAGGGGGTGGATTAGATGTCTTCTTAGCTTTCTTTCATATGCTACAATTTGTTTAAATCGCACAACTACTAAATGGAAGAATTGGACCTCAAACCAGATTTTCTGACTCCACAGGCAGAGCGCTCTCCAAGGTACTAATCAGGGCGCCTCTCGCCTAGCTCTGGTTAACTATACCAGCATCGAGCAAAATGGGAGCCTAGAATCTGGCTTACTACAATCCAAGGCAGAGGGCAGGATGAGGGGAGAGGTGGGGAAAGCTCTACGAGATGAAGTTTTTAAAGCTCTTAACAACAATCGCTCACATTTATAGAACTCCTTAGAGTTTGTAATGTGATTTCTTTAAACAAGTCTCTGAAGGGAGTCATCTAAATGTTATTATCTTTATTTTACAGATGGGGAAATTGAGCCTCGGACAACACTCATGTTAGACACTGATAGGGGAAGTATCAGGGCTAGGATTTCAGTCCAGGTCTTCTGAATCTGAATCCAGCACTCATTCTTTTATGGGCCATGATATTTTCAAACCACATCATACTGCCTCTCCCTTATGAATCTCCCCCTAGATGGAACAGTAGGGGAAGGCCAGTGATAGGAAGTGACTTCTGTTGACATCAGCTCCTAAACTTTGCCCTAGCTCTGACTGTCCTGGAAGAAACTAGAGCTAAACAGAAAATTCCCAAGAAAAGAATATTTTCTAAGTTATTCACCCTGGATAATGAATTTGTTATAATAAATATATAATAAATACATTCATGATAAATTATAACAAAATATTTATAATTCATCCATAATGATTTATAATAAATTTATGTATAATTAACTTATAATAAATTTCTGATTCATTTATAATAAATAATTTATAATAGTTTATAATAAATATATTTATAATGAATGCATAATTTATAATGAATCTATACTAATACATGATTATCTTATTTATAATTAATTTATAATAAAAATTTGTAATTAATTTATAATAAATACATTTATAATAATTTATTAAATACATTTATAATAATTTATAGTAAATTTTTAGCCCAATGTCTCCCCAGTTATAGGAAATCAGAGAATCATTTTCTTCTTTCCTCTACTTCTTTCTCCCATGTCAGCCACTGAGCTGAGGCCTACCACCATCCACATCCCAGAGTAGTTTCCCAGTAATGAGAGTGAGATGGATAAGGAAGTTAGGGTGGTCCCTGGAGAAGCAAGTTGAAATTAGAAAACACTGTATTCTTTATTTAAAAAAAAAGTCACTACACTGTATATACTCTTTTGGCCCTCTAATAGGCATAGAGCCAAAAGAGGTCAAAGGCAGGGAGAAAGGTATATATACATATATGTGTGTATGTATATTTATTTATTTATTCATAATAGTACTTTTTATGATAGCAAAGAAAAAATTGCATCATAAAGTCTATCATTTGGGGAATGAAGATACAAGCTATGGTATACAAATGTGATGGAATATTGTTGCACCATAATAAATTACAAGTACGAAGGATTCAAAGAAGGGAAGGAGCAAGGAACCAAGCATTTATTAAGTACCAATCAAATACCAAGTGCTTTGCTAAGCATTTTTTAAGTATTATCTCATTTGAAACTTGGGAAGACGTGTATGAATAGATAGAAAGTGAAGCAAGCAGAACCAAGGAACTAATTTATATGATGACCACAATGACGTAGGTGGAAACAGGAGGGAAAGATTTCAGACCTCTGATCAATGAAATAACCAATCTTAATTCCTGAAGACTAACAAGGAAACATACCTTCCTCATCTCCATACAGAAGTGGTGGACTATAGGTGTGGAATGAGAAATATGTAGACAGACATGGCTGATATATTGGTTGGCTTTTGCTTAACTGAATTTCTTTGCCACAGAGAAAGATTCTTTGGGGGTGACGAGGTTATTGGGAAGTTATAGCAATTATTAAAAAGTTCTCAGTAAGAAATTATTTTCTTTAAAAACCAGCAAGTTGGAAATCAAACATACAGGCAAACAATAGAGTAGGGTGTTCAATCAGTTTGTGAAGTGATGCCTCCTGTATGAAGTCTTTCCTGATTTTCCCTGTGGGTCACAAGTTTCACTTTGGACCTCATGTGCATCTAACATATTTATCATGTAATTTTTTTTTACCGATATCTTTGTGTCTTATCCTCTTACTGGACTATGAGCTTTGTGAGGGTAGAAATGTTGTCTGACTTAGATCTTGAATCTCCCCAATGCCTGGCACAGGACATTGAACACAGTAGGTACTTAATAAGTGCTTGAGGAATGAATGACTGAATGAACTTCAAATGCTGAGCAGCCATGGTAGAGTTCTACCTGACTAATATTAGACCCCAGATTTCAAGATGGTACCAGGTGTGTAGGGGGAAGGAAAAGAGATAGGTGACAGACAAGAGGTATTGGAAGACAGAAATGGGCAAGAATAGCAGCAGCCTTCCCATTTTTAGGTTGAGAAATGGGGCTAAAAGTTGGCCACAGAAAAGCACGGGGCACAAGGGTGGGGCAGACATCGAACCAATCAGATATCAAACCATCAAAGATAACATAGAGCTTTAAGAGTTAGACTCATGAGGGTTTTGATGGAAGCAGCTCATGCTGGCTGGTGAGAGCCAATTGTTAAATTCTCAGTGAGACAAGTTATAGCTTGGAAACTGACAAATGCTACAAATCAGGGCCTGATTTTTTGTTTATTGACTGTATAGAACTAAGAAAGTGATGAAGAAAATTTTAAGAATGCAGATGAAACTTAAAAATGTATAGTGGATATTTTTTTTCAGAGAGTCAAATGTTAAACATTTACCAAACACACCCGTAGTTGGAAGGTATTTTAAAGATCCTCTAACATATCCTTTAATTTTACAGAAGTGAATTTTTGAAATCCAAAGATATTAAGGGAATTACTCAAACTAACATAGGGAGTAAATGACAGTCAGGATTTGAATCCAAGTTTTCTGACTCTATATTCAGTGTTCTTACCACTCATTACATCTTATCACCTGCTATCTCTCAATACAATAAACTAAATTAGTTTTGTCACAGCAGTACTTTTTACATATCTGCTTGTATTATTCACATGTAAAATAACTACCATGCTCAAACCAATTGAATCAGTGAACTACATAGATTTTGAATCTGGTAGGCATGATGGAGGACGGTTAGGTGGCTCCATATTGCACAGAGCACCCAGCCTGAAGTCAGAAAGACTCATCTTCCTGAGTTCAGATCTGATCCCAGATATTCACTAGCTGGCTGACCCTGGACTAGTCACCTAACCTTGATTGCCTCAGTTTCCTCATCTGTAAAATGAGCTGGGGAAGGAAATGGCAAACCACTCCAGTATCTCTGCCAAGAAAACCTCAAATATGATCACTGAAAAATGAGAACAAACCTCATGTTTGAAGTGAATGTCTCTCAGGCATCTCAAACTCAACAAACACAAATCAGGACTCATCACGCCTCCAAACTCATGTCTATTTCTGTGAAGGACACTACCATACTTCCCGTCACCCAATTAGACAGAATTTGATACATTCCTCAGACTCCTTACTCTCTCACTTACCTCCCATATCCACTCAGTTATCTAAATCATCAAACATGTCCCCTTCTCACCACTCATACAGCTAAGCCCTCATCAGCCCTTACCTAGACTATCCAAAGGCCTCCTGCTTGTTCTCCCATACTCGGACCTCTCTTCCAATAAATCCTCTTCACCTCTACCAAAGTTACCTTCCTAAAGTGCTTTCTCCCCTCAAGGGCACAAGGTTGGGTGCTATTACCTCCTATTCAATAAAATTCAGTGGTTCCCATTACTTCTGGGATCTTATGTGTGTACATATACACACATGTATTTTTTACTTTTATATAAACATATATTGATATTTCTATTTTTATGATTGTATATGTGTGTACAACACCAGCTTCAGTATGTATGCATACATGTATGTAAATATATGTGCATGCATATACATGTGTACACATATGTGTGAACATGTGTGTATGTGCATGCATATACACACTTTTCTATTTGACGTGTAAAGTCCTTCAGAACCTAGTCCCAACCTACCTTTCCAGCTTTATTTCACACTAACCCTATCTATACTCTTTAGTCTGGCCAAACCAGTATTCCAGCTGTTCCTCACACCCAACTCCCCATATGCTCTCTTCAGCACTTTTCATTCAAAATGCTTTTTCTTTCATTCCTTTCTTCCTTCCTTCCTTCATTCCATATCTTTGTACTATCTGTCACCTGTGCCTGGAATGCTCTACCTCTTCATAGTGCACATGTGCAAGTGCGCATGCGCAAGTACACGCGCGTGCGTGTGCGCCCGCGTGTGTGTGTGTGTGCGTGTGTGTGTGTGTGTTCATACTTTAGGGTTTCAAAGATGAGTTTGGTCATTACTTTCCATTAACCAAAGGATGCAGCTTATCTGGGTAGCATCATTCCAGTTCCACAGCAGATGTGCACAGCTTATTCCACTCACTTTCCTCCTAATCTCAAAGCACAGGAGGAATGACCCTCACATCTGTCTAGGCAGCCCAGGATGGAGAGTGTTTTTATGTTCCCACCAACGTACCTCCCAGTTACCAAGTCTCTCCTGAGCAACTGAAGTTGGAATGGCCCCTCTCAGCCTCCAAAGACTTTCATTCTGGTCAGATTCCATCCAGCCCTTGTCAGAAGACTTAAGTGCTACCAACACAGGAAACTTCCTAATTTGCTATAAACCTATGTTGGAATTTAATATGAGACAGATCTGTCTTGTATTTCATAGGAGTTTAGCATAAGCATCCAAAGGGTCCAATAATTCCCATTCTTACCTGCTCTTTCCAAAAAAACCCCCAAACCTCATTACTGCTATTATATCACAAAATCACAGAAACATCTCAGAGATGGAAGGACCTGGAGCAACCATCTGGTTCAACCCATACCTGACCAAGAATTCCCTCTATAACATAAGAGACAAGGGGTTATCTTGGCTTCATCTGAAGACCTCCAGGAAAGAGGGATCCCACTTAACTCTGGAGGCAGACCACTCCACCATTAGGAGGCTCTTTTTTTCAGAGGTAAGCCTAAACTGGTCTCTTTGAAATATCCACCCTCTGTTTCTACTTCTGCCCTTTGGGGCCATGGAGAACAAAATGAATCCCCTCCTCTTTCCTCATCTCTCCAAGTATTCTCTTCACTAGTTTAAACAATAGTTCCTTCAATTTCTGCTCATTTGGAATGAATCCAAGACTCTCCATCTTATCCATGACCTTCCTAGACCTGAACACAGTATTCCAGATGTGGTCTGAATAGGTCACAGTACAAAGGCACCAAGACCATCCTAGGGCTATACCTATACCTCTATATACCTCTGATAATACAACCTAAGATGGAAACCATTTTCTTGGCAGTCATATCATATTCAGATTGTAGTTCACTGAAATCCCCGGATCTTTTTCAGTCAAATTGCTATCTTCCCCACACACATATCCTGTGCTGATGAACTTGATTTTTTTGAATCCAGGTATAAGATTTTGCATTCGTCACTGAATTTCAAATACAACTTATTTTTTTCAACCAGGTGTTCTAGACTCTGAGGAGCTTTTGAATCCTGACTTTGTAACCCAGGGCTTTAAATCATCTATAAATCTAATGATCACATCATATATCTTTATCCAAGGAAAGGGTAAAAGTGTTAACCATGAGGGCCAAGCATAGATCCTTGGGACACTCCACTAGAGACCTTTCAAGCTGACATCTTGGTTCTAGTACATCACAATTTATAAATTAAGTATAGGACAAGAAATTGGGCTCTGGAATCCTCAAATAAGGATTTCAATGAAGCTCTTCTCAGGTCCGTAGGGAGGCTATCAATTCCTTCACATCTTTTTGGGTCAAATCCTAGGAGGGTGTGGTGGGTGTGGTGGGTATGAGAGAAGGCACAGAGAAACCAACTTATAAAAAAGGCATGTGACTTAGAAGGATTCCCTACTGAAAGAAGACTGTCCCAGCAAAGAGTAAGGCCCATACCAATGGCTTCAACAGTTTAGGATGGAAATAGATGGGAGGAAAGGATGCCTACCTGGACTTCCCGTGTGTGGTAGGCGATGATCAAACCCAGAAGGATGATGGTGGACAGACTGATAAGGCATTTCAGGGCCAAAGAAAACATGGAATCCTGAAAGGGAAAAAAATGAAAGAGAATTAGAAGACGGGAAGAAGAGGGACAGAGTGGAAGAAACAATCTTATGTTACTCCAGGAGAAGAGGGAAAAGACTGACTGACTGTTTACCAGGTGCCCAGAGGAGTGTGATATTTCAGGAGGCTCTAAGAGTAGGGATGGCTATGGAACCTTTGGAAATGGGTCAGTATTTCCCAAAACCTGCTTTGATAAGAAATTAGGGATCTTACAAGGCCATTGAATCAAAATCCCTTCATTTTTGCAGATGAGAAAACTGAGGCATAAAGACGCTAAATAATTTGGTCAAGATCACACAAGTAGCAAGTGGCAGAGACAGGATTTGAACTCAGATCCCCCCAAACCCAACTGCCATTATACCATACTGTTTTCACTTCTGGCAGATGGCTCAAAGAAAGGACTAGTGAGTAAGAAGAGGGGAGCAGAACAGGAAGGATATGGTAGGCAACAAGAGTGGAATTCTTCAGCCAAAAACCAGAGCCCACTTGAAGGGTGATGCTGGACAGTGCCTCCTTGGTAGCATTCTGGCCTCTGCTCCTTTGCTCTGGTTCTACCTTCCACATCCTCTAAATAGGAGGTAGGGAATATCCCCTGTCCACTGGGAGACTAAAATAAAACTTGCCCCTTCACAATCATTAAATTCATTAAGGCAGCTAAGCAGTAAAACACAGTGTTGGATTTGGAGTAAGGAGGACCTGAGTTCAAGTCCTGTCTCAGACCCTTACCAGCTATCTCACTGGGCAAATCACTTAACCTCTCTTGGCCTCAGTTTCCCCATCTATAAAAATGAGGCTAATAATAGCAATTACCTTTCAAGGTTGTTATGAGGATAAAATGAGATTATGCAAAGCACTTTGCAAATTGCTATGTAATAATAAGTAGAGTTTATATAGTATACTATGGTTCACAAAGCACTTTACATATGTTAACACATTGAATATGTAAATGCTAGCTATTAAAGCACCTACATTTAGACCAGGACAAGAAAGATCCAATTCGTTCTCTCATAGTACTTACCATACAAAACTTGTACATCAAGAAGAGAACATAAAGTGAAATCTTCTCCAAGAACTCTACTCTTTTGTCCCGTTAGGTCCCTGTATTCTCCTCTGTTCCCCCAACTTCTAGATACTTTCCCTTTCAAGTTACATCACCTCTGCAGCAGATCCTCCACAGAGCAGCCAAGGTGATTTTGCTAAAGCATATATCTGACTGAGATACTCCTCTGCTCAAGGAGTTTTAGTGACTCCCTATTACCCTTAAGATCAAATGAAAACTTAGGCAGTTGGCATTTAAAATTCATATTCTAGTCCCTTCCTATCTCTGGTTGGCCTATATTTTACTCTACTCACTGAACACTTTCGTCAGTTCTGCCAGCTTCCTTGTAGGTCCTTGAATATGACATCCTGATTCCTGTCTCCCACCACTGACAGCTCCCCATGCCTTCACCTCTTAACTTCCTAGTTTCCTTCAAGCCTCGGCTTAAATCCCACCTTCTGCAGAAAGACTTTCCTGATCCAGCCCACAGCATCCCTCCCCTCAGCAGATCAGGCCTTCCCAATGAGATTGCCTTCCATTTGCCATCAGCCTGTCTGTCTGTGTTTTTCTGTCTCTGTCTGTCTTTGCTCTGTTTCTCTATCTCTGCCTCTGTCTCTGATTCTGGTGCTCTCCATGTCTTACTCTCTTTGACTCTCTGTCTCTCTGTATCTGCCCCCCTCCCCCTCTCCCCCCTCTGTGTGTGTGTGTTTGTTTCTGTCTGTCTCTGTCTCTCCCTCTCTGTGTCTATCTCTGTCTCTCTGTCTGTCTCTCTCTCCTCTCATGTCTGTCTCTCTCTGTCTGACTCTGTCTCCCTGTGTCTGTCTCTCTGTCTCAGCTTCTGTCTTTCTGTTTCTGTCTCTCTCTCTCTCTCTCTCTCTCTCTCTCTCTCTCTTTCTCTCTCTCGCTCACTTGCTTGCTCTCGCTCTCTCTCACTCTCTATCTCTCTACACACACACATACATCTATACATACCTATATGTACATGTGTGTATGTTTCTTGTCTGTACCTAACTATTCACATATTGTCTCATCTATTGGAATGCGATCTCCTTCAGGGCGGCGACAACTTTTTGTCTTTCTTTGTATCCATACCTGGCATGTAGTCAATGTTTAATAAAGGCTTTTTGACTTGCTGACATATGACAGACCTTCAATTACTTGGTGATGGATGGATGGAGGAGACGCAAACCCCAAATGGGGTCACGAAGAGTCGGACATGACTGAAACGACTGAATAACAACAATCACATTGTGCTATAGTGGAAAGAACACTGGCTCTGGAGTCAGGAGCCCTGAGTTTCAATCCCACCTCAAATGTTGATTCTATAGGATCTCAGGGAAGACATTCTGCTTCCTTGGGCCTCAGATTCTTCTCTTCTGGCAGTCAGTGAGCATTTATTAAGCCCTTACCTTGTGCCAAGCGCTATGCCAAGGGCTTCCTCAGTTTCCTCAGATATAGGACGAGGGAGTTGGCAGGTTAAGTCCTTCCAGCTCTGATCTTTGATCTATTCTGTACGTATGTTGGCACCTATTTACTTACACGCTGTCTTTTGACTCTTACTATTAGAAAGTAAATTCCATGAGGGAAGGGATTATTTTTGCCCCTTTTTTAATATCTCCCAGTGCTTAACATAGAGCCTGGTACATAGAAAGTGCCTGATACATTCTGGTTGACTATTGACCTCTACCAAAATGGAGCTTCTTAGGTGTCTGTAGCTCTGGAAATGGGGACCCCCCCATTTCTAATGGAATACAAGAACACAAACCCTCTGTAGGCAAATAGAAATAAAATGGACATTTCTTGAACACCTACTATGTGCAAGGGGAAGCTGGGTGCTCAGTGGAGTCAGAAAGACCTGAGTTCAAATCCAGCCAAAGATACTTACTAAGTGAACCTGGTTGAGTCACATATCCCTGTTTCATCATATATAAAATGAGCTGGAGAAGAAAATGACAAACCACTCCGGTATCTCTGCCAAGGTAGGAGAAGACACAAATGTGAGAAAGCCACAGTCCTGACTTCAAGGATATTCTTCTCTGAAAGTGCTTCTTTTTGTCTAGCCACGATACTTACTCCTTCCAGGAAAGACCAGCGGGACCCAGAACCTCTGTAGAAGGCATCTGGAATGAATGGGTGGTGGACCCTTTCAGGGCAGGGTCCGTGAAGAGAAAAAGGCCTCAGTCTACCCTTTAGGTAGTACCTGTAATGGCCTAGAATGGCAGTTCTAAAACTTTTTAACCACAGGATCATTTTAAACTCTTTAAAACATTTTGAGGACTTTCCCAAAGAGCTTTTGTTTATGTCAGTTCTATCCTTCTATATTTGCCATATAAGAAATAATAACATCTTAGTGTTATTGTGAAAATAGTTTGGACCTCATGGTCCCCTAAAAGGGTTTCAGGGACTGTCAGGGTTCCCTGGGCCACACTCTAACTGCTGACCTAGCAAAGAGACATATCCTCTAAGGGGAATGAATTGGGGAATGATCCTGGAGATTTTAAGCTAAGGAATGTCCATAATTTTCTTCTCATAGAAGCTGAATGCATCTGGGGAACTTCATTTGTCTCTATGGGGATGGGGGCTTAGATTCATATTCATATTGACCCTTTTTCACACCCTGAGCCCTTTGGGGTTAGAAATTGCTTGGATTTAGAACTCAAGACTATTTCAACCTTTTAAGAAGGCAGAATGAAGAAGATGTGGATGGGGTCTGAGTTCCTCGCCCCTTGTTTTCTGGCTATGGCCAGAATTATCTTTCCACTTAAATGATTTTGGCCTGGGCAGTAACAGGACAGATATTCTGGGTCAGTGGAGTCTCTGGGAGCATTATCAAGCATTCTTCGTGCCCTAGAGAGCATATTTTTGCCAGCAATCTCCATGGTATGCCAATAAAGACACAAACACAAGTCATTTTTAATAAAGATAAATGTTAAAATAAATAAAATTAGATCAGGTCAAAGGACTCTAGCTTACTAAATTCCATGAGGGATGGGGCCATGTCATATCTACACCTTGATTCTGCCCTCCACTGTCCAGCGGAGCTTCTGCATAAATACAGTGGCTGTTTAATAAGTACTGTTGGGGCTGCTAGGTGGTACAATGAATAGAGCACCAGCCCTAGAGACAGGAGGACCTGAGTTCAAATCCAGCCTTAGACATGTAACACTAGTTGTGTGACCTTGGGCAAATCATTTAACCCCAATTGCCCTGCCTTCCCCCTGCCAAAAAGAAAAAAAAATGTGTTGCTGAGGGCCCAAAGATTGGAATAGAAAATTTACTTGTACCTTAAAATATGGAATTGACTTTGTGTGCTTCCTGGCAGTCAAAACAAGAATTGTTTACAACTAGGTCATGTGGCAGAAATAGTGCTTGGGGCTCAAGCATGGTCCCCCTTGGGAAGGGAGAGAGACACCACTAACCCATAGGTGGCAGACAGAGACCCTGGGATCAGGCACTTTAGGGCAAGGTTACTGCATAAAGATGAAGGAGTAGGAAGTGGGGAAGGACAAGAAAAGAACTCACACCAGTCCATCATCAAATAGCTTCCTATTTAGACCAATCATTCTTGCTAACCAGGTGCTAAACTTGATTGTTTCCACAATTGAAGGACATTGCGTGCTGTCTGTGCCCTCCAAATTAGGTCATCTGGACAGAAGTCCCAGTCACCCTGCCCTGGTTATGACTCTGATTCTTGATCTTTACTGGAGCTGGCCACCTAGAGGTTTTTGATGACTAGGACTGACACAGACCTTGTCAGCCTCTTGCTTAAATGTCATCTCCCCCAAAAGGGTCAGCCCAGGAACATTTAATGCTGCTTTCAACCAGATCCCATCTAGAAAATAACAAATGAGATCATAGGGCTGGAAGTAATCTCAGTGTCATCTGGTTTCTACCCCAGTTCACCAGGGAGACTGCACTGAAACCCGCCTAGTTTTCATGGAATCTTTCATTCCACCAACTAACACTTAATATACATTGTCTTCTATGAAAAAAATGCTATGGGAGATAGAAAGATGATTGAGACATGATGTCTGCCCTCAAGGAGCTTACAATTTATAAGGAAAGCTAGGATGTGTACAAACAATAATATAAAATAGAATTCTCCACCAAAGACCTCCTCCAGTGCCTCGTAATGACATGGTAATGACCCAGGTGTTACATCAGAGCTACTACTCCCTTCTTTTATGGACACTGGCCATGGCCAGAATTTTTTGTTCAGTCATTTCAGTCATGTCCGACTCTTCATGATCCCATTTGGGGTTTTCTTGGCAGAGATCCACAGGTGGTTTGCCATTTCTCCAGCTCATTTTAAAGATGAGGAAACTTGGGGTTAAGTGACTTGCCCAGGGTCACACAGCTAGTAGATGTCAGAGGCTGGATTTGAACTCGGGAAAAGGAGTGTTCCTGAGTCCAGGTCTGACAGTCATCCATTACTCTATCCACCTAACTTCCTGCTTCAGTGACCCTGGTTCTCAAAGGCTAGGCCTCTGGAGCAGAGTTCAAACTCTGATTGATCCTTTCCAGTAAGAAAAGCTTTGAGTCAGCTTGTGTTTCTGTCAGTTGAGAACCAGCCTGGAGACGGTCATCATCAAAAGCTTGGCCTCAGGGTGATTGATTTTTCTTGGCTACAATAACCTTAGGAATGGCCTCCTAAAGCATGGAGAAGTCTATGGTGTTGGAAGGAATAGGAAGGACAAGCAACAGCTCCACACCTCTCTCCTTGAATCTTCTGAATTACTGAAGGATAAAAAAGAATGTCAGTGGATGAAGAGGTTTGAGTAAGTCTCTGTGTGAGCCCTAAGAATCCAGGTGAAAGGCACTAAGGACCTGGGCCAGGAGAGTGGCAATGGGGAATGGAAAGGGACAGACATAAGAGAAAGGAAGGAGTCAAAGATAAGCGATGCCAGTATCATTTGGGGCAGCTGGATGGTGCGACTGGTAGGGCACTGGACCTGGAGTCAGGCGGGCTCATCTTCCTGAGTCCAAATCCCGCCTCAGACACTTACTAGCTGTGTGACCCTGGGCAAGTCACTTAATCCTGTTGCCTCAGTTTTCTCATCTGTAAAATGAAATGGAGAAGGAAAGGGCAAACCCCTCCAGAGTCTGTGCCAAGAAAACCCCAAATGTGTTCACAAAGAGCCTGATACCGCTGAACAACAACAGTCTTAACATTTTTCACTGATGCAGCAGTAGGTGATTAGGGGAACTATTTCTCATTTCATTTCAATTATTTTTTTAAAGCAACAGAGCTCGGCACTAACCTCTTTCGTAGGAAGGCTGGCTGATCGCCAGATTTGAATCCTGGTCCTATTACTCACCAGTTTGTGGCCTTAAACAAATCCCTTCCCTTCTGTCAGCCTCAGTCTCCTCATTGGTCAAATGAAGAAGGCTGAACTGGGTGGCCTCAAAAGTCCCTTTTCTCTCTAGATCCAGGGATTCCACACTTCATGGGGCCATTTTGCTTTGTTCTTATCAGAGGAGACAAGAAGTTAAGTGTGAATGAAGTGAGGAGCCTTTGTTGGGAAAACACTTAGAATCTCTGTCAGTCCTTCCTGTCAGGCAGTAGGGGAGGCGCCATTCTAGTTGCCAGAGACACCTTGCCCAGGATTACACTACAGTTTGTGGTATCCCATGTAAATTAAATGCCTGGGGATCAGGGACCACCTACTAATGCAGAGCCCTTAGAAACAAGACTGTGAGGCACCTGATAGGTGTCTAGCTGCAGACACAGCTGTCAGCTTTATGGAGTGGTTTGCTGAACCACAGAGAAGCAGAGCAGGCAAGTGAAAAGGTCTCCAGATTTAAGGTCGAGAGGGTTTTATTTTTTTTAATTGTTGGTTTTCAGTAGTGTCTGATTCTTCATGACCCTGTGTGAGATTTTCTTAGCAAAGATACTGGAATGGTTTGTCATTTCCTCCTCTGGTTCATTTTGCAGATGAGGAAACTGAGGTAAATAGGGTTAAGTGACTTGCCCAAGGTCACACAGCTACTAAGTGTCTGAGGCAACATTTGAGTCTTCCTAGGCCCAGTGCTCTAACCACTATACCACCTAACAGCCCTAAGATAGTGGAGTGGTTTTCCATTTCCTTCTATGGTTCATTTTTACAGAGAAAGAAACTGAGGCAAACAGAGTTAAGTGACTTGCCCAGAGTAACACAACTAGTAAGTGTCTGAGGCCAGGTTTAAACCCAAGAAGATGCCTTTTCCTGACTTTGGGGCACAGCAACACCTAAAGTCAGGAGACATGCATCCAAATCCTGGTTCTGCTACTTTGTAGCTGAATGTCCTTGGACAATTCACCTCCTCTCTCTGTATCTTAGCTTCCTCATCTAATAAATTGGGGTGTTGAGTGTAGACTAGATGATCTCAAAGAGTTATTTCATGCTAAATTTATGATCCTAAGCTCTCTGAGCCTCATTTTCTTCATCTGTGAGATGAAAATATAAGGGGGTTGATCAACATAATCATTATTCCTGGAGTAAATTCTGGGTGGGCAGAGCAAACTAAATAAAGAATATGATTTGGGGGGGTCAATGCTTGAAACTGGAATTGGTCTGGGTAAGCACCAAGCCTTGGTCACTAAGAGTCAATCAGGGATGATCTGTGTCCACTTAACAAGGCTCTCAACCAAACAGGCAAACCTAAATTTTCCCCGGGGGAGATGCCCATCAGGTGTCTCAGGGGTGCACCATCCTGGAAACTCATCAAGCCCCTGAAACTGATCAGGGCACTCTGCCAATCTGCCCGCCTTACCCTCAGACACCCAAGTCCAGTATTGTCGGAAGGATCAAATTGAGATCGCGTTGGTAAATTACTCCATTATGGAAAAGCATGATTCTAGTGACAGTTATTAAACGCAGCATTTATCAACGCCTATCATGGACCCATAGAATCTCTGGGTCTACATCATATAAAGTTATGTTAAGGGTGAATGATAGGATCGTTGAATTCCAGAAGAGGAAGGGAAACCGGAGGTCATTTAGCCCACCCCTCTCGTTTGGTAAAGAATGTGGGGCACAGAAAAGTGGCTGCCCTATATTTATATAGCTCCTAAGTAGCAAATGCAGATTGTGATTAATAGGACATTTTTCTATTGTGCTTTAGGATTTTTCAGAGTTTTCCTCATAATGACCCTGTGAAGTAGATTGGTTGTATCAAACTCAAACAGAAATCTGTCATTAAGGATCCCTGGGTGCATATTGGCTTAGAAAATCACACATGAACTTCATCTGTGTTCTGTTGTATTCTGGTTAATTTTGCTATATATTTCTCAGTCAGCCACTCTTGGGAGTGTTGCCGCCGTGTGAAAACCTCTGAGATAAATGGTAGAAGTATTGTTACCCTCATTTTGTAAATAGGACGTTGAGTCTCAGAGAAGTTAGGTGACTTAGTCAAGGTCACCAATAAGTGAGTCTCGGGAGCAGGACTAGAATTCCTGTCTTCTCACTCTTTTCCATCTCACCCAAGAGTTCCAACCCTATTTCCTTTGAGACTAGAGCAGAGGCCAACAAACAGTGAACACTTTCTAAGCATTTGCTAACTAAGATTCAGCTATCTGGAGGCCACAGGAGATGTCATTAAGAATCTGGAGTGGCAGCCCCCAAAGTGGATCTAACAAGGCACTGTCCAGATTTGACAGCTGCTGTGCAAGCGGATGGGAACTGAGGCTGGCACCGAGCCACTGACACCGGCCCACAACAGACCATCTGTCCCCACAGCCAGGCTCCCTCATCAACCCGCATAGTTCTGCCACACACCTCATTTGCCCCTCAAACAACGTGCTAGCTTCCATTCCCTTTCACCATTATCTTGGCCCCTGGGGCTTTGGCAGAAGGTGATGGAACACCGGACTTTGGTTTCTGATCCAGCTATATAAATTGCTATGCTATCCAGCATCAGAGTCTACAGAGGAAAGGCCAGAATTACAATGATTACAGTAGATCTTCCCAGAGTCTCTGAAGTTTTAAATGCATCTTATCATTTGAAAGCAAAAACAAAGAGGAAAATCATCTATAACCCCTGAGAAAAATTAAATAGGAAATCACAGCACTGATTAAACACGTAAGGTATAGGAGATACCTATACCTTCTATAAACTTCATCCAAGCTTTATGTTATTATTGTTGTTGTTGTTATTATTATTAACTAACTCTTATATGGTGCCTAAGTGCCATTATTATCCCCATCTTACAGATGAGGAAATTGAGGCAGACTGCAGTTAAGTGACTTGCCTAGGGTCACACAACCAGTAAATGTCTAAGGCTGGATCTGAACTCAGGTCTTCCTGACTTCGAGTCTAGCATTCTATCCACTGTGCCATCTAGCTGCCTCATAATGTTTTATGATCTAGCATTCCTGCTATCCAGGTTTTCTCTAGTCCCTCTACCTTTTGTCTATATTTATGCACATTTGTATGTATGTGTATATGTGTCCCCCCTCTTAAAATGCTAATAGCTATCATCCATATATCTCTTAAGGTTTGCAAAGTACTTACACATATTATCTTATTTGATTTTCGCAAACCTCTGAAGTAGAGACTATTTTTATTTCCATTTTACAGATGAGAAAACTGAGGCTAAAAGAGGTTCAGTGACTTACCCAAGGTCATCACATATAGTATCTAGGGCAGCATTTGAACTTGGGTTTTCTCAACTCCAAGTTCAGCCATCTAGGCATGATCCCATCTAGCTGAATAGAATGTAAGCTCCCAGAGGGCAGGGGCTCCCTAATTTGTGTTTTTGTATCCTCAAGGTCATACACATTGCCTAGCATGTGACATGGGCTGAATAAGTGCTTGTGTGAGTGAATGACTGATCTTCTCATTACCTTGCCTGAGACTCAGAAGGCTTTGGGGGCCTGGATGAAAGTGATTTTTTGTTTCGTTTTGTTTTGCAAGCAAAGGATGCAGACATCAGACAATAGACAGAATAAAGATGCTGTGGCTTCCTGTGTTAGGGTACATCAAAAGCAGTGTGTGTGTGTGTGTATGTGTGTGTGTATGTGTACATCAATGCTCCAAGGCTCTGTAGTTTTGTTGGTGTGGATACACTTTCCACCCAGATAGATCCTGACCCCTTGGGAGTTGCTGAGGTTGGAAAATTGATTATCTTTTGCTGCCCAACTGTTGATGACCAGCTTAGCTAGCCCAGACCTTAGACACTAAGTCCAACACAGGGCCATGATCAAAGCTTTTCTTCTTGGTCAGAAACGCAGCTGCATATACTAGGCTGGCATAACCCACATGGTCACCTCTATGCCACAATGAGGCATCCTGGGGTCAGAAATTTAGAACTGGAAGGGCCCTTCCAGATTATCTTGTCCAACCCTCTCATTTAATGGATGAGTAAACTGTGACTTGGAAACCATAAGTGACTTGCCTCTGGTCACATGGCCAATAAACTTCAGAGGCCTTCCTGACTCCAGGTCAAATATTCTGTCCACTGCATCAAGGCCTTAGAATATCAGAATGAGGATTTGGGTGGAACAGTGCATACATCTCATTTTACAGATGAGCAACTAGGGCAAACAGGGATAAGTGACTTACCCAGGGTCACACAGCTAGTAAGTGTCTGATTTGAACTCAGGAAGATGAAGCTTCTCGATTCCAGGCCCAGAACATTATTCATTGTGCCACCTAGCTTTGTGCGTGCATGTGTGTTGCATATATGTGCATATACACGTGAACATATGCGTACACGTGTGTCTGTGCATATGCACATCCCTATATATACATGCATGTGTGCCTGCACACGCACATATATACACGTCTTTGCCAAAGGTTTTTCACAAACTGATTACAGAGTACCTTCCAAAGTGGCATCCTGCTTCTCACTCTTCTTAGAGCAGACTAATCCGCCCAGACTTTGCCACTTGATTTAATTGGCATATTTGGGGGGCAGGGAGGAAAGACTGAGTACTCCTGGAAGTCAGTCAACTAACTCATCAGTGACCAGTGAAACTCCACCAAACCTCTCTATGACATTCGTTTCAGCCCTAGAAATATGCAGAAATAGATAACTAAAATTCTAAGGAAACGGAGGGAGGTGAGTGCTATGGGATCCAGCCTGAGTGATGCAGTAAGAGGCAAGACATATGTATACACACGTGCATGTGTACATGCATATGGACATGTGGATGTAAACACACATGTGCAATGCATACACATATATGTATACATAGATATAATTGTAATCTTGGTCAATCTCTGTTTATCTCTTTTTTTCTCATCTGTAGGGATAAGAAGATCACCAACTTGCAGGGTTACCCTGAGTCTCAAGTGAGATAATGTCTGTAAATGCTTCACAAACATTAAAGAGTTATTTAAATGCCAACTACTGTTGTAGCTGTTCTTCTGAGTGCATGTGAAACCACATATTGAGTGACCGCATTGGATTAAACGTACATAATAAATGCGACACAAATGCCTCTGTTTGTGTGCATATAGATGAGTAAATATGCATGCCTGTCTTCCAGGGTGTGTCTCTGGTACTTCTGTGAATTTGTCTAAGTGAGTGTGTAATGTTGTTTCATTTTTGCCTTTATGTCCCCAGTGCTCAACGGCCCTGCTGGGAACACAGTAATCATTTGATAAATGCTTGCTGACTGAGTGTTGTACTTGGAGGTATTAGGGCAGGTCCGCTGTGATTTCCTGAGACTAGAACCGTCCAATGGGATCAGAAAAAGAAGTCAAAAGTCAATGTTAACTCACTTTGGGATCTAATTCCCCTGCAAGACTTCCCTAAGTTCTAGTGGATGCAACATGGGAAATTGATTCTCAACTACTTTCTTTTAATAATTTAATATTTTCCCCTCAATTTCATGGAAAGATTCCAAAATTGATTGATATTCAGCATTAGCAAAATATTGTGGCTCTGGAATGGATGTCCTAATTAGACACTCTTGCTAATTAATGCTATGCAAATTAAACCAGCCCCTTATTCACTGCCAAGTAGCACTGTCTTTTTCCTTGTTACTTATCTGTAATGCATGGTTCCTTTCCTCAGACCCGACAGTATTGCAAATAAATAAGACCTGACACCATTTCTACTCTTCTTTCCTTTTCCTATTTTCTCTTTCTTTTCTATTCTCTACCTCCTTTCTTTTCCAGTGCTCCAGTGCTCTCCTCTCCCTCCCTCCCTCACTCTTTCTCTTCCTCTCTCTCTTTCTCTTTCTGTCTCTCTCTGTCTCTGTCTCTCTGTCTTCCTATCTCTTTCTTTCTCTCTCTCTCTTTCTGTCTCTGTCTCCCTCTCTCTCTGTCTCTCTCTGTCTATCTCTTATTCTTATTCTCTCTTTCCCTCTCTCTCCCTCTCTCTCTCTCTCTCTCTCTCTCTCTCTCTCTCTCTCTCTTTCTCTTTCTCTCTCTCTCTCTCCCTGTCTCTCTCTCTCTTTCTCCCCCTCTCCCCTTTCTTCCCTTTCCCCCTACAGGATGATAGCATCAGAGATCAAGGAGGAACTTCAGAATCCATGAAGTCCAATCTCCTGATTTTGTTGGTGAGAGAAGTGAAGCCCAAGGAGGTTAAGTGCCCAAGGTCATACTGGTAATTGCTCTGGGTAGGATTTGAACCCAGGTCTTTGACTCCAGAGCCACTGGGCTTTTTTCCCTTTATAGAAGGCTGTATTGTAGCAGAGCCAATGTACTTTTCCATGTAGTATTTTTCTCTTATGTCAGACCAATCCTCCCAGACTTCCCCACTTGATTTAATTGGCATGTGAGGGGGAAGGGAGGAGGAGAAGTTGGGAACTCCTGGAAATCAGTCAACTAACTCATCACTGACCAATGAGATTCCACAGAACCTTTCTGTGACATTCTTTTCATCCCTGGGAATCTGCAGAAAAAGAAAATGAAGATTCTAAGGAAACTGAGGGAGGTTAGAAAGTGCTACATGAGGCCTGAGGGATCCTCTAAGAGGAAAATTATGATTATGGAACCTCCACAACTGTAGACAACTTCCCAAACACACCAATGACACTAAAGTGAAACCGGTTTAAGAATAATGATAATACTAATAATATGGTAATAGCATATTAAGCTATTATTAGCACTTTAAGGTTTCCAAAGCACTTCACAAATCTCATTTTATCCTCACAACAATCCTAGGATGTAGGTGTTATTATTCTCCCCATTTTGCAGATAAGGAAACTGAGGCAGACATGTATTAAGTGAAGGGTCACACAGCTATGATGCATCTGAGGCACGATTAAAGCTCAGGTCTTCCCAACTCCATGTCTATCCACTGAACCACGTAGATGTTTAAATTAATGGTCAAAAATTTCCAAGTAGCAAATACTGCCAAGGCCATCACTTCCTCCTATCAAGAAAGAGGCAGTGTGGTGCAGTGGAAATAACACTAGTGGTAAAGTCAGGAGACTCCAATAATACAGGAAAAGGAAGAGGAAGGAGGAGGAAGAGGAGAAAGAGGAGGAGGAGATGGAGATGAAGATGAAAAAGGAGGAAGAGGAAGAAGAGAAAGAAGAGAAGGTGAAGAAAGAGAAGAAGGTGAAGAAAAAGAAGGGGGAAGAGGAAAGTAGTGGTGGTGGTAGTAGAAATAGGAGGAGGAGGAGTTAGTAGTAGTAGTAGTAGTAGTAGTAGTAGTAGTAGTAGTAGTAGTAGTAGTAGTAATAGTAGTAGTAGTATTGATAACTGGTATTTTATAACACTTTCTATACAATAATTCATTTGGTCCTCACAGCAACCCTATAACATAGATACCATCTCTATCCCGTTTTATGGATGAGGACTGAGGCTCAGAGATGTTAATTGACTTGCCCAAGGTAACAGTAAATATACGAGGCAGAATTTGAATCCAAATCTTCCAGAGCAAAAGATAGCACCCCCTCTGTTACGGTAAGTCCTTGCTCTGCTTACTAGTACTGTATCATCAGTTCACCATTCTGAATCTTAGTTCCTTTTATCCATAAAACAGGTATAAAATATTTGCACTATATATCTCACAGAGTAATTGTATAGAAAGTACTCTGTAAACTACTAAGGGCTATTTAATTGTGAAGTATCACTAAAAATAAATAGGGAAAAATCCAGCCTCAGACACTTAACACAAAAAACTAGCCGTGTGACCTTGGGCAAGTCACTTAACCCCAACTGCCCTCCAAAAAGCAAAAAAATAAAAATAAAAAAATAAAAATAAATAAATAGGGAAGTTCTTTCCTTTAGGACATGGGGACTATGGGAGTCAATTGCCATTCACTGTATAACCAAGATAGGTTTTATTCTAGGGAAAGTCCCGCCAGAACACAGTACCAAAAAATGGAACCCAGAGCCCTTGGCCAAGGATGCCTGCCCTTGGGGCACAAAATGCAATACAGGTAGACTTGGCAGAGGACGCTTGTTTGAAGATGATTCTGCTAGTAGCTGTCGACTGTTTCCAAGGTCACAGCACCGGTTCTGAAGAGGAGATCTTTTCAGTCCATCCCTACCCCACCCCACCCTCACTGCTGCCTTCACTCTCACATAGCTTTTTATTTCAACATCCTTCTTGAATTTATCTTTAAAGTCAAAATTGGAGGGAGAGAGAAAGAGGGAGAGGGAGAGAGAGAGAGAGAGAGAGAGAGAGAGAGAGAGAGAGAGAGAGAGAGAGAGAGAGAGAGAGAGAGAGCAGTCTTAGAGTCAATAGAAACCTGGATTCAAATCCTATTTCTGTCTCTTATGACCTATGTGACCAGAGACAAGATGATGGTGCTGCTTTACTTAGACAATAACTCATGAGAGAGCTAACCCTACTAGTCAGGGGTATACACTGTGAATAGGAAGAAGGTTCCCAGTACAACCTTTCCAACAGTCAATATCTTCTAAGTCTTCCTCTGCTTTATGTGCTATTATTGATGGGAGGGAAAAATGAATGAGAAAGGAAGGAAGGAAGGAAGGAAGGAAGGAAGGAAGGAAGGAAGGAAGGAAGGAAGGAAGGAAGGAAGGAAGGAAGGAAGGAAGGAAGGAAGGAAGGAAGGAAGGAAGGAAAGAAAGAAGGAAGGAAGGCTCATAGCTATTCATACCTGCTATATAATTGTTGGGCTTCACAGAATCATATCTTGTAAAGTCAGAAGGCACAATAGAGGTCATCTACTGCAATGGTGTCAGACAAATAGATATGGATGCTCAAGGGCCACATATTGAGTTGTTATTGTTGTTATTGAGTTGCTTTCAGTCACATCCATTTTGCAGCCCCATTGGGGGGTTTCTTGGCAAAGATACTGGAGTGGTTTGCCATTTACTCCAGCTCATTTTACTGGTGAGGAAATGGATGCAACCAGGGTTAAGGGACTTGCCCAGGGCCACACAGCTAGTAAGTGTCTGAAGCCAGATTTGAACTCACAAAGATAAGTCTTACCAACATTAGGTCCAGCACTCTATCTGCTTTGCCCCCTGGCTGCCCCAGCTACCCTCAAGGAACTTACATTCTAAGAGGGGAAGACAACACGTAAAAGGGAACTGAGAAGAAGAAGGGCCAAGAGGAAGAAGCAAAGAGTAAAAGTCTGGAGATTTAAGAGTGGAACTGAGATAAAATTGAGCATAGCTAGCCTGGGAACTTCCTTCCATGGAGGTTCTGGGTAGGAACTCACCAATCAGAGGGGGATGCAGGTAAAGATGCATCACCAAGGTGGAGAGAGAAAGGTCCATAGAGTCAGGGGACAAGACGTTCCATTGGGTGGAGGCATCTCAACCCTACACCATCCCGGCCTCAGAAAGTCGACAGGAAGAAATGTAAAGGATAAACATTACAGCAAAGGGAGTGATGAGTGCTTGAATTATCCCAAGTTTGAGAACCAGAAAGGATGTTGGAGAGCATCTCATCTGTGCCTTTCATTTTATCAATGAAGAACCTGTAGACCAGAGAGTCAAAGACTTTCCCAAGCTCACTTAGTAGGTAAATAGCAGAGAACCTGTAAATTTCAGGAAAAGAGAGGGGAGGTGACTGAGGGGGTTCAGAAGTTGGAAGCAGAAGGCAGAGGGGGAGTTGGGTGATAGAATCATCGGATGATGGACAAAAAATGAGTCATCAGTAATAGGCAAAACTGGATTTCCAAACAAAAGCTAATGAAGTCAAGAGAGGCAGGGGAGTATTTCATTATGGCTGCTCAAAATACCATTACTCACCAAAAGCAAGATGACTATGTTGGGTAGTCTCAGGGCAACCTGTCTGTGGGGCATTACTAAAGAAAATGGTTAATTTGGAGATGAGTTAGATTCTGGTAGGTGGCATAGTGGATAGAGAAACAGTGGAGGCAGAAAGTTATTCAGTATTTCAGTGTTTATCTGTCTCTTTGTTACCCCATTTGGGGTTGGGGTTGGGTTTTTTTTTTGCAAAGATACTGGAGTGGTTTACTATTTCCTTCTCCAGATCATTTTACAGATGAAGAAATTGAGGCAACCAAAGTTAAGTGACTTGCCCAGGGTCACACAGTTAGTAAGTGTCTAAGGCCAGATTTGAACTCAGGAAAATTAGTCTTCTTGATTAAGCCCACTGCTCTATCCACTGTACCACCCAGCTGCCCTAGCAATCAGATAAACTAAGTTCAAATTTGACCTCAGAAGTTCACAAGCTCTGTGACCCTGGGAAAGTCACTTAACTTCTCTTTGCCTCAGTTGCTTCATCTGTAAAGTGGAGCTAATAATGGCACTTACCTCCCAGAGTGGTTCCAAGGATTAAATGAAATAATGATTGTAAAGTTCTTAGCACAGGGCCTGGGAAATAGTAAGTACTATGAAAATGTTAGCCGTTATGCTGCTGCTGATAATGATAATGTGCAATAAAAGCAAACAGAAGCACCAAAAATAAACCGTTTTCCATATAATAAGGCCCCTGAGTCGGGCAACACCCCCATGAGAGTAAGAAAGGGGTCATCTGAGAAATGCTCCTACACACATATTAAATGGTGCTGAATTCCCTCCATCTGCCTTGTACAGTGTCACTTTATACGCCATCATGTTTGTCTCCCCGCCTTTTCATTTTCTGTCTCCCCTTCTAGTCTCATCTCCCACCTCCCTGCCTTTGCCCAGGCTGTCTCCCTTCTCACACCTACCTCACAGACTCTCAAACTTCTTACAAAATTCAGCTCAAACACCACTTCCTACAAGGAGCTTGATCACACACCCACACCCCCCCTCCACAGTAAGTGCTTCTGCCTCCAAAATGACTTAGTCTATGCAATTTCATATGTACTTATATGCCTTCGTGGTAGGCTCTTGTTTGTTTGGGATTTGTTTTGTTTCTTTTTTGTAAGAGCATCTAGGTAGCACAGTGGATTGAGACTCATCTTCCTGCGTTCAAATGTGGCCTCAGACACTTACTAGCTGTATGACCCTGGGCAAGTCACATAATCCTATTTGCCTCAGTTTCCTCATCTGTCAAGCGAACTGGAGAAAAAATGGCAAATCACTCCAGAATCCCTGCCAAGAAAACCCCAAATGAGGTCACAGAGTAGTTTCTGGGTAGGAACTCACCAATCAGAGGGGGATGCAGGGAGAGAGTCAGACTGAACAATAAAATACATGTTTTTCCCTCAGGAGAATATAAGCTTCTTGAGGGGAGAGGCTGTTTCTTTCGTTGATTGATTTTGTCTCCCTTGCCCTTGCCTCTCCACATGTTCTATCTTAATCCTTCCTTTAAGTGTGTAAGATCGTTTCATAGATTTAAAACCAAAAGGGACCTTTGCAGCTAGTCCAATCCCCTCCTGTGCCCATGAGCACACAGTGAAGCCAGCTCTCCAACCTGTGACTCCAAATCCACCTCTTTCCCTGCTGCGTCTGCCTCCTCTTCTTTCCCCATACCTGCCTCTCCATCTTCTGCCTTCCCTTCTATTTCCATCCCTACCCCACCCCCTCCTCTTTCTGCTTCTCCTTGATCAGCGCCCCTCTGTTGTCATGGAATTGGAAGTTGAGGATGAGAGAATCCATCCCTCCTTTAAAGGATTCTGGAAGGCACAAGCAACTTCCAGCTAAGGACACACTCTCCTTTACAAAAGCTAAGTGAAGGGGCTGCGGTCTCTTATGAATTCCTTACAGCCTCTTGGTGTTTAAATGATATTCCCACCTCGATTCGGGAACTGGCAAAGAGAGTGATGTGATGTTAGTGGTTGCAGAGTGGCTGTGTCTCCTAACAAGTGAGCCAAGCCTGACCCATCTGGAAAGAGAAACAGGCTTCCAAGTTCCTGCCCTCTGCAGCAGAGGAAGGGGAGGGGAGGAGGGCAAGAAGCGTTCTAATCGCCCCCCACCAATGCTGCACCCCTTCACAGGAAGGCAGCACAAAGGGAATCAGTGAGGGACAACAGGTAAGCTTGGAGCATGGTTACAGACTGCAGGCTTGCTTCTTCACCTACTCAGATAGCCTGGGGTTTTTCTACTAAACAAGCTCTCAAAACAAACAAGAAAACCCCAGAGCACCAGCTCTTCTCTGCCTGCACGCACGCACACACGTCACTTAACCTTGTTTGCCTCAGTTTCTTCATCTGTCAAACAAGCTGAAAAAGGAAATGATGAACCACTCCAGTATCTTTGCTAAAAGAAAACCCCAAATGGGGTCACAAAGAGTCTGATGTGATTGAACAACAACAAACACATGTTTTCCCTCAATAGAATGTAAGCTTCTTGAGGGCAGGGGCTGTTTTACTCCTGACTTTATATCTCTGATGTCTTAAAAGGCAGAATTAGAACCAGGGCAAAAGATGTGGGAAGGCAGATTTCAGCCTCACAGAAGGAAAAACATCTTAATGACCAGTTGTTGCTGTTCAATTGCTTTTCAGGCATGTCTGACTCTGTGTCCCCATTTGGTGTTTTCTTGGCAGGGATACTGGAGTGGTTTGTCATTTCCTTCTCCAGCTCATTTGACAGATGAGGAAACTGAGGCAAACAAGATTAAGTGACTTGCCCAGGGTCACACAGCTAGTAAGTGTCTAAGGTTACATTTGAACTCAGGAAGATGAGTCTTCCTGTCTCCAGGTCCAGTGCTCTATCCACTGCACCATCTGGCCTCCAAATGGAATGGGCTGAGTTCATCACTGAAGTTCTTCAAGGAAAGGCAAGGTGACCTCTTGTTGAGGATGCTGAAGGTGGGAGTCCCAGTAGGGTTTAGACTAGATGACCTCTGAGGTCCTTTCCAATTCTAGGATTCTGATTCCAAACCCAAGGTCTCTGTATTTGTGAAAATGTTAGTGAACATTTGAAATAAATAAATGTGCTTTCAGGGTGACTTGCTTTGAAGCATTTTGTTTTTTCCTTTTTGATCCTACCTGGCCCAGATCCTGCAAGAAGCTACACAAAATCATTTCCTCTGACATGCCGCCTACAGGAGCATAAGCAGCCCTCAGGTGGGCACTCAAAGGCACAGCAAGGTTTAGACAGAATTTAACCCAGCATAGACCTTTTGTAGAATCTCAGCACTGGGATCTTGGCGGTCAGCTTGGTCAGCTTCCTTATTTCACAGACACAAAGAAGTATCTGGTTCAAATATCTACCTTGCTATGTACTAGCAGTGTGACCAGGGTGGACACATTACTCAACCTGCCTAGCCCTCAGTTTCCTCATCTGTAAAATGGGAAGGAGGACTGGACTAAATGATCTTGGAGGCTGCTCTCAACTCTAAACCAATGTTCCTATGATGTGATCCTAAGGTTAGTTAGCAGCAAAAGTTAACAGGTAGTCATGTGGCACCACTTCAGTGACCTCTAATGATGCTGAAAACCTCTAGGAAATTTCCTAAGCATTCATATGCTAGTTGGATAGAAATATGGGTTCAGCAAAACATCAAAAACAAAATGTTCATACATAAATCTGGACCATGGAGCTTCTAGCCTGCCGGCCCTTCCTCAATCCTTCTATCAATCAGTCAACAAGCATTTATTAAGTGCCTATTATGTGCCAAGCACTGTGCTAGGCACTGGGGTATGCAGAGACAGGAGCCTATATGGCAGGGGAAGCCGGGGAAAATTGGGGAAGTGTAACATGTACATATAAGTAAATACAAGATATATACAAAAAACAATACAAAGTAATGGGAGGTGGGACCCTAACAACTAGGGGGCATAGGTAGGAGCCCTTGTTTGGGAAGTAATATTTAAACTAAACCTTTAAGAGAGCTAGGGTTTCCATGAGGAGTGAATTCATTCCAGCCATGGGGGGCAGTCCATGCAATGTCATATACAGGGAACAGTGAACAGGTCAGTTTGGCTGGAGTAGAAAGTATGGTGAAAGGGAGGGGGAGAAGGGAAAAATAGGCTGGAACCTTATTGAGAAATACTTCAAATACCAAGTAGAGAAATTTATATTTCATCCTAGAGGCAGCAGGGAGCCATTGAAGCTTCTTGAGCAGAGGAGTAACATAGATTTGTACTTTAGGAATATCAGTTTGACATAGAACCTGCTTCGAATTACTCGCCTTCTCAATGGGAGGGGGAAGGGGGCAAAGGAGAGGATTTAGAACTTAGAGTTTTTTAAATGAATATTTTAAAATTGTTTTTACATGTAACTAGGGAAAAATAAGACACTAAATTTTTTAAAAGAAAAAAAAAGGAGTATCAGCTTGGCAGCTTAACAAAAAGGGAAGAAACTAGATACAGTAAAAGGAATTAAAAGCTGTTGTAACAGTCTAGGTAAGAGGTGATGAGATCCAGAGCTAGGACATGGTAGTGTGAGCAGAAAGAAGAGGAAAGTTGTGAGAGTTTGCAACGGCAAAATGGACAAAATTCTTCTGGGTCTTCTCCCTCCCCCACCTCCCACCTACTGGTCCAGTGGATAGAGCCACTATCTTGTCCTGGAGTCAAGAAGGCCTGAGTTCAAATCTAGCTTCAGATACTTAATAACTGTGTGACCCTGGGCAAGTCACTTAACCCTGTTTGACTCAGTTTCCTCAACTGCAAAAATGAGAATAAAAGCAACCTCTTAGGATTATTCTGAGGATCAAATGAGATGATTTTTACAAAGTTCTTAGCCTGACATACAGTAGGTACTGTATAAATGCTTATTCCCTTCCCCTCCATTCTACCAACAAAGATGGAAATGGAGTCAGAGAACCCAGGTTCAAATCCTCTGTGTCACTATCTTTGTGACCTTAGGTAAATCATTTAGCCCGTGTCTCAGCTTCCTTGTCTGCAAAATGAGTAGATTGAGCTAAACAAGCTCTAAGGTCGGCTCCAAATCTGTGGTCCTATGAATCCTTCCATACACCACAAGGCAGTCTTCCATGAGAGTGGGGCACCCCGGAGCAGAATTCATCACTTGGAGGCCCCTCTCATTCCTGGTGATGAGCCTCCGAGAACTTAGGGAGACCAGCCCTTCAGTGACAGATGTCCAGACTCTGTCAGTCCCCAGGCCCTTATTCAAAGCCTTTCCTGATCGGCTGGACCTACCAGAGCTTGCCCTCTGGTGACATGGTCTTCCTGAAACAAGGTCACTTGCAGACTATTCTGAGCTATGAAGAGAAAGGACTTGACCCAAGGAAGATTTGCCCCATTTAAGAGGCCAAACAAGTCTTTAAAGACAGCAAGAGATGAGAAGCAAGGATCCAAAAGCTACCACAATCCTCTCTCCATACTGCACCCAAACAGGGGTGAAATCATTCTAAGTCACAGGGGCCCATCCGCTGCTCCAGACTCTCTCCATGGCCCTAGTTCCCTCCCACTTCCAGAGCCACAGCCTGGCAAATACCAGGAATGACAAATGTTCCCCTAAGGCCCATCCCCAGGGCATCCCAGGCCTGGTAATCACCACCTACTCCACATTTTCAATCTTCGAGGTGGAATGTACTTCAAAACACACACACTCACACAATAAACAAAGGGAAATGATGCGAAAAATAACCAGCTTGTGCAAAACAAATCTTGCTTTCCAAGCAGCATAAGAAGTGGAAATATTGTTCTTCAGAAACACGAGCTAGTCTTGTATTGTTAACTCTTAGCAATTTGGCACTGGGCTCTTCAATTGTTTGGAGAGGATAGATGGTGTTGATAGAAATGGTGGAGACCAAACACGGGCTATTAATAGACAGGACCTGGCCCACAAACAGTCTCAGGATTTTTAGAACTGTCTTCTCTCTCCTCTCCCCTCACTCTCCTCCAACAGCAGGTGAGAGAATGATGGATTTGGGGTCAGAGGACCTCACTTAAATCCTGGCACTGTCGAGTGCTGGAATTTGAGCCTGAAAGACCAAGTTCAAATTCTACTTCTGACACTAACTATGGTGACCAGGGGTGGATTACTTGACCTTTCTGAGTCTGTTTCTTCATCTGCAGAATGGGAACAAAAATGCCTATAGTATCTGCTTCACAGGGTTGCTGTGAGACTCAAATGCTTTATATACATAATGCATACATAGACTACATCGCAGACTTTAAAGCATCACAAATACCGCTTATGATGAACAATTAGCCTGTGATATTGCTCCAGTCCTAGAACCGTTTATCATGTGAGTTTTTGAGGATGTTGAATTCTCAAAGATTTCTCATCACCATCATCTCATTCTTCTCATCTCCTTTGATAGGAAGGGTCCCAGGTCAAGTCACTATCCGGCTATTATTCTTATATCACTATTATTCTTATTATCTCATTCTCTTCATTTTTGCAGGGTTATTATTGTTAATAATATAATTATTATAATAATATAATTATATAATTATTATAATTATATATGGCAATTATATAATGACAATTTTATAATTATATAATGGTGATTATATCATTATTATATAATTACTGTTAATAATATTATTGGATAAATCTTTTCACCCAGCTGAGGTTCACTTTCCTCCTCACCTAAAATTATAATAATTGCAAACCTTAATGTACTATGGAAACACATACTAAGTGCTTTACTATTCCTCATCTGAGTTTCACAGCAATACTGTGAGGTAAGATTCTTATTCCCATTTTACAGGTGAGAAAACTGAGGCTCAGAAATGTAAAGTGACTTGCCCATTATCCATAGAGCTAGGAAATGTCCAAATCAGGATTTGAAGCTAAGTCCTTTCTGATTCCAAGTCTAGCCCTCTAGCCAATAAATACTTCACCTGCAAAAGCCATGATGCAGCTATGATCTTTCCCTCTCCCTTGGTCTTCCTCTAACTCAGAATTACTGATCTACATTTGACTTTGGGGCTGCACTCATCCCAGCACTCATCCTTTCACAAGCCAAGGGACCTGATTTTCTTGGTCCAATTCATCTGAGCCCTTGGGGTAACCAGGGAGTAAGGAATAGGTGTAATGAAAGGGCCCAGATGAAGAACATTCAATGTCTGAGTTTCCATGGCATGCATTTCCCAATCTTTGCTCCCACAGCAAGTAGCATCCCAGTGCCTCACACAGAGTGAGAGTTCAAGAAATATCTGAATGAAAAATTAAGCACCCATTATGAAGGGAAGCTACCAATACTCCTTCTCTGGTCTCTGGGCATTTGCTCATTAGGCCCCAGCTTTTTCACTATACTAGCTAGAACAAAGCCCCTTAATTAAAGGATTTTTTGTGTGAAGGTTGATTTCAGTCATAGGGCCATACTCGAGGACCTAGAGGGCCACATGTGGTTCCCCACTTTGAACTAGACAGTCTCTGAGTTCTCTCCCACCAGCCCAACAGTCTATGAATTTCTGAACCTCCATCCAGCCCATTTCCTAAATAACTGAGAAAGAATCAATCAGAGGACATGGCACTGCTCATGCTCATCTGAGTGTGTGGTTGGGGTGGGGGGGTGGGATTCAAAGGTGGTTAGAATATGTACTGAGCTGGCCCAGTTTGCTTGTTTGAGCCTTCAACAGGCCAAGCTACCTCCCATAGCCGCAGCCCTATGACCTATACCCAGGTGACTGTCTGGAAGATACATGCGATCTCCCACAAGGGGGAGCAGGTAGGAGAGAGAAGATGGACTCAGAAGAGCTCCATCACGCTGGGGGAATAGGAGGGGGAGAAAGATGAGTCAGTCCCATCAGTCTCTCATGCTATTAGCCGTTCAGACTGAGGGGCAGCCAGGTGGCACAGCGGACAGAACACTGGGATTGGAACCAGGAAGACTCCTCTTCATGAGTTCAAATCAAGGCTTAGACACTTACTAACATATGTGACCCTAGACAAGTCACTTCACCCTCTTTGCCTCAGTTTGCTCATCTGTAAAAATGAGCTGGAGAAGGAAATGGCAAACCACCCCAGTGTCTCTGCCAAGAAAACCCCAAATGGGATCACAGCCAGTGACAACTGAAACAACTTAGCAGCAATTTAGAATTGTCCTTCAAAAAGGACAAGGAAGGAAGCTTGGATCTGAAAGCTTAAGGCTAGCAATGCCTTACAAAGACATAAGCTATCTTCTCCAGGTCCACCCTACAACTTAAAAGTATTGGAGTTTACTTGGCAGAATCATAGAATCTAAGAGTCAGAAGGAATTTGGAGGGCAATAAGTCCAACCCATAGAGACAGAGAGAATGCATCAGTCATCCTACTAGCATGTATCAGGCACCCACTATGAGCCCAGGCACTCTGCTAAGTGCTAGACCCAACAAGTGGTTATCTAGCCTTAACATAAGGACGTCCAGCAAGGCAGAATCTGCCCCTTCCCAAGGCAGCCCACTCCACTTTTCCATAACGGTTAGGAAATGTTTTCCTTTTACCAAGCCCAGTTCTGCCTGTCTTTGGTTAACTGCTGCCAGTTTTTTTTTTCCCTTGGGAGACAAGTAGAACAGTCACTCCCTCTTTCACATGATTATCCTTCAGATCTTTGTCAGCAGATACATGACCCACCTCCCCAATCTTCTCTCTTTTTCTTTCCTCTTAATTTTTTAAAAAATATCTGTTTTTGTTACATTTTAATTTCAAGCTGTTTCCTTCCCTCTCTCCCAACCCCACACTCGAGAAGGCCAACATTTGACGCAGAAATAGATGCGAAACTATACGGTTCATAGTTCCATATATCAGTTCTTTCTCTGGAGGTGGCTAGTCTTCCTTCATAGATCCTTCAGTCTTCTCTTCTCTAGCTCCCAGCTGGTATAGCATTGTGGGATCTTTGATCCAAAACTGGAGGGGACCTCAGAGGAGTCCTAATCCAATGCCCTTTTTACAGATTCCTTCAACTGCTCCTTATAGGAAATGTTCTTTTAGTGCTTCACGATCCTGCTGGCCTTCATCTGGACACACTTCAGCCTGTCAATGTCCTCCTTACAATGCACTAACCCAAACTGGACATAATACTCTAAATATGTCTTACCGGGGCAGAGGACAGCAGGGCCGTCACCTCGCTCATCCTGGTCATTATACCTCTCATAACACACTCTAAGACCAGGAAAGCTTGTTGGCCTTCCATACCACCCTATTGATTCATACTGAGATTGTAGTTTACTAAAAATCTACCAAAATATGTTAAACAAACTGTTGTCTAACCACACCTCCCTATCCTGTGCCTGTGCAGCTGAATTTCTGAACCCAAGTATGGGATCTGACACTTATCTTTGATAATAATCAACTTATCAAGTTTGGCCCATAGTTCCAATCTGCCAAGATCTTTTGAGATCTTGAATCTATCCTCCAACATGTTAGCTCTCTTTTCCTGTTTTATGTGCTCGGCAAATCTGAAAACAGGCCCAAGAGACTACAAGCTCCAAGATAGGAGGAACTGTATTTTTATCTGTCTATCATAGGGCCTTGCCCATAGTAGGCACTTAATAATTGTTGAATGGAATTAAATATATGCCTTCATTCACAGAATGAAAAAATTGTTTACTAACATGGAACCAGGGACTGATCCCTGGGGCTTTCTACTTCAAATGGATATAGGCCCATTAATGACCTCACTTTGAATATATAGTTATTCAATCGACGCTGAAGCCAAATACCTATGCTGTCGTATATCCCCAGTGCCTGGCCCATTTTAAATCCCCTCTCTCCATCTTGTCCATGAGATGGCATATCTACTTGTTGTCATTCAGTCCTTTCAGTCATGTCTGACCCATCGTGACTCCATTTGGGGTTTTCTTGGCAAAGATCCTGGAGTGGTTCACCATTTACTTCTCTAGCTCATTCTACAGATAAGCAAACTGAAGCAAAGTTAAGTGACTTGCCCAGGGTCACACAAGTGATAAGTGTCTGAGGCCAGATTTGAACTCATGAAGATGAGTCTTCCTGACTCCAGGCTGGGCACCACCTAGCTGCCCTAGGATTGCATAATCGACCATCAAATGCTTGGATGAAATCCAGATATGCTATACCTATGGCATTTCCCTGACCCTAGCACACCAGTCATCTTGTGTAGAAGGAAACCATATTAGTTAGTCATGACCTCTTCTGGATGAGGCCCTGCTGGTCCTTTATGATCATTACCACCTTTCCTAAATACTCAGAAGTTGTCCCTTTAATAACCTAGAATTTTGTCAAGCAGTCAAGGCCAGTCTCACTGATTTAAAGTGAGATTTGCCCTCTGCCCTTTTTTGGAAATTTGGACGTTTGCTCATCTGCCATCTGGCGGGACCTCTCCTGCTCTCCATGAATTTTCAAAGATCACCAACAGTGGCTCAGTAATCACATCTGCCAGGGTTTGAGGCTCCTTTCTTTGCGTTCCCAGTGCCTAGCACAATGCCTAGCCCATAATAAGTGTTTCATAAATACTTGATGAAATGACGATTTTAATTCATGGAGATCAATGGGATGATCTTTCTCACTTCCATTTTTCATGTAGTCTTAAGGTGCGAAGAGTCACAAAGAGCATCTAGGGCCCAACTTCTAGCTAAAGCATGAACCCCCTCCTTGACCCTGTCAACGGGTCTTGGCATCAAAGGATCTAGCCACAAATCCCAGCTCTGCCCCGTTACAATAATAAAAAAAAGATGGTAATATTAATAGCAAACGTTTACACAGCACTTTTTAAGATTTGCAAAGCACTTCACAAATCCTAACTCATTTGATTGTCACAACAACCGTGGGAGGTAGGTGCTATTATTACCATTTTCATTTTTACAGATGGGGAAATGGAGGCAGTTGGAGGTTAAGTGATTTGCCCAGCGTCATATAGTTAATAAGTGTCTGAGGTCGGATTTGACCTCAGATTCTCTTGATTCCAGGTCCAGCACTCTATCCACTGAGACACCTAACTGCCTCCTAGGCAAACAGAGGTTAAGTGACTTGCTCAGGGTAACACAATTGATCTGAGGTCAGATTTGAATTCAGGCCTTCTTAATTCCAGGTCCAGCACTCTATTCACCAAGCCTTTGGTTTTTTAGCTCTAAAATTAGTGGGGGAAAGGGGGGGGTGGGAACTAAATGATCTTCCAGTTTCCTTTTAGCCCTAAATTCTGTAATCTTGACATGATTCTATTGTCGTCCTACCTTGCTCCACTGATTAAAAACCCCGCCGATCTTACAAAACAGCCCATTCCATTGTTGGACAGCTCAGAACTTAATTCTTCTGTATATTAACATGAAATTCATCTCCCTGCAGCTCCCACCCATTGTTCCTATTTCTGCCAGCTGGGTACAGGCAGGAGAAGTCTAATCCATCTTCTCCATGACAGCCTTTCAAATATTTGAAGAGAGCTTTCTTGTCCTCTCCACCACCCACCCCCTAGTCTTCTCATTTCCAGGCTAAACAGCCCCAGCTCCTTCAACAGATACTATTATGCATTGATGGCTAGTCTTGTTCCTGACCGATCTGCCTTCCTCTTGCTATGTCAACGTCCTCCCTAAATTGCAACACAGAGAATTAGACGTGTTCTTCCAGAGGGGGTCTGATAGCCTGAGTACAACAGTGCCTTCTCCTCTTTCATTCTGGATACTCTGCCTCCATTGGTGAAATCCAAGATGAGCTCTTCTTTGTAGGGGGCTGCCGCTGCATCCTTAGGAAGTGGATTGTATCTAGAATCCACTCAAGAAAATCCCAGCTCTTTGCTAAAAACATAACTTTCAGCCACATCTCTTCCATCCCATTCATGGAGTTGGGTTTTTTTTTTCCTTTAGGGGTAGAGGGTAAAGGAGATAATCAAGGTTAAGTGACTTTCCCAGGGTCACACAGCTAGTAAGTGTTTGAGGCCAGATTTGAACTCCAGGTCCTCTCGATTTCGGGGCTGGTTGGTACTCTATCCACTTCACCACCCAGTTGCCCCTGAGTTGATTTAATCTAAATACAGGGATTCACCTATATCCAATGTGACACAGTGGAAGGAGCTCTGGATTGGGAATTAGAGAACACGGGATCAAATCCTGACTCTGTTACATGTTACCTGTGTGACCTTGGGCAAGTCACTTTACTCCCATAAGTCTCAGTTTCCTCATCTATAAAGGAGGGGGTTGGCTTAGATGCCCTCTGACGCCCCTGCCAGCTCTAAATCTGTGATTTGGGGACCCCTAGTAAATTTCATCTTGCCAGTTTCAGTCCATCCCTCTAGACTTCTGAGGTGTCACTGAGTCTTGTCTTTGCTATCCAGTGTGAAATCCGTCTCTCCCTGCCAGCTTCCAGTCAGACACCAGCTACATAACCACGCCATCCCTGGGGGAAGGAAGACCCAATTCAAATCCAAATACTTATTAGCTGTATAATCTTAGAACAGCCACTTAATCTCACTCAGGCTCATTTTCCTCATCTGTACAGCACCTACAACATGCAGACAGATAGTGAGGTAGTAAAGTGCTAGACTTGAAATCAGGAAGAGCTGAGTTCAAATCCTACCTCAGACACTTACTAACTGCTTGACCGTGGATGGGTCACTTAACCTCTCTGTCTGTCTGAATTTCTTCATCTGTAAAATAGAGATAATAATGGCACGTACCTTACAGGATTGCTGTGATAACATAGCATATATGTGTCTTTATTTGCATGTGTAGGGATATATATAAATATATATTTTACATGTAATATATATTTTTATATATAATTTATGTATATACACACATATGTATATAACATATGTAAAGTGCTTTGCAGACCTTAAAGTGCCACATAACTATTAGCTATTATGCTATTATTCTGTAAAGGCAGGTGGGTGGTTCAGGAGGTAAGAATTCTAGACTTGAAGTCAGGAAGACCCGAGTTCAAATCCAGTCTCGGACACTTAATTGATTCTATGATCCCAAACAAGTCTCAGCCTCCATTTCTTTCCCTACAAAATGGAGGAAATTCTAGCACCTACCTTACAGAGGTTTTGTGAGAAGCAAATGAGATAACACATGCTTAGTATTTTATAAAACATAAAGTGCTATGTACAAATGCTAACAATTATCATTACTTGCTGTGAGAGACAAATAACGTTTGAGAAGTACTGTGTTTAGAGGTAGCTGAGCAGAGTGGTGGAAAGAGCACTGGGTCAAGAGTCAGGAAAACCTGGGGGCGGCTAGGTGGCGCAGTGAATAGAGCACCGGCCCTGGAGTCAGGAGGACCTGAGTTCAAATTCGGCCTCAGACATTTCCTAGCTGTGTGACCCTAGGCAAGTCACTTAACTTCCCTCTGCCTCAATGTCTGTTGCAAAATGAGCCCGCCTCCCAGGGTCGTTATGAGGCTCAAATGAGATACTATCTGTAAAGAGTTTGCCACAGTGCCTGGCACATTTTCATTACTGTTTAGTCATTTCAGTCGCATCTGACCCCATTTGAGGTTTTCTTGGCCAAGATACCAGAGTGGTCTTCCATTTCCTTCTCCAGCTCATTTTCCAAATGAGGAAACTGAGGCTAGTGTCTGAGGTCGGATTTGAACTCAGGATCACAAATCTTCCTGACTCCAGGTCTGAGATTCTACCCACTTTGCCGCCTAACTGCCTGGCACATGGTGCTTTATAAATATCCATTTCCAAAGTAAAAATTTTTTTAAATAAATGTCCATTTCCTTCTTCATTCCTGTGTAAAACTTTAAAGTGCCATGTAAATGGTAACTATTCTAATTATCTTTGTCATCACACAAATCATTGATCAAATTGTTGAACAGAACAGAGTTGAAGGGAGCCTTCCACATGCAACTATAGACCTCCTTCTAGGTCAACGCATCAATGTGTAAGTCACTCCTCTTTAGGGGTGGTCAGACCTTACTGTGTTTGCCAGTGCACACACCTCCTTCTAGGTCAACGTGTCAGTGTGTAAGTCACTCCTCTTTAGGGATGGCCAGACCTTACTGTGCTAGCCAGTGCACACACCTCCTTCTAGGTCAACGTGTCAGTGTGTAAGTCACTCCTCTTTAGGGGTGGTCAGACCTTACTGTGCTAGCCAGTGCACACATCTCCTTCTTGCTGACATCCATTCAGAGGGAGACTCAAATGCCATACTGAAACCCAGGCATCTTATGCTTCTACTTTTTCTCTGACCTATATGCTGCCCATCTTCTCCAGGCCTTCCCACCTCACACACCATATAAGTAGGTTTATAGCTAGAAGGAATCTTGGGATCACCTAGTTCAACCCCCTTATTTTATAGCTAAGGTTATTGAGAAAAGAAGTAGGTAGTAAGATCTGAACCCAGATCCTTTCATTCCACATTCCAGCTCTCATTCTGCTGTAATAATGCATATATTTATAATCTCTTTAAGATTTACTACAGCTTTTCCCACAATAATCCTATAAGGTTGACAGAGTATTATTACTCCCATTTTAGAGATGAAGAAATTAAGGCCCAGAAAGACAACAGTTGCCTGTCTAATGCATGTCAGATCTGGGATTCTAACCCAAGTCCAACAAAGCAACTGCAAACCCAAGGTTCTTTGCTTTCTGATATTCCTATGATAGACAAACAGGATGGATGCAACTAGGAACATTCTCATTTACAAAAAACAGTTGGGGTAAGCAGCACACAGTGGAGAGGTCAGCCCAACCAAGGGTGAGCAGGTAGTCCAAGACAGCAGCCCAAAAGTCAGGTCAGCAGTAGGCCTAACTAGTTACACCTGGAGAAGAAGCTCTCCATCCTCCAACAATTCTAGCTCTCACCACTACAAGGACTTCAAGTGAAGGCCAGCCTCTGGAGAGGGGCACTATGGTAACAGGACCCTGGACATAGTGTACCAGCTAAAGACCAAAGCACAGAAAAGCCGTTTCCTAGGGTAGGAAATATACTGCCCCTTAGGATGTCGACACCCTAAGACAAAGCCTCATTTACCCCAACCTAGGTACAGTTCTAGGAAGGAGGCTAGGCATTGGGGCCATGCAATGCCGTGTTAACAAATACGTTGGTGACAGTATTGCTGTCAGAAGCACAAAGTCCTTGATGGGCCTGGCAGTTTCTGGAGATGGTATAGCCATTAGCAGACCCATTACAGACAGCTGTGATCTCAGGTTGATGAACTATCATTATAATATAAGATCAGAGCAGCTATTGGGGGGCACTATTTTTAGCGGGAAGGTATCACAGTGCCTGGGATGCGTGGCAATTATATGTCATCCCTTCACCATTTATCTTATCATTTCTGGACCATTTCAGTCTTTTGTGAGACCACTTTAACCCATCATGGCCTGATTGTCTTAGGACAGGAGAGGCTATAAAAACATAGGTCGCTTCTCCCAAATGGTGGCTAAAGCTCAAAATGCCTTGACAGCAGGTCCTAACAAAGGCTAACTTCCCAGGCCCCGGCTCATAAGCTAAAGCTATGAAAAGAGTTTTCAATGGGAATCCTCACACATATTCCCAGCTGAAAGCCTATCCACAGGTCATACATATCCAGGAAAGCACAGGGAATCGTGCAATTCTGGAACTGGGAGGAAATCCAGAGGCATGTTAACCCAGCCCTCTCATTTTATAGAGACACTGAGGCCCAAGCAAAAAATTATTTACCCAAAGTCACACAGCAACTTAATGGCACAAGGAGCTGACTCCGGCTTCCCACAGGTTCTGCCTTGCCTTTCATTGTCAAAAACTGGACCTGCCAATTGGTCAATCAGCATTAATTATGGTTATACTGTGGGGCAGACACTGCACTGAGTGCTAGGATTATCAGACCACAGAATATGCAGCTGAAAGGAAGCTTAGAGCCCAATCCCCTCACCTTACACAAAGCTCAGAGTGTCCATAGAATCATAAATTTTGAATTAGAATGAATCTTGCAGGACATAGGATCCAACCTCTGCATTTTGCACATGAAGAAACAAGGTCCAGAAAAATCAAATGACTTGCCCAATGTCACAGAGGTAGTAAGAAGAGTCAAGGTTGGGACTCTGGTCCTTTCAATCCAAATCTACTCCTCTTTCTACCATACCACACCACCAGGCAGGGGACAAGATCCCAGGTTCAAGATCCATCCCTGTGACTTTTCATCTTTGTGACCTTGGGCAAGTCATTTCTGGGCCTACTCAGTTTCCTCATCTGCAAATTGGGAGTAATAATAATACTTTTGCTTCCTATTTCACAGGTTTGCTGCGAAGGTCAAATACAGTGTCAGAACAGTCACAAGACCTCATGTAAATGGGAGGTGTCGAGGAGAGGGAGAAGGAGCCCACAACTGCAGGGGGATACGGATCATTTCCTTTACCCAAGTTCTTCCCTGTTTTATTTTAGCTTTTGATGCTATAAAAGCTCAGCCAGCCAGGGTGTGTTGTCTTTCTGTTCTCCTTGCCTGTGAAGCATCCTGTTTGCCTCCTCTCTTCCTTTCCTCTGTAAGGTACTGTCTCTGTCTCTCCCTCCTCCTTCTCCTTCTCTTCACCCATGACCCACCTTCACCCTACCCAGTTTTTTTCCTCTCTCCTGCACTATTCTTTCATGGAAAGGCAGCATTTTAGAGGGAACAGACCCTCGACTCAAGAGTCAAGAAGCCAGGATTCCAATGCCAGGTTGGCCCTTCGGTAAACCGGTCTGTCTGGTACGGCGGTCAGTCTGGTACGCTGGAAAGCACACTTCTGTCTAGTTGATTCATATCACAGATTTTCTCCAGACCTTCTCTGCCATCCCCCAGAAACCTCTTCACCATGGAAGATGTACCTTCAACCACAAAGGCTTCTCTCTCTGATCAGCTGGCTCCTCCTACAATCTCCATTTTAAAGAGGAGGCCCAGACCAGTGCACACATCTGACTTTCTCAGGTAGTCTTTCCCATCCTCTCCTGCTTCTTTTCATACATTGTCTCCCATGAGAACGTAAGCTCCTTGAGGGCAGGAACTCTTTCCTTCTTAATATTCCTATCTCCAGCACTTATCCCAGCACCTGGTACAGAGTAAGTACTTAATAAATGCTCGTTGACTTGACTTGTACCTACACAAGTTTGCATGTTGTTCCCCTCACTGGAATGTGAGCTCCTTGAAGATAAGAACCTTATTTTTGCTTTTCTTTGTAAAAGCACTTGATAAGTGTTTACTCGGTCAGACACACTCGATGAAACTGGAAAGTGCTATATAAATATAAGCTATGATTATTTTTATTATTAATACTCCCTCCTTTCCTGAAATAGTCCATGATGGGTCAGCTGAAAGGTGCAGGCTTGGCAGTATTGGCAGTAAGGCCTATCAAAATTCCCCCTCAAACTGGGAGTCAAGTAGAATTGGTTCTCCCACAGGCCTGTTCTTCCTAATAGTAAATAGGTTGTAGAATTATGTTTTTAACATACACAGTAACCTTTAATTTCTTCACTTGAATGACTAAACAAGCAGTTATTTGCCGAGAACCCATTGTTTTAAGAAGCTTAAATATAACAGTACCAATGAAAGATCCAAAGGAGAAACTTAGGAAAAAAAAAACCCTCTCCATCTCCCTCCTTCTAGTTTCCACACCCCTAGAGAAAACCCAGGCCTTAGAGCAATACAAGCTGGAAAGGTAGAGACTGACACTTCTTGGAAAGATCTCCCCGTCCACCCACGGCCACTATCAAGTCCTCCTGAAAAAGTCAGCTCCAGATGGATCCAGCCTAGACAGGAAGTGTCAGGGCTGAGACTTTGGGGCCAACTCCCTGACTGAGATGAAAAACTGAACACTTCCTCCGTCTTTCCCAATCAGGGAGGAGCAAAGGAAGAGAATGCACGGCCAAATGGACTCTGACATCTTCCCATAGCGATGTCCTCTCAATTCACTCCCAGGGCCAATGGATTTGAATCAGCTGGGCCGACCCAAGCCTCCAAAGGAAAGAGATACATCTGGGCAGTGAATTGTGCAAGGAGATTGATGGGGGCCTTCAGGACAAGGGAGAGCGATTTTTCTCATTAAAATGAACAAGCCTGTTCAGACAAGATCCCTGTGCCGAGACTAACGTGAGTCTGTGGGAAGCTCTCCATGTTAGCATCCGCAAGGAAGGTATAATTGTTGAAGAGATAGCAGCAAAGATAGCGATGCTTCTAAGATTCCTCCTCCTCCTGCTCAGCAGTTGTTATTAGCCAGATGCTAAGCAATAAGCCATGCCCTTGCTCAAGAAAGTCCAATGACTAGATACTGCTTCTAGGATAAACTATCAACTCCTCAGGTTGGTTTTTAAAGCCCCTTACAATCCACCTCCGGCTCCTTACAAGAAAATGTCCCCCTCCACACGCTCTACATCCAAGCCAAACTGTTTCGAAAATTTGGCATTAGATCTCCCACCTCCATGCCTTTGCCCAGTGTGTGTCCCTCATGTAAATGTGTCATAAGTTTTCAGAGAGCTGGTTGTTAAAGGTTTGCTAGCACACTATTGAATTCAGTCCCTCTCTACAATGTATCTGACTTGTAGTCACCCAGCTTTTGCTTGAAGACTTCCAAGAAGAAGAAATTCATTATCTGTTTGAACTTTGGAAAATTCTCAATGTTGGGAACCGGCCTCTGCCCAACTTCCGCTTATGGAAGCTAGGTGGCGCCATAGTGCATAGAGCACTGGGCCAGGAGTCTGCAAGATTTATCTTCCTGAGTTGGAATCTTTCCTTAGACACTTGCTAGCTGTGTGACCCTGGGCAAGTCACTTCACCCTGTTTTCCTCAGTTTCTTCACCTGTAAAAGGAGCTGGAGAAGGAACAACAAACCACTCCAGTATCTTTGCCAAGAAAACCCCAAATGGGGTCAGGAAGAGTCAGACATGACAGAAAAATGACTGAATAACAGCTCCCCATCTGTTTCTTCTGGTTTTTCCCTTTAATCCCTTTTCTACATGATAGCTCTTGAGATACTCGAAGACAATTATCCTGCTTTCCTTCCTTGTCCAAGCTAAATAGTCCCAGTACTTTCTAGGATTGGGGATGATTTGGGTTGGATCAGACAATTATGGATTACTCTCTTTTCACTGGGTCCATAAAAGGGAGCCCTGGGACCATGCCACTGGAGAGAAGAAAGTAATACACTTCTACCTCACAGGACTGTGGCAGGAAAGAGTTAAGTAAATACCTTTATTTAATGGGAGGTGTTAGTAGACTAGCCCAGGACTTAGATTCTGGAGGACCCGAGTTCAAATCTTACCTCAGACACTCACTAGCTGCATGACCCTGTGCAAGTCACTTAACCTTGTTTTCCTCAGTTTCTTCGACTGTAAAATGGAGATAATAATAGTACCTATGTATATCCCAGGGTTGCTGTAAGGATCGAATTGGTTAACTTACACAAAATGTCTTGCAAACCTCAAAGCACCATATTGCTGCTGCTGAATCATTTCAGTCCTGCCTGACTCTCTGTGACCCCTTTTAGGGTTTTTTTGGCAAAGGTACTGGAGTTGTTTGTCATTTCCTTCTCCAGCTCATTTGACAGACGAGAAAATGGAGGCAAACAGAGGTTAAGTGACTTACCCAGGGTCACACGGCTAGTGTCCGAGGTCAGATTTGAAGTCGGATCTTCCTGATTCCGGGCCCAGTCCTCTATCCATTGTGCGTCTAGCTGCCCTAAAGCACTATATAGATGCTAACTAGTAGTAGTCGCCATCATCATTGGATTTCTACTATTCCTTACTGTTCTAGCCTCCCAGGGCTATTGAGGGGAACGGCAGGGAGAGGCCCCAGACCCAACATCTCAGCACTCCAAGCCAAGGATACCTTATCTTCCAGTGGGGCCCGCGGAGGAGGCTTGCTGACAACAGAGTACGCTATCTTGGCGAGCAAGACTCAACCACAAAGTGACCCCATAAACACAAGGCCAGAGCAATCAAATAAACCATAATTAGCAAACCCCCAAGAGAACAGAGAGCAATAAGCAGTTGTCTATCCCTACCCTTCTAATTGCCCCCAAACTACAATCCATATTTATCCATTCTAAATGTTTTTTTTTTTTTGGTCTCGACTCTAGATCCATGATTATATTGGTTTTGAGAACTCTCGGTGAAAAACCTTCCCCTACCAAAGCCTCTTGGCAACTCTTCTACAGGTTATAGTCTCATGGAGACTGGCGTGGTTCACTGGTAACTTCTGTGACTTGCCCAAGAGCAAACAACCAATATAAGTCACAGGCAGGATTTAAACCTAAGAGCTTCCAGACTCCCAGACCCAGACTCTCCCATCCAATAGCCTGCAATTACCTTTCTGCTCAAAACCACGCTTCCTGACATTCACAGACATTCTTGTTGGCAAAGATTCATATACATTCCCTTATTTGGAGCCCTGTGAAATAGGTAAGGAAGATATCGTGATTCCTATTTTCCAGGTAAAGAGACTGAGGCTGAGAAGTAACCTGCCCAAATTCACATAATAAGGGCAGAACCAGGATTTCAACCCAGCCTGAGCTCAAATTCAGTGCAATTTCCATTGTATCACCTCCCTAAACACTGTGAGGATCATGAGCCCAGAAGATCCCAAATCAACCAAACAGAAGTAAATCTAAAAAATCATTTCTTACTGGCTTGGGAACACTCTGTATGGTTCTTTTGGAGGTTCTACATTTGCCTTTGTAATTATTTTTTTGCTTATTTATGTTTTAAATTATATTTTATTTTTCCAATTACATATAAAGACAATTTTTAACATTTTTTTATATTTTGAGTTCCAAATTTTCTCCCTCCCTCCCTTATCTCCCTTCTCCCTAAAAGAATAAGCAATTTGATAAAGGTTCTATATGTGCAATCATGTAAAACATATTCCTATATTAGTCATGTTATGAAAAAAGAAATAGACCAAAAGAAAAAAAACATGAAAATAGGGGCAGCTAGAGTACTGGCCCTGGAGTTAGGAGGATGCGAGTTCAAATCCAGCCTCAGACACTTGAAACTTAACTAGATGTTTGACCTTGGGCAAGTCACTTAACCCCAATTACCTTGTCTTCTCCCCTCCAAAAAAATAAGTGAAAATAGTATGCTTTGATCTGCATTCAGACTCCCTTGGTTCTTTCTCTGGCTGTGGATAGCATATGATTATTTGTCTTAAATTTTCCTAGGCACCCTAGATTTAGGGTTTCAGAGATTTCAGATTTCAGAGAGTGGGTAGGGAGGATACCATGGGCCAAAATTCTATAGGAAAAGTCAAGTCAACCCAGGAAATATGGAAAAGCTCTTAGAAATAAAATTCTGAAGCCATAAAGAAAAAATCTAGACAAGGAGGAAAGGAGGGATTTTCTGAAAAGGCTAATGTGGATGCCCAGGGAACACTTCAACCAATCTAGATTTTTAAAGTATGTGAACAGAAGATGGAAACAAGGAGAAATAATGAGGACCAATACAAAACAGTGGTATCACTTATAATGGTGTCAGGAGTGCTAACACTCAACATTAACGGAGACTAGAGGGAGAGTTGAGCTGCTCAATTCTTATATCGCTTCTGGTTTTGCTGCCAAGAAAAATGATCTTTGGACTCCCTCAGACGAAACAAAAAATACTTAATGAAGGATTGATGCTCAAGATAAGCAGGGAGATATTAAGAAAACACCAAGCTGAATTTGATGATGCCGAATGAACCACATCCATCCCATAGTACTAAAAGAAGCAGCAGGTGTAATTTCTAGGCCATTGTCATCAGTAAAAAAAAAAAAAAAAAGATGGAACTAAAAACAACTGTTCCAATTTTCCAAAAAGGGAAGAATACAGAATTCACCAACTGAGCTCGACTTTGATTCACAGAAAAATCCCAGAACATATTAAAGGGAAGGTTGGTGAACATCTAGCCAGCATGGTTTCATCAAGAATAGGTCAAAACAGAATAACCTCATTCCCTTTTTGGTTCAGGATTCTAGACTGGTGGATCAGGGGAGAGCTTTAGGAATAGTTTACCTAGTTTTAGCAAAACATTTGTCAAATGTCTCACACTATTCTGGTAGAAAACATGGAGAAATGTGAGACGATGGGACATTTGAATGGACTTAGAACTCATTGAATGGCCATACCCAAAGAATAGCTGTTAATGAGTCAATATCCTATGGGAAGGGTGTCTTTACTGGCAGGTTCTGAGGAAACACACTTGGACGTATGATAGTCAACATTTATTTGATCAATGACTTAGGTCAAAGGCAGAGATGGCATGCTTATCAATTTTCATGGCTAAACCAAGCTGGCAGATCTTCAAAGGCTAAAACAATAGTCCAGGTGTAAATAAGATCAATTTTTAATAGACAGAAATGTACAGTCTTACATATGGGTCCAAGATGTTAGAACCACAAGTTAAAAATGGAGAAGACAGTGAGACAGCCGCTTGCCTAAGAAGGATCTGGCGGCTTAAATGCATCCTAAGCTTGATATGAGTCAAAAGGAGGCCATTAGGAGGTATGGAACAGAGCGCCGGGCCTGGAGTCAGGATGACAAGTTCAAATCCAGCCTTAGACACTCACTAGCTGTGTGGTCATGGGCAAAACACTTAACCACTTTCTGCCTCAGTCTTCTCAACTGTAAAATGGAGTTAATAACATCTCCCAAGTGCTGTTAGCTATCTCCTAGGGTTAGCTGAGGATCAAATGAGACAATATTTTCAAAGTGCTCAACATAGTACTTGGAATATAGTAGGCACTTAATAAATGCTTATTCCCTTCCCCAAAAATGAGGGAATTTTAGGGCTCATTTAGAGAGACAAAGTACCTAGCGCCAGGGAGGCGATGGACAGACTGTGTTGGGTTCTCCTCTGGTCAGATCACATCCAAAGTATTATGCCTAGTTCATTTTACAAAGAGGGCATCAAGAGAAGGGCATCCGGGAGAGTAAAAGGCTTGGAGACCATGTTACACCAAAGGAAGGCACTGGGGACATTTAGCCTGGACAAGGGACAAAAGCATGGTAGCTGCCCTCAAGTATCTCAAAGACTGTCATGTAGAAAAGGAATTAGAGGGAAGAACTAGAAGTGATGGATGGGATTTTTTTCAGTCGTGTCTCACTCTCTCTGACCCTGTTTGGAGTTTTCCTGGCAAAGATACTGAAGTGTTTTGCCATTTCTTTTTCCAGATCATTTTACAAATGAGGAAACTGAGGCAAACAGGGTGAAGTGACTTGCCCAGGGTGACTCTTGCTGACTCCAGGCCCAGCACTCTATGCACTATGGCGCCACCTAGCAGGCCTAAGTGGAAGCTGAGCAGTGGCCCATTTAGACTTGCTAATAAGTGAAAACTTAAACAACATTGAGAATTTTCCAAAGGTGAAATAGAGAGTTCACGGGTTTCCCTTTCCTGGGGATCTTCAAGCAAAAGCCGGGTGACTACAATTCAAATGTATTATAGAGGGAACTAGACTCAATAGTGCACTGGCAAATGTTTAACAACCAGCTCTCTGAAAACTTATGACACGTCTCTAAATTTCGTCTGTATTATTAACATTTTCTCCATCACTTTCTTAAGTCTAGACAAGCAACAAAACAATGAATCAAGCCTTGATTTGTAGCATTTGCCAGCTTTCCAAATGTAAATATTCCCTCTAAAAATTTAACAATCAGCTCTCTCAAGATATTAGGAACTGACTCCAGAACAACCTTTTTTATACCAGATGGCCTCTAGACTCCCTTCTAATATTCTGTGTTTCCTAGTAGAATAATATAAATTCCTTGAGAAAAGAAATTGTTTCCTTTTTTTATGTCTTTGCCTCCCCGGTGCCTATTGTTGCACAATACTTTGCCAAAAGCAGGCATTTAATAAATGCTAGTCAAATTGTACTCCATAAAGTTAACAGGGTATTATACTTAGTTCCCAATCTCTGAGCACCTACCAACTGGTGGTGAGAGAACGTGCCCCAGAAGCATCTTAGACAGCATGGGAAAACTGGCTTTCAAGACTGGACACAAGATGGACAAAAAAACCTACGAATCAGATAAATCCACACAGAAACAACCCTGATTTCGTTAACTATGAGAGAGCCACTGAATTTGAGAATGCTTCAAGCACTAATCTCTCTGGGAGATTCATTGGGAAGCACAGAAGCACAAAATCTCTGAACTAGAAGGAACCTCAGAGGTCAGTTCATCCAACACAAACCTGATCAGGAACCCCCTCCACAACACCACCCTTGGCAAGTAGCCCTTATGACCTCTTCCTGAAGACCTCCGGGAATCCTTCTGCATACACTGAAGCAAACTATCCCGCTTTGAGCCAGCTGTCATCGTGAGGAAGCTCTTTCTTATTCAGACTCAAAAACCTTCTCTGTCATTTTACAGAACCATAGATTTAATGTTGGAAGAAACCTCAAACAGTCCATCCTTCTCATTTTGCAAATGAGGAAACTGAGGCACAAGTCCAAGTAAATTACTCAAGGTTGCATAGGCTTAAGTAATAGGTCTAGAATTTGGACACAGTTCACAACTTTAAAATCAGAGCTCTTTCCATTAATCCATGACCTTCACTCTTAGAAAGGTCCAATCATCCTTCCACTTGACAGCTTTTCCAATATCTGAAGACAGCTCTCATTCTCCCTCTGTACCCCCACTCCCAAGCCAGACACATACCCTGTCTTCTCTTCTCCAAAACATCCCCAGTCCATTCAACCAATCCTCCCAGGGCTTTATTTCTGGTCCTGTCAACTATCCCAATTACTTTCCTTTAGATGGGTTTCCACTTTCTCAATATCCTTCCCAAAAGGGGGTCCTTTAGATTTGAACACAAGACTACAGCCATAATCCAATCAGGACAGATATACACAATCAAATCTCAAGTCAGTGATTCTGTTATCACTCTGTGATTTTTTTGGATTTCTGGGGTAAACATGGGAGATATGCCAGAGGATTTGATGGGGAGAAGGACAAAGGGGTCCTGCTTATGCTTGTCCTCAACAAAACAGCCTCCAATTTCTAGAAGCCTTTCTGACACCCTCACCAGTGGTACTGCTTCAGACAGCAGGGTGAGGACCCAAAAGCTGCCAGTCCCAGGTTCTGAGAGTCACAAATACTTATTATGGCTTTAATGGCTGGTCCTGGCTGCCTGCTGTCTTCGGATGGGACAGGTGTGTCTCAGAGGCCACTGCCGGTAGGCCAATAACTGAACTCCAGTACCCCTACATGGGTATGGGTAGATCAGAACCACCTAAGACACAGGTCAGGATTACGGGCACTGAAATCGCTGAAAATGGTCCAGTTTCCCATGTTCTATTTGCCTATTTATCTCCTGTAATTTGTCTAGTATTTCCTGAAAGGTCACTGGTTGCTGATTTCAATATTGTAGAATTTGTATAGATGCTTTAAGAGAAATGTACAAATTTCACAGGTTTATGTAGGCTTAAAGGTAATATATTTTATTGAGAGTTTCTATTCTGAGTGCACTTTGGATAGGGTTTGGGGACCAATTGACTGGAGATCAAAAATGCTTTTATGCTATTAAAAGGTTTGCTGTTTGGGATTAAAACACAAAATCAAAGGTGCTTGCATAGGTTTGGTTGGTAACCAAAAAAAAAGTGTTTTTCATTTCAGAAGCTAAACAGGGACAGACCTAGCAACAGGGAGGCTTTCTGGGAATACTGAATGCTTAGAAGAGACAGCTTAGTTGAGTGGAACCCGACCAAAATAAGGAAGGAAACTGGGTTTTTTTCATTCCTGTAACTGCTGTCAATTAGTTTATGTACCTTACTTATTAGATGTATCGTATAGATGAGAATGTTTAGAGCTGAAAGGTGCTTTAGCAGCCAACCCTAATCCAAGTCTCCCATTTTCAATTTTTTTTAGTTTAGTTTTTTTTTTTTTTGCAAAGGGGGGAAGCAGGGTAGTTGGGGTTAAGTGACTTGCCCAAGGTCACACAGCTAGTTAAGTGTCAAGTGTCTGCGATTGGATTTGAACTCAGGTCCTCCTGACTCCAGGGCCAGTGCTCTATCCACTGCACCACCTAGCCGCCCCGAGTCTCCTGTTTTACAAATGAGGAAACTGAGGCCTAGAGAGTCACTTACACAAGGTCTCACAACTAGTAAGCGCCCAAGGTCAGACTTGAACGTTAGCAGAGATGGGATCTGAACACAATTCCTCTGACTCAAAACCTCTTTCTCCCTTCATCCGTAAGAGCCCTCCTCGCTAGAACATTCCATGATTAATCTTGCTGTTGCTTTTCCAGACCTGGTATTTAATTGGGATAGGGAACTCCCAATAAGGAAACTCCTCCCATCAGTGCAGACTAGCAACTGTCTTAAATAATAATGGCTAATAATAGCTAACATTTAGATAGCATTTACTGTGTGCTAAGTACTACGATAATATTTATAGCTAACATCTTTATAGAACTTTTACTATGTTCCAGGTGCTGTGCTAAGCAGCATCAGTATTAGCATCATAGCTAGCATTTATAGAGCACCTACTGCATGCCAAGTGCAGCAATAATAATAATAGCTAACACTTGTAGAATACTTGCTATGCTCCAGGCACTGTGCTGAGCATCATTATCATCATAGCTAGCATTTATATAGCACCTACTGTATGCCAGGTACAGCAATAATAATAAAAATAATAATAGCTAACATTTGTAGAATACTTGCTATGTTCCAGGCACTGTGCAGAGCAGCAGCAGCATCATAGCTAACATTTATAGAGCACCTACTGTATTCCAGGCATACTATGTGCTAAGTACAAATATTATTCCACTTGATTATCACAACAAACCTTGGGAGGGAGTTACTGTTATTATCCCCATTTCACAGATGAGGAATGGAGGCAAACAGAGGTTAGGTGACCTGCCCAGGGTCACACAGCTGGTAAGATTCTAGCCACTGTACCACCTAGCTGCCCTCTCTTCCTGATGGGGCAGCCTACAGAACTATTAGTCTACCCATCTTCTGAGGGAAACCCAAGAGCTAAGGGGGCAGCACCCTGCTTGGGAGGACCTTCACCTTTCAATATTTAAACAGGAGTCTGTGAGGTCGCCATGCTGGAGGGGAACCTGGACAGGAAGGACTCAGACTCAGAAAGGCTCAAATCTCCTTTCTGCCTCGTCCGAACTGTGTGACCTTGGGCAAGTCACCTAGGAGACTAAACCTCAGCTTTTCATGTATAAAATAGCCCTGCCTCAGAAGGTCATTGTGAAGACAAATCTTAAAGCCCCGGGGATAACTGGGCTGCACAGTAAACAGAGCATTAGCCCTGGAGTCAGGAGGACCTGAGTTTGAATTCAGCCTCAGACACTTGACACTTAACTAGCTGTGTGACCTTGGGCAAGTCATGTAACCCCAATTGCCCTGCTTTCCGCCTTCCAAAAATGACTAAAAATTTAAAAAATCTTAAAACCCTCTGCAAATGTGACCTGCCATGATTACATGTCACCTCTGATATTTACTAGGAACCTAGATATGATCATAGGAACTTCATAGGTCACCCCCTTCATCTGAAGCCAGCAGAGGTTAGGGAGCTTGCTGGGGACCACACCGCTAACCAATGTCTGAGGCAGGACTCACCCTTCCTGACTTCTTAGCTCCGTGTCTCTGTATTTGTGTAATCACACACAGATCATTTAATCTCTCGGAAGTCTCTGTTTTCCTCATCTCTGAAATGGACAAAATAATGACCGCCTCCTCGGCTGATTCTGAAAGCTAGGGAGCATAGTGAATGGAATGCTGGCTTGGAATCAGGAAGACTCACCTTCTCGAATTCAAATCTGGCCTCAGACACTGACTAGCCAGGAGACCCTGGGCAAGTCACTTTACCCTGTTTGCCTCAGTTTCCTCACCTGTAAAATGAGTTGAAGAAGGAAATGGCAAACCCCTCCAGTATATTTACCAAGAAAACTCCAAATGGGGTCACAAAGAGTAAGACACAACTGAAAAATGACTGAATTAGAACATAAAGTGATTTGCAAACTTTAACATATTACATAAGTGTCATTTATCGTGAATAAAATAATAATATTTAGTATTCATGTAGCACTTTAAGGTTTGCAAAGTGTTTTACAAATATCTCATTTTATCCTCATGATAATCCTGGAAGATGGGTGCTATTATTCACATTTTACAGAATGGGCAAACCAGGCTGAGGAAAGTTACATGATTTGTCCGGGATTACACAGCCAATGAAAGTCTGAGGCTGGATTTGAACTCGGATCTTCTTGACTTCTGGCCCAGTGCTCCATCTACTGCACCACTTTGTTGCCTATATAATAATCTAATTAGTCCTATGAACTGCTTGCTGTCCTCCCATAAATGCCTAAGCTTTTAATAAGTATTTGTTTGTGTTTCCAATTCAACAAACCTTTGTTAGCCACCATTTACAAAGAACCAGGGATCCACGGATCACAATAATCTTAAAGAATATTACAATCTAGTTGGGGGCAAAGACAAATACATAACTAGGTATGATATAAGTTATAAAGTTTTAAAAAATGTTTGTTGAATTAAATTGAATTAAGCATGACAAACAATCCCAAAGTGCTTCCCAAATGCTGAAAAAAAAAATGGCAGCCACAGGACTGCCATAAACCCCTCTGAATTCAGGCAAGTGACTCTTCTGGGTCTTGGTTGTCTCACCTTCAAAAGGAGGGATTCTGAATGAGGACCCTGAGATTCCTTTTTTGCCATAAATCTATGATCGATGCTCACTTTGGATGTTCCTTTTCCACCCCTGTCTGCTCTCACGCCCCCCAATCCCATTATATAAGAGGAGGGTCCTGCTCATGCCCTTTCACTCCGCCATGTTCGGCTCTTTTTTCCGAAAGGCCTAGACCAGCTGCCTTCCTGGGTGCCAGGGACTGCAGGCTGCTGCCATACAGGTCCCTGGGACCCAGCCAGCTACAGCAACAACCGAGGCAAACTCTTTATCCTGCCAGACTTTCCCTGAAGCTAAAGGAAAGTCCCTCTTTGAACAGACAGGCTCATAGCCAACCCTTTCCTTCTGGTTCAGCACATGGTGTGGTTGAGAGAAGTGAACCCACCCCAGAGCTAACACTGAAGTTCCCCGAGAGCTACAGACCAGATCTGGAATCAGAGGAACTGGGTTCCAATTCTGCTTCTGTCACTTGTGTGCCTTTGGGTAGCTTATTTAAGGAATCTCTCTCAGCCTTGGTTTCCTCATCTCATAAAAGGAGGAATTGGACTAAATGCCCTTCTGTGGTCCTGTGTGCCTATGGGAAACAGTAACCAGTTGTTTCTGAAACCTGCAGTCTTTTCTATTTAAGTCGTTTAAATAGGTTTTATTTAAATAGTTTTTTTTGAAACGGACAGCATTTTTCTGGCTCAGTGGATAGAGCAAGGGGCCTGGAGTCAGGAAGACCTGAGTTCAAACGCAGCCTCGAACCCTTACTAGCCATGCAACCTTGCTTGCCTCAGTCTACTCATCTGTAAAACGAGCTGGAGAAGGGAATGGCAAACCACCGCAGTGTCTGTACCAAGAAGACCCAAGAGGGTGCCATGAAGAGTCATACCTGACTGAAAGTGACCCAGCAATAACTTCAACAACAAATCATCTTCTCCCTCATAAATGCCCTCGAGACTCTAAGGCACACAGAGATCAGAATGAAAAAGCAGAGGAGACGCAGCTATTGAGAAGACCACAAGTCCCTTGGATCTAGGCCCAGAGCACGGCAGCCCAAAGAGCTGACTGAGGGACAGCGTCTTCACAGGGTCCCATCCCCTGACCCAGCTATAAGTTCCATGATGGCAAAGGCTGGATCTCATTTAAACTTTGGTGCTCTAGGCACAATGTTCTGTGCATAGCAAGCATTTAATGATGTCTGTTAAACAGAATCATATTATTTGTAGTATATGAAGCATATGAGGCAGGTAGGGGAGTACAGTGGCTAGTGCTCACACCCTTTCACTCCACCATGTTCGGCTCTTTTCTCTTAAAGGACAAGACCAGCTGCCTTCCTGGGTGCCAGGGACTGCAGGCTGCTGCCATACACCAGCCAGCTACGGCAGCAACTGAGGCAAACCCTTTACATCATCATATTATTTGCTCTTAAATACCTATATTGCTACCGATGAGGATTATGAAGCACAGAGATGGTGAGTGTCTTAACCAATAAGGCACAGCTTGGATGTGAACCAATATGGCACAGTGATGTGAACAAGGACATCAAGTCCAGTACTCCTTCTAGCGCACAATGATCCCCACGGATCTACTATATCCCCTGAAAAATCTTACTTACAAGAAAGATTTGGAAGCCCCAATATCAGCATCAGGGCTGGTATATGTTCACTTATGTGTCTTTACCAAAAGAGGAGGGTTCCTCTGAGAGCCTAAGTGAGGAAAGCAGGGCCTACATGAGAACCTGTGACTGAGTGTCTGAGGGGGCTGGGAGGAGTGAGGGAAGGAGAAAGAGAGGGAGGAAGGGAGAGGGGGAGGGAGGGAAGGAGGGAGGAGCTCTCTCCTGGAAACAGAGTCAGTGATCTAAAAGCTAAGATCTAAGGCGGCTGCTTCCCCAACTGCCAGAGAAGGGGGGCCAGAGAGAAGACAAGCTCTCAAAGTAATTTAATCAGCAGGTTCTGGTCGTTCCTGAAATGACAATTCAATTTAAATTCTCTCTAGAACAAAGCCTTGAGGTGGCAGAGGAAAGGGTGAGAAAGACTGTGAGTGAGCACGTGTAGGTGTGTGTACGCGTGTGGGTGAATGAGAGTACAAGCACACGTGTGTGCAGGGCATGAGCATGGATGGGAAAGGAAAGTCTTTCATCCAAAAAGGGCTCAGAGGAGTGAATCCAGACTGGTTTAAGAAGATAAACCATCAGGAGGTATTTCTTCTCTGCCGCACATTTCTTCTCTAACCACACATCCCTGGCATAGACAGAAGCACAGACCGTCAGAGGGACACTGTGGCCTAGTGGACAGAGGGCTGGACTTCAGAGTCAGGAAGGTCTAAGTCTGACCATGAGTGAATCATCTACCCTCTCAGCCTCAGTTTCTTAATCTGTAAAATGGAAATTCAATTCAATTCAACATTTATAAGTGCCTTCTATGTACAAAGCACTGTGCCGAGACCTCCCTATATATATATATATATATATATATATATATATATATATATATATATGCAAAAATTGTCTCTGCCTTCAAGGAGTTCACATTCTAGTGGGGGAGCCAACATGTAAATAAATAACTAGGTCCATACAAGATGCATTGATCTCTTCTCTTTATAGATCTTGTCTCCTTGTTAGGTTTTCATGACACTGCCTATCCTGGTTGTCCAGTATCTGTGACTGTCCTTAATCCCCACTGCAAGATCTTCATCTAAATCACTAGTTACTCTGGGTGTCTCCTAAGGCTCTGTCCTGGGCCTTCTCTTTTCCCTTTATTCTATCTTATTTGATGATCTCAGCAATTAGCATCTCTGTAAAGACAGGTCTTTACTTGACCAAAAGCACAAAGGAGGCAGGTCTAGCATCTGTTGTGGTTGAGGAACAAGCAGCAGGCCCTCTTGACTGAGAGAAAATGCAAGAAGATGCGTTCTATGAAACAGGATGGGGAAAAAGTAGGTGGTAGTCAGACTGGAAAGTGTCAAATGCCGTGTTGATGGATTTGTATTTTATCCCAGAAACAACAGGGAGGCACTGAAGATTTTTGAGGGGTGAGCTGACTCGGTTGGGCACAGCTATGTGGAGGAGAGATTGGAGGAGAGCATAGAGGTATGGATACCAATTGTGTTGTTGGAATAGTCTGGGAGAGAGGTAGTCAGGATCAGAATTAGGACAGAGTATGCATGAGTGAAGAGAAGGGTATGGATGAAGAGGTGTTTGGAGCTGGAACAGACAAGACTTGGCTTGATAACTGATTAGCCATAGGGACAGGTATTAAGGGGGAAGGAAGAGTGGCAAATGATTCCAAGTTCTTGAACTTGGGTACCTAGAAGAACAGTGATGTCATCAAAACGGAAATGGGGAACTTTAAAAGAGAGACATTTGGGGAGAAATAGAATAAGATTTATGTTGGACTTGTGTAGGAGATGTCTCAAGGTAGTTAGGAAGGTTGCTGACTTAGCATGAGTTTGGGAGAAAGATGAGAGCTGGCTACATAGATTTGGGATTTGTCTTTTGCCTGTCTCACAAGGCTGTTGTGATATTCAAATGCAATAATGCGCTACAAAGTACTTTTCCATTTTTAAAAGCATCGCATAAATATCCATTTTTAGTATTAAAGCTGGAAGGGACCTTTGAGATCATTAGTATCCATGCCCCTCATTTTGCCCCTCACTCACATAGAGATGAAGGAACTGAGGCCTAGAGAGAAGAGAATGACTTGTCTAAGGTCACACAGCTAGTAAGTAATAGCACCAGGACCAGAACCCAAGTATCTTAACTCCAAGATCGTTGTTCTTTTCAGGGTCATGATATTTTGGAAATACCAGACAGGTGGCAAAGTGTATAGAGTGCTGGGCCTGCAGTCAGGAAGACCTGCATCAAATCCAGTCTCAGAAACTTAGTAACTATGTGACCTTGGACAAGTCACTTAACCTGTTTGCCTTGGAGGGAAATAGATGACTTGGTAAATAGAGCTAAGCGACTTGCCCATGGTCACACAGCTAGTATCTGAGGCTGGATCTGAACTCAGGTCTTCCTGATTCCAGGCCCAGAGCTCTTTCTACTCCCTGCCTTAAAGGAGCATTGTGGAGAAAGGTCTTATAAATCTTCAAGTTTTATTATATCAACAATGAGAAAACAAAAGAAAATGGTTTGCCCAAGATCAAACAGCGAATTAGTGACAGAGCCAGGAATAAAATCTAAATCTGGAGAAGACCATCCCGATCCTCTAGTAAGGATTGCCTTTCTTTACAGAGGAGATCCCTCGGCCCAGAGAGGCAAAGTAACTTTCCCGCGGTCACACAGCTATTCAGAAAGAGAGCTAGAATTTGGACTTGGGTCTCTAAAGTTTCTCTGTCAGAGAACAGGTATCCTCCAAGACAGCTTTGTGCTTGGGAGCACTAGGCACGGGGGAGGAGATTAGTGAGGAGTCCCTCTCCATGGGAATCGCGTGGGAAGCTAGGAAAATCCAAGAAGGGGGGTAGGGGGAGTAAAGGAAAAATTAGAGGAGAAAAGAGGAGGGGATGAAGGAATAACAAGTTTAAAGGAAGCCAAATACTGCTAAGAAGATTAAAGGTTGAAACATAATGTCTGTGGATATATGCAAATGAGGATGGAGATGAGATGAAGGGGTGGAGGACTTGTAAATGAGAGTGGGTCTCAGCGGCTGCCAATGTCAAAGGGGTGTTTGTTCAGATCTGCTAGAAATCCAGAGTCACCGAGACACTGCTTTCTGCTCAGGCTCATTTCTCAACTCCATGAGGCCTTTCCAGACCACCTCCCCCAGGTCTAGCAAAGGCTCTGCATAAGGCATCCACTTAGCAAGCTCTTTGTGAGACTGGCTAGGGATCCCTTCTCCATCTTGAGCCCTGCGTGAAGGAGAAGATAGAAGTTATGCTTAAAATCAGAAAACAACAGAAAAGGTAATTCTCTAAAAATAAAAAATAGAAAAAGAAAAAGAAAAAATGGAGGCAGTTTAAGTGGCACAGGGGATAGAGTAAGGAAGACTCATCTTCTTGAGTTCAAATCCGGCCTCAGATACTTACTAGCTGTATGACCCTGGGCAAGTCACTTTAACCCTGTTTACCTCAGTTTCCTCATCTGTAAAATGAGCCTGAGAAGGAAATGGAAAACCACTCCAATATCTCTGCCAAGAAAACCCCAAACAGGGTCACAGAGAGTCAGATGCAATGAAAAGGAATTAAATAATAACAACTAAAAATAAACAACAGGGAAACAGAAGGGAGGGATGACTATTTCCAGGCAGGGTTCAGGAAGCTGTCATTGACTTAGATGAAACTTATTAATGTGGATACTTTGTGCTGAGCTGGAAGGTCTAGGAAGGTTTAGATGGAGGCAGCAGAGACGGTACATTTATAAAATAGACAAAAGTCCCAGTGCTTGGAAGGATAGCTAACAGATCGGGTGACAGAATCAAGATTCAAAAAAAAAAAAACCATGACAGACTGGAACAGAGGGCTCGCTCTAATGAGGTTGCATTTATTCCTATTAAATCTCAAGTCTTACGTGAGGTTTTTTTAAATCCTGCACAAATATGCAACGGGAGAAGGCTCTGGAAATTATATTGGACTGCAAATGCAATAGTAGCCAGTGGGGTGCCTGGACAGCCAAAGAAACGAATGTGATCTTGGGTTGCATTAATAAAAGTCTACTTAGTGAAGTGATAATCTTGCTGTCCTCACCACAACTGGAGGATGACCTTAACTTCTGGGCACCACATACCATGAAGGACATTGACAGGCTGAAGCATGTCTGGAGGAGGCTGACCGAGATGGTGATGCCACATGAAGATGAGCTGAAGGAGAGTGGGCAAGGGGGAATATAACCTAGAGAAAATTATGGGAGCAGCCAGATAGACCAATGAATAGAGCATGGGCCCTGGAGTCGGGACGACCTGAGCTCAAATTCAGCCTCAGACACTTGACACACTATAAGAGCCGTGTGACCTTGGGCATCACTTGACTCCAATTGCCTTGCCTTGCCTTCCCTCCTCTGGAAAAAAAAAATTATGCAAAAGGGTGACGTGAGAGCTATCTTTTGGTACTGGAAAGGTTGTCACATGGCAGAGGGATTAAATTTACTCAACTTGGCCCCAAAGGATGCTACTAGGAGCCACTAGATATTGTAAAGAGAACAATTTTGATTTGGTATAAGAGCTTCCTAATAGTTTTTCAGTTGTTTTTCAGTCGTGTCTGAATCTTTGTGACCCCATCTGGGATTTTTTTGGCAAAGATAATGGGAATGGTTTGCCATTTTCTTCTCCAGCTCATCTGACAGATGAGGAAACTGAGGCAAGCAAAGGTAAGTGACTTGCTCAGGGTCACACAGCTAGGAAGTGTCTGAGTTCAGATTTGAACTCAGGTCTTCCTGACTCCAGACCAAGCTTTCCACGCACTACAGCTAGAACATGGTCTTAATCTGGAAGCAATAGGTTCATCAGTTCTCAATCACTAGAGGTCTCCAAGCGAAGGCTGAAAGACCATTTGCTGCTTATGGGGTGGAGGGGAGTCCTGACCAGGTATGGGTTGGATGAGAAGGTCTTGAGAGTCTAATAGTCTGTGCGTGTTCTGCTCATGGGGTGAGGGGGGGGCAGGGTTGGGCACATGGGTGGTGGGTGCTCATCTGCTGCCTCTTGGTCCTTAGCTAGGGCTCCAAACCTGCTCATACAAGGTCTTTCCTGCTTCTCCCACCCCACCCCCACCCCCAGGCCCACCCGCACCTGTTCTTCACACACTCTCTCCCTTTTAAAGCTACCTTGTATTATCACTGCTAGCATTTATACAGCACTTTCAGGTTTGCAAAGCACTATATACATATTAACTAATTTGATCCTCGAGACAGCCCTAGGAAGTAGGTGCTATTATTACCCCCATTTTACAGATAAGGAAGCTCAGAGATATTAAGTGGCTTGCCAGTATCCTGCAGCTAGTATCTGTCTGAAGCAGGATTCAGTCCAAGTTCGCACCGCTATCCTCTGGCCCACCTCAATGCTTCTCTATATTTTGTATTCACAAAAGGCAGTATAATGACCAGAGTTGGCCTTGGAATCAGGAAGACTCGAGTTCAAGTCCCACCTCAGATACTTACTAGCTGTGTGACCCTGGACATGTCACCTAACCTCTGCCTCAGTTTACTGAAATCTAAAGTGGGGGAAATAATAACAGCCTTCTTCCCAAGGTTGCTGTGAGGATCAAATGAGTTAACATATGCAAAGTGTTTTGTAAACCTTATAGCACTATGCTGTTAACTATTATTATTAATTATTTGCACACACGTGTCATTCCCCACCCCTCAGAAAAAAAATTGGTCAGCATTTATACAGAACCTAAAATTTACAAATCACTTTCTGTATGTGGCTCTTTTGGGGGGAAGGGGGAAGGCAAGGCAATTGGGGTTAAGTGACTTGCCTGAGATCACACAGCTAGTTAAGTGCCAAGTGCCAAACGTCATATCTGAACTCAAGTCCTCCTGACTCCAGGGCCAGCGCTCTATTCACTGTGCCACTAGTCGCTCCACACTTTACATATGTTAAGTCAATTTATCCTCACACCAACCCTGGGATGTAAGTGCTTCTTATAATAATATCATCATTTCACAGATGAGGAAACTGAGTCTGAGAAAGGTTAAGTGACTTGTCCAGGTTCATACGTCTGAGATTGGATTTGAACTCAGGTCTTCCTGACTGCAAATCCATCACCCAATCTACAACAGTAGAATATAAGCTGCTTGAGTATGACTTTGTTTTTGTATCCCCAGTACCTTGAACGAAGAAAACTTGAACAAGTTTGTGAGATTGAAATGAATTGAATTAGGTAGCTGTATCTGTTAGTCAGTGAATAAGCATCTATTAGACACTCATTATCTTCCAGGCACTGTGCTAAGTGCTGGGGATACAAAATGAGTCAAAAGGTAGCACCTGCCCTTCAGGAGCTTACAATCTAATGGGGGAAACAAGAAACAAACAAATATGTACAAACAGGCTATGTACAGGATGAGCGGAGAATAAATAGCAGAGGCAAGGGGCTAGAATGAGGAGGGGGTGGGAAAGACTTCCTGTAGAAGAGGAACCTTTTTTTGTTGAGATTGTGTTAGGAAGCCAGTAGGCAGAGATAAGGAGGGAGCGCATTCCAGGCATTGGGGACAGCCAGAGAAAATGCCCAGAGCCAAGAGATGGAGGACTTGTTCAGGGAATAGAAGGTAAGCCAGTGCCGCAGGATCAAAGAGTAGTGATGGGGAGGAAGCCGTAAGAAAACTAGAATGGTAGGAGGTTGTGAAGGGCTTTGAATGTCAAGCACAAGATTTTGCATTTGATCCGGGAGAGGAAAAGGAAACACCAGGGTTAATCAAGTTGGGCAGAGAAGGTTGTGTATGCGTGACACCGTCAGACCTGGGCTCTAGCTGAACTGAGGATGGATTGGAAAGGGGAAGGGTTTAAGGGTAAGCAGAGCCACCAGGGTGTCTAAGGTGCCTACAAGCTCAAACATTCTAGAGGTCTCTAAGACAACCTAATCCTGGAGCAGCTTTCTTAGAAACCAACCACCCACCCACTCAGTTGGTCATGATGCTCTCAAGAGACCAACTGGTATTCCTGTGGCCTCCCCCACACATCAGGTTACAGAAGGTCAGCCTCACTCTTGAAAACAAGGGAGAGAAGCAGAGAAACATGAGGAAAACAGAAGGCAGCCAAAAGGATAAGGGGAAGGGAAATTAGATGCAAAGCTTCGAAAGCACATGGACAGAGACCCTCTGCAAACCAAAACTGACAAGGCATTCCCACCTTCTTGTTACCCTTTCACCCCAAGTAGACAGCGGCAAAGGCCCTTTAGCCTAGTTACAGTGGTAGGAGGCATTTAACTAACCTCAGTCTTGGAGGAATTTTGAGAAATAATGACCCATGGGACGTCTGTAAATTGAGAACTAGTTTCAGGAGAGCAGGGAACCGCAGGCTTTAATAAAGTGGGTCTCACATGAAAGTCAAGTTGCCTGGGCGGTCTTAGTCCTGCTGGGACTCATCTCCTATTACAGGCAGGAGAATGGACGGAGAGCAGAGGCCAGGGGCCTGAAAGAGGCAGAGAGTCCACGAAGAGACTTGGCAAGTGGGTGGGACAGTCGTAACTGTAGCTTTCAAGATGAAGAAGCTTAGCACCCCCGTGGAAGGAGGGACAAGGGGAGGGGGATGGCAGACAGAAGCAGGAAGGAAGATTCTGGGACCTGCCCCCCATATTACATGCACCTAGCCTCACAGGGCAGCATGTCACATGGTAGCACAGACTGGCATCCTTCGTGTGGGCTCTTTCCAGACATCTGATTTCATGAAATAATTTTGCTCTCTCTAATGAGATGAGGAAGGGAAAGAAACAGGGAAAGAGAAAGAGAGAGAGAGAGAGAGAGAGAGAGAGAGAGAGAGAGAGAGAGAGAGAGAGAGAGAG
>CM053593.1:134089407-134107491 GCA_028646575.1 Pseudocheirus occidentalis
AATACCTTTAACTTGTTCCAAAAAGTCTCTATTAGATAACAAGGCTCATTGAACCACAGGTCAGGAGAGCTCCAAGGGGTCTTAGAATGCAAAGAGCCAGTCCAAACCAGCTAGACTTTGTGCCCTGGCCCCTCTGGCAGTCTGGAAAAGCCAAATGGCCCCTTCTCAGAATCATGGTTTTAAATAACTGAAAGAAATAATAAATTTCAGTTAAAGGTTAATGAAAAAATGATGTAAATTTTTTTCCTGTTCAAGTTCACAGATTTCCTGAAATCTAATTGCAGAAAAAAGCAGTTCATGGCCTCCTAGTTAAGAACCCCTGATCTAGGCCAACCCTTTCATTATACAGAGGCCAAGTTAGGTGAGTGGCCCAAGGTCACACAGATGGTTCAATTCAATTCAATAAGTATTTATTATTTGCCTACTGTGTGCCAGGGCAAGAACCCAGGTCTATTTGATTAGGGGAAAGGGGGAGTCAGGGAAGAGGGAGGGATCAAAGGATCATGTAATCCAATTTGTAATCACGTAATCCAATCATGTAATCACTGGAGCACAGTAAGACTGGCCTCCTGGAGACCCCAATCTGAGGTAACTGCCAGACTCCTTCCTGTATGCCTAATAGTGTGCCATCTTGTACCTTCTCCTAAAGAAGGAAAGGGAGGGAGAAAATAAGCATTTATTAAGTGCCTGCTATAAAGTGCTTTACAAATATTATCTCATTGACTCTTGTAACAATCCAGGGAGGTAGGTGCTATGATCTTCATAGTAGTACCTATGAAGGTGAGGAAAACGAGGCAGCAGTTAAGTGACTTGCCCAGGGTCACACAGCTAGGAAGTATCTGAGGCTGGATTTGAATTCAGGTCTTTCTGACTCCTGACCGAATGCTCCATCCACTGTACTACCTCGCTAACTGAGTGTACCAGGAAGGAACTGGAGCTCTTTAGCAGAGAGAGCAGAAGACATCAAAGTCTTTAAATGTCTGAAGGGCTGTTGTGTGGAAGTAGGATTAGGCTGCATATGTTTAACTCTAGAGAGAAGAAACATTGTGGCAGACTGGATAAAAAGGACTGGTTATGAGAAAGGACAGCTAGACGGTACCTTAGTGTACAGAGCACCAGCTCAGGAAGACCTGAGTTCAAATCCGGCCTCAGACGCTTCCTTACTGGGTGACTCTGGGCAAGTCACTTAACCCTGTTTGCCTCAGTTTCCTCATGTGTAAAATGAACTGGAGAAGGAAATGGCAAACCACTTCAGTATCTCTGCCAAGAAAACCCCAAATTGGGTCATGAAGAGTACTGTATTGACCAACAATGTGTATATAAAAAGATACATACAGAGTAGATGGAAAGTGACTTCAGAGGAGAAGGCACTAGAAGCTGGAAAAGGAAGAAAAGGGGCCTTGAGAAAGACCCCTAACTGTAGGGAACTTTTCGATAAGTCACTTGAACCCCCTGGACCATCGTTCCCTGAACTCTGACCTGCTTGGGCTCTCTTCAGTGGCTTCTGAGGATGCTTCTAGTTCTAGAGCTGAGAGTATGACTCATCCAGGGTCAGACAGTTAGTAAATCCCAGAACCTCCTAGAAAGAGGCTTTGTGCATTCCATGGATTACACACCTCAGTACTGTCGTGGCCTAGTCATTCATATTTTAAATGTCCTCAAGCGCTTTGAAGAAAGGAGTCCAGAGAGGCCCCAAAATAACCTGCACTTCTTGGAGCTCGAAGCCTCCCTCCTGCCCTGGGGACACCTGTACCTGGCCACCCCCACTGGACTTCCTCTACTTGGCTTTTACAAGGAAAATTCCTGCAAATCTTTCCCTTCTGGCTCTCCCACCAAGCAAGTTGAAATTATACCAATACTAATGTTGGTATGTTTTAGTACTTATTTCATGAGTACAGTTATTATATCTGAGTTGTATCTGACTCTTCATGACTCCTTTGGGGGTTTTCTTGGAAAAGATACTGGAGTGATTTGCTATTTCCTTCTCCGGCTCATTTTTACAGATGAGGAAACTGAGGTAATCAGGGTTAAGTGACTTGCCCAGGGTCACACAGCTAGTAAGTGTCTGAGGTCAGATCTGAACTCAGGTCTTCCTGATTCCAGTCCCCATGCTCTATCTGCTACACCACCTAGCTGCCCATAAAATTTTATCCATACTAATAAAAACCCAAAGTATGCCCCAAACAACATCTTATACTTGCTCCCCATCCCCCCTGCATACACACACACACACACACACACACACACACACACACATGCAGCGTTCATCCCTATCTCTGAGCTTCCCACCCCCCAGCTTTAATACAGGGTGTGAGGCTGGCTTTTCTCCTAGCCACCAATTCCAAGGCAAACCCTCTCCTTTGGGGGGATGGGAAGGACCACGATACTCAGCCATCATTTCTACTTGTCAGCTGTGTTGTCAGAGGGTGGGGTTGGCGCAGAGCCCAAGCCAGCCTTTACAAGACACATTTGGGGGCTTTCCTTCTGGAACTAGCAGGACTTGGCATTGGCTTCCTTCCAGTTCTGGCTAGGATTGAATACACCCCCTTCCTTCTCTCTTCCAAGAGGCCTAGACAACAATCCACATAGCTGGAGTCGGCAGCTGTTATCGCTCTTCCTTACTCCCTCCATCCTTCCCTCTCTTGGTCCCCTCCCCCCACCTCACCCTCCCCAGCTACCACCACTTCTCCTAGACTGAAATTCTACCTAACCCTTCCCTTATCTGTTGTTCTTTCTCTCTCCAGATCATCCCTGGCTTCCAGCACCAGGGTTCTAGGAGCTTCCTTTGGTCTATTTATAGCAATAGGCGATCTTTTCTGGAGAACCAACACCCCTTCCCACCATTCGTCTTCAGCTAGCTTCTGAATGATTCAATCAGCATTTTAAGAGATGGAAGAAAAAGGACATGAATTCATTCAACCGATCAACAAACATTTATTTAAATACCTACTGGGTGCATTGTGCTACTCTAAGAACCAGAGGAAATACAAAACTTAGACGAGCCAGAGGTCCCTGCCCTCCTGGGGCTTACAGTCTAGTAAGGGAATAAGATGCAAACATGAATAACTCTGAAACATATTAAGTGCATTAGCAAGTAGAGATCTAAATGCTACTTAAGGAGAAAATGAATGAAAAGAATGCCAGAAGTGGGGGTTCCAGCCAGCCATTCATAAGCTATAATAAGATATTTAATGTTGGAAAGGATAATCTAATAATACTCCTCATTTTGAGAGTCCAGTCCCAAAGAGTGACTTGACAAAAGCCACACAGAACAGGATGACCAATCTGAGCCCAGATCTGCCAAGTTTCTTGCCACTGCAAGGCCTTAAGGAACCATCTAAAATGAAGACTTGTTTGGGGAGAGAGAGAAGAGGCAGCCTGAGATGAATACCTCGGATGTCACTTTGGCCCCTTCCCAGACAATCTACTTTCTAATAAATATGACAGGTCTCTTAGACTGTATTGACCAATGAGCCAGCAAAATCTAGAGTACTGGGCAAGTCCTTGTTCTTAGTCAGAGAGCTCTGTCCTTCACTGAGATTGGTTAACATCTCACGACAAAAGACTTTTCCCAGAAAGCCTTGGGACAAAACTGAGCTGCTTACCTCCAAAGGCTTCTGGCTATGCCCAAGATTTCGGTGCCCAATGTTCTCCTCCTTTCTGGTCACCAGCTCAGTCCTTCCTCCCACTCCTATCATACAGACACCCTCAATCTGCCTTTCTCCTACAAACTGTCCCAGAGGAAGAAGTTGGCTCTGCCAATCCATCCCTCAAGGTTAACTTTGACTTGTCCCCTACTCTTGTCTCTCATATCCAATCAGTGACCAACTACTTTGGATTCCTTCCCTACAACACGTCTCAGGGTCTGCCATCAGCTGAGTGGAAAGACCTCATTAGCGGCTGCCCAAAGCAGGGCAAGAGTCTTCTTAGAGACATCTCGGTGGTGAAGTGGATAGAGCGCCGGACTTAGAATCCAGACAGACTTGCTTAGGACACTTGCTACCTGGGTGACCCTAAGATTCAAGGCTTAGTTTCCTTATTTGTAAAATGGAAATAAAAATAGTAACTAGGGTTTTATGGAGATCAAATGAGATAATATTGTGAAGTGCTTTACAATACTTAAAGTGCTAGACAAAGCCCCCTCTATGATGAAGATCCTGATATCTATCTGTCTCCCACCACCAAACCATTTTTCATGCCAATACCAGAAGCATCTTTCTTGTGGATACATCTGGCCAACTGAATCCTCAAATAAGAATATCTTCAGCAGATCCCTACTGCCTCCCAAATAAAGTTCAAACTCCTTTGCCTGACATTCAAAGCCAAAATGACCCAGAACCCAGCCTACATTTTCAACCTTATCGCATCCTACTGACTCCACCCAAACTGGACCACTCAGTCCCTGCAGAAGAGGGAAAGTGAAAGAAACTCCCCTGAGCTGGGAGCTCCCACACACTGACGTCTGACTTCTTTTTCTTTATTTATTAAATATAAGAGCTGGAAAAGGTTCAAGAAGCATTTTTTGTTTTTGTTGTTAGTCATGTCCAACTCTTCATGACCCTGTTTAGGGTTTTCTTGGCAAAAATACTAGAGTGGTTTGCCATTTCCTTCTCCAGTTCATTTTACAGATGGGGAAACTGAGGCAAGCAGGGTGAAGCGACGTGCCCAGGCTCACACAGCTAATTCTGAGGCTGGATTTGAACTCAGGTCTTCCTGACTCTAGGCCCAGCCCCCTAGGCACTGTGCCACCCAGCTGCCCAAATCAATACCCAAATCTCTTCCATAACATCCTTGATAAGTGATCATCCATCCTCTGTTTAAAGACCAATTCCCCAGTTGCAAAGAAAACACCAGCTCCAGGGAAATCCCATAGCCCTTCTGGATCATTCTGCTCTTTAGGAAGCACTTCCATAAATCTGCCTTCTTGCTGCTGCTTCTTTCTACCCACTGTTCTTCTGCCCTCTGGGGTCAAGCAATGCCAATCTAATTGCTTTCCCATTATGTTCTTTCAAATATGCTGAGACTTTTAACGTGTCTCCCCAAAGCTAAACATCTCTAGTTACTTCAAGAGCAGCTCATGCGTCATGGTTCCTAGTCCCAACCACCTCCCTGAGGCACCTGCACCATAATGGTCACCACAAGCTTCGAGCCTGTCAGTCTTTCCTCAAATGTGGCAGCCAGCACTCTGGCTCATTACAGTGGGACCATCGTGCCAATAATAACAGCAGACATTTACAGAAGGCTTAATGAGGGGGTGCAAAGCACCTGGGATATTCTCATCTAATCTGAACAATCCTGCCTCTGGAATAGGTGTCATTACCATCCCTCCCTTATCAATGAAGAAGCTGAGCCAGAGCTAATCCACTTGCCCCAGGTCACACAGCTTAGTTTCTGCAGTGGGATTCACACCCTGGACTTCCTGACTACAGTCCCAGGTCTCTGTCTACTCCCCAACGTCTTGTATTCTCTCTCCACTTCTCCATATTGCCTCTATTCTTTATTTTTTTAGGCAATTAGGGGTAAGTGACTTGCCCAGGGCCATGCAGCTATTGCTTTGACTCTTTTAAAAAAAATTTTAATTTATAGAATAAAACAAGCATTTCTATAACACAGTACAATAAAAAAGATGATTGTACATGAAAATGCAAATCTGCTATGCACAGATTGCTATTTTTTTCAAATATACAAAAAAATTATTGTGTAAATTTCTTTTTTACTTCCTTCCTTCCCAAATGGCTACCATTACATACAAATCACACACACACACACACACACACACACACACACACATACACACACGTGTGAAATTCTATACATTTATTTATCAGTTCTTTCTCTGGACACAGATAGCATCTTTCTTCATGTGTCCTTTATAGTAAATTTGGGTATTTATACTAGATAAAACAACATTTGCTTCAAAGTTGTTATTAAATATTGCGTCTATTATTAATTATTTTTCTTCATGTATTACATGAGGTGTAATAGATGGCACAATGACTAGAGTGCTAAGGCCTGGGATCAGGAAGACTCATTTTCTTGAGTTCAAATCTGACCTCAGACACTTACTAGCTGTGTGACCCTGGACATGTCATTTGCCTCTGTTTTGCTTCAGTTTCCTCATCCATCAAATGAACTAGAGAAGGACATGGCAAAGCATTCTAGTATTTCTGTCAAAAAAAACCCTACAAGGCAGCTAGGTAGTGCAGTGAATAGAGTACCATCCCTGGAGTCAGGAGCACCAGAGTTCAAATGTGGCCTCAGATACTTAACACTTACTAGCCGTGTGACGTTGGGCAAGTCACTTAACCCCAATTGCCCTGCCTTTCCCCTTCCAAAAAGGCCAAAAAAACAAAAAGAAAAAGAAAACCCCAAAATGGGGTCACAAAGAATTGAACATGACTGAACAACAACAAAGAGATGTTTACTAGTAGTGGATCTCAATCTAGAACCCAGGTCTTCTGACTTTTTCTTTCTTCAAGACCTAGTTCAAATGTCAGCTTCCTCCATGAAAAATTCCCTGATCCATTTAAAAAAAAAGAATCTGAATGAAGAGAAATACTAAAGCCTTACTTGATAATAATAATTATAATTATATTATATATTCATAACATGATATTTTATATTATAAAATGAAGAATAATTATTATAATATATAACATAATGTAATACAAGCTCAGTGCTTAATACAATAACTGGCACATGGCAGGCACTATTGAATTGAAGTGAATTAGAATTTCCTGAGCTCATTAGTCATTAATTCACTCTCCTACCTGCAATTACCTTGTATTTATCTATACAGCTATTGTATCCCTGCCATGGACTGTAAGTTTCTTGAGGCCAAGAACTATCTACTCTTAGGGGGCTTTGCACTAAGCCTGGCAAATAGTAGGTGCTTAATAAAAGTATGTCAAATTGAATTTCTAGACTTGCCTCCTATTCACTGTATAATCTTAAGAAGGTTATCTTACTCCTTCCTGCTACAGCTTCCATTCCTAACTCCGTACAAAATGGACTCTAGAAATAGCTACTCAAACTAACAAGCATTTATTAAAGGCTTACTGTATACTGAGCACTAAACACGGCACTTGGGGGGTACAAAGACAAAATTAAAATGAATCCTGCCCTTAAGGGGCTAACATCCTACAGGAAGGCTATGAGCACACACACACTCACACACACACACACACCCATATACACATATATGTATGTGTGTAAATACATGTGTGTATGTCTATATGTACATGTGTATATACATATGTATATATGCAGGTATGGGTGCAGGTATGGGGGGGTGTGTCCGTGTGTATGTGTGTGTGTGTATATGTGAGAGAGGAGAGAGAGAGAGAGAGAGAGAGAGAGAGAGAGAGAGAGAATGAATGAGGAAGGAGATCTACAGGACCCAAAGTTTCCCAGAATGGGGTGGGTGGAAAGGGTCTCCACTCTCCAACAGAAGCCCTAGATTCCCCCCACTTTCTCTGATATGGTCAGCCTGTTAACCACAGCCATCTTGGCTGCATTGGGAGAAGGGGCCTTTCCTTTCTATCGATTTTTCTTCCCCCAGTGAGAAGACAAATCTGTTTCCTCTCAGCCAGAAGGCCTCAAGCCATGGTTACTTACATTAGAGTAATTAAATTCCCACTGCTAGGGAGACTCGGGAGATAAAGGAGAGAGGACATACCTCATGCCAAGGACTGAACTGAAGGGCGGACAGGAAGGGAGGGAGGAAGGGAATTTTGGCTGGAAGGGCCTGTCACAGATTTCTCCTGATAGTGCTAAAATCCACTTAGCAATAAATATCTTTACAGGTTCTCACCTGTTGGAGCAGAAGGTGATGAACCCTCCCTAATCTACCCTTCCAAAAGTATTATACTCATCCTCTGCAAACAGATGGACTTTTACTGAATGATCAAGTCTACAAGCTGGAGAGAGTCTTAAAGGCCATTTAATCCAACTGATGCCTTTGACCAGGAAATCAATAAGTAGTCAGCCAGCCTTCTCCTGAAAAAAATCCAGTGAAGTGGAGCTTACTACCTCCCATTCCACTTTTGGATTGCTCCGATTATTAGAAAGTTTTCCTGATATGAAGCCAAAATCTGCCTCTGAAATTTCTACCCATTCCTCCTAGGTCCTCTGGGGCCAAGCAGAATAGCCTGACCGTCTTCTGCGAGGCAGCCTTCAGATAGACAGATTGACGGCTATCACGTACATCCCCACCGTGTCTTCTTTTCTGAAGGCTAAACATCTCCAGTTCTTTCATCAGTCCTTCACAAGACAAGGCTTTGAGCCTCTTCTCTGTCCTGCTTGCCCTGCTCTGTCATTGCCTCTTTTAAAACACAGTGTGTCCAGAAGAAGAACTAGAACAAGCATTTACTAAATGCCTACCACGTCTCAACCATGGTGCCAAGTGCTTCTCAAATATAATTTCATCTGATCTTCACACGAACCTGGAAGGAAGGCACTATTGTTATTCCCCTTTTACAGATGAAGAAACTGAGGCAGGCAGGGGTCAAGTGACTTGCCCAGGTTTACATAGGTAGCAAGTGTCTGAAGCTAGACTTGAACTCAGGTCTTCCTGACTCCAAGTTCATGGTTCCATCCACCGCACCACCCAACCACTTCACTGGCCACTATACTCCAAATAGGCTCTAATCAGGAAAAAGAACAGTAGGATTATTATCTTCCTCGTTCTAAGCTCTATGTTTCTAATAATGCAGCCTATGATTGCAGTGAAAACCAGCTCAAGAAAGAGAAAACAATGAGCCCTACCTTGACAATTTCAAGTCCTGCCTGCCACATCCTGGTCACAACTATTCAGTGCACTCTCTAAGACTATATAAATCAAAGAACAGTTGCCTATCTGCAACGGCAAAAGAGGTTTCCTGACCCAGAATTTCCTAAATGAATAAAATCATAGGTCCATTCCCCAAAAAATCACTTTTTGGCTGCCACATCCCACTGGCCATCTTGAAGGATCATCACTATTTGTGATATATTTGGCCTATTGCCAAATATAATTCCTTCCTAAGAGTACCATTTGAAAAGACCATTATTTTATAAGACAAAATCTTTCCTTCTCTCAGTATACTCCACCACGGGATTCTAGTTCATAAAGTTTTCAGGCTCCTTAATTTCCAGGGATGAATTTTCAGGTGGACATCTAGGCATTCCTCATGTCCAGGCTGTACTCTCCACTCTCTAGACTTTTTTCCCAACATACTCATTCCTTCATCTCATCTTCCCCTCCCCTTTTTCAGCTTTTGTCCTCCCCCATTAAAATGTAAGCTCCTTGAGGGGAGGGACTGTCTTTCTGCTTATATTTTTACATTCCCAGCACTACGTCTGGTTCATAGGAAGCACTTTATAAGTGTATATTGACTGACCGACAGAGATCAGTTCTAATGCTCTGCTCTAATTATACCCTTCAATACCTCCCCATTTTCTAACACATAAAAGTCCAATGGAAGAATGTTAATTGCTTATAAGTAGACCCAGCCACTATAATAAAAATGACACTATTGCCTAAATTAATTTATTTATTCCGTGCCATACCAGCCAAGCTACCATAGGATGACTTTATAGAGCTAGATAAAACAATAATGAAATTCATCTGGAGGAACAAAAGGTCAAGAATCTCAAGGGAAATGATGCAAAAAAAAGTGGAAGGAAAAGGACATACAGTACCAGATCTCAAAATATATGACAAAACAATAACCATTAAGACTACTTATGGAGGGAGGGAGAGAATTTAGAACTCAGATTTTTTTTTAAAATGAATGTTAAAGACAAAAAGAAAGAAATCAATTTGATCCTGGTTAAAAAATAGAGAGGTCAATCAGTGGAACAGATTGGGTATGTGATATATCGAAGCAAATGAACCTAGAAGCCTAGTAGTATTCAACAAATCTGAAGATCCCAGCTACTTGGGGAAGAACTCACTATCCAACAAAAACTTCTGGGAAAACGAGAAAGAACTCTAAGAGAAACTGAAATTAAACTAAGACCTTGTACCATAGGCTAAATCTAGGAAGTAGATAGAAAATGGATATAAAAGCTCACATCATAAATCCATTAGAGAAACAAGGAAGAAATTTCCTTTCAGATCAGTGGATAGAGGAAGAGTTCATGATCAAACAAGAAATAAGCAAGATCTCAGAAGATAAAAAGAATAATTTTGATTTCACAAAATTGGAAAGATTTTGCATAAACAAAACCAATATGTCGATTAACTGGGGGGAAATCTTTACAGCAAGTTTTACTGATAAAGATCTCATTTCTGACACATGTAAGGCATTGATACAGATTTATAAGAACGAAAGCCATTCCCTAAGTGATAAATGGTCAAAGGATATGAACAGGCCGTTTTCAAAGGAAGACACCAAAGCTATCAGAAGTCATATGGAAAAATGTTCTGAATCACTAATAATTAGAGACTTGTCCATTAAAGTAAGTTTCATGTTCTACCTCACAGTGATCAGATTGGCAGAGTTGGCAAAAAAAAGGAAAATGACAAATGTCAGAGGGGATATGGGAAAACAGGCACATTAAGACATCATTGGTACAGCTGTGAATTGGCCTGACTCATCTGGAAAACAATCTGGAATTATATCCAGGAAACGTCACCAAACTGTGACTCTTGGACACAGTGATACCACTATTTAGGCTATAATCCAAAGAGATGAAAGAAAAATAAAAGGACTTATATGCACAAAAATAAATGCTTGCAAATTGAAATTTTTAAATTGAATTAAAAAAATTTAAAAGTCCAAACTTTTTAGTCTATTATTCATGGCCCTGGAGTGATCATCCTTTAATATATATGGTATCTTCTCCATGATCCTTTCAAGTTAGAATGATACATCCTTCCTGAGATATCATGCAGCCCTTTGTCTGGACTTCTGCCATGCACTCAGCATGTTCAAGTTTTATGTATTTATGTATGTAATTTATGTAGTAGAGTTATTTTGTACATGTGCCATGTTCTCTCACTGTAAATGAGGCTCTCTATAAGGGCTGTGGGACTTTAATTCTCTGGGCCCCCATTTCCTCATCTATAAAATGACCAAATTAGACTAAATGACCTTTAAGTTCCCTTCCAATTCTACCATTCTGTGTTGTATAAAAGATAAGTGTACATCTGGGCCCTGGGCAAGTCCATCATCTTCTCAGGGTACCAAGCAAATCTCTAAGACTCAGAGATGCATCTGCTCTGTACCTTGAGGAAGGTAATTTCTTTCTTCCCTGGGAGTTCCCTAGAACAATGAAATCACAGGCTCTGTCCAAAAAAAAAATACATGCACCTAAACATGCATGTACAGCCAGATTCCAATTAGTGCCAATAGTGAGTGGGGAAGAGGTCATATGTATTGGAATTTGTACTTTTTGAAGCTATGATTATCTAAAATATGATGATGTGTTCCAGCCCAATGGGAATATGCTTTGTCCATTTTAATAAAATGATTACTTTACAAGATTCCTTTTTTGTACTAATCAGGACCTAGCTACTCTGTGTGAGTGTGTGTGTGTAAACATTGAACTTGTATAGACATCTACATGTATTATATCTTATCTATACCTTGCTTCGTAGACATTTGTTTGCATGCTGTCTCCCCTATTAGATTGCAAGCTCCTTGAGGGCAGGAACTATCTTGCCTTTTTTTCCCTATTCCCAGCACTCAGCACAGTGTGTGGAACATGTTGCTGTTTTTGTCGTCGTCATTCAGTCTTGTCTGATTCTTTGTGACCCTTTTGGTTCATCATTTCTTTCTCCAGTTTATTTTACAGATGAGGAAACTGAGGCAAACAGGGTTAAATGACTTGCCTAGGGTCACATAGCTAGTGCCTGAGGCCATATTTGAACTCAGATCTTCCTGACTCCACGCCTCCACTCTACTCACTGCATCATCCAATTGCCCCACCTGGCATATAGTAGGCATTTAATAAATGTATGTTGGTTGATTTTGATAACATATATTTTTGTGTCTTCTCCAATTCAATAATTTCAACAAACATTTATTAAGTATCTGCTGCATGCAAGGATAGAAATCTATCCATCACTGGGTACTTATTAAGTACCTACTATGTATGCTACTCTGTGTTAGGCCCTGGGGACAAAAATCTATCCATTAACAAGCAGTCTTTTAAGCTCCTTCTTTACCAACAGGCGTTAGTTAATGCAAGGTCTTGGGGATACCAAGATGAAATCCAGAATGATCCCTGCCCTCAAGTCACATAAATCCTTTTAGAGATACAGACATATAAATAAAGACAAAGCAGAGCAATACAAAGGAGGGGTAGGATGAACCTAGCATAGTGCTCTCCATAAAACAGGCTCCTAATAAATTTATTTGTTGGATTCAATTGAATAGAAACAAATCCCCAGTGGATTAGACAATGAAACAGCCTTCTCCCACCCCGACCTCTAGCAAAAAAAAAGAGAAAAAGAGAGAGAGAGACAGAGAGACAGAGACAGAGACAGAGAGAGAAAGAGAGAGAGACAGAGAGAGAAGGAGGGGGGGAGAGAGAGAAAGAGAGAGACAGAGAGAGACAGAGACAGAGACAGAGAGACAGAGAGAGAGACAGAGACAGAGAGAGAGACAGAGACAGAGAGAGGAGAGAGAGACAGAGAGAGAGAGAGGGAGAGGGGGAGGGAGAGAGAAAGAGACAGAGACAGACAGAGAGAGACAGAGAGAGAGAGACAGAGAGAGAGACAGAGAGAGAGAGAGGCAGCTCTTTGGCTGCCTGCCTGCCAGACCCTCTGGGGTGGGAGGAAGGATCTGGGTCAGGGGTAGCATCTCAGGAAATGGAAGAGAAAAGAGAAAAATTAAGGAATGAACATTTTCAGGGGAACAATCACAGCAATTGGTTTTGAAATGAAGCTATAATTTCATTGGTATAGGGAAGAGTAAGCGAGAAAACTTCCCCTACCAGGGTGGCTTTAAGAGTTGGAAGTGACTTGCCCAGAGTCACACAATCAGCATGTGTGTGTGATCAGCAAGGCAGGGCTTGAACGCAGGTTTTCCTGACTTTGAGAACAGTGAACTATCCTTTTCTTCTGCAACAGTGTTTGAATTTGAAAATCACCCACAGTCTTAAAGAAATATGTAAATCCATCAGTAGCCACCGAAAGTGACCTTCATATACAGGGGAATTTGAGAAGGTTGAGGATTTGTCAAAGGCCAAGGCTGGGTGGCCATCATTTTTAGAGGGAATTTTCCCATTTATCATCACTCCTTGGACTAAGAGATGGGTGGAGATTGGACAGAGTGGGGCAGGGGGGAGGAGGGAAGGGGCGGACAGAGAAGGGGAAGGAGAAATTAGCTCTGCTAATTTATTAGCTATTTGACCTGACAGTTTCTTCATCAGTCAAATGGAAGGGGGTTGGGCATCACTCAATCTCCGAGGATTCCTCCAGTTTCCATGCTATCTATGTGACATATCACTCTCCAGAAAAGCCTAGAATTATAACTCCCAAAGAGGCCAACCGGCCAACCCTAACCCGGGAGCACCAATCCCCTCTATGACATAGAATAATAAAACGTTTATATTATAAAATAATATAGAATTCTATAAAAGACCAAGAAAGGACCTTAAATAATCTTGTTCCGCCTCCCCATTTTATTTTTCTTTTTGGAGGGGGGAAGGCAGGGCAGTTGGGGTTAAATGACTTGCCCAAGGTTACGTGGCTAGTAACTGTTATGTGTCTAAGGTCAGATTTGAACTCAGGTCCTTCTGACTCCAGAGCTGGTTCTCTATTCACTGCACCACCTAGCCACCATCTACTACCACCCTATTATATTGATGATGAAACCAAGGAGAAGAGAGCAGATGAGACTTGCCACGGGTCAGACATCAAGTTAGCAATCAGGAATCAAACCCAGTTCTCTTGACTTCTAAAACAGTGTTCTTTCCATGAGCATATCTGATCTCTGTTTGAACATTTCCTGTGACAGGAAACATTCTACCTTATAAGAACATTCCATTTTCAAATATTCAAAGTGTTAAAAGAGGGAAGATAGCTGGTGCAGGAGACCTGGATTCCAGAAGACCTGAGTTCAAATCCAGTCTCAGAAACTTACTAGCTGTGTGACTCTGGGCAAGTCACTTCATCTTGTTTGCCTCAGTTTCCTCATCTGTAAAATGAGCTCAAGAAGGAAATAGCAAACCACTCTTTGCCAAGAAAACCACAAATGCGGCCAAAAAGAGTCAGACACAACCGAAAAATGATTCAAAGCAACAAGAAAAAGATCTTCCTTGTAAGATGAGCTAAAATACACCTCCCCTAAAATGTCTATTTGATATCTAATAACATTTATGTTGGCATGTTCCCCAATTCTAAATTCAATGAATATTTATCAAGTGCCTACCATGAGCAAGGTAGAGCGCTACAGGACAGGAGTATAGATTAGTCAATAAGTATTTATTAAGCTATCCATCCTCTGTCTCTAATTCCAGGCCTGTAATGGATTCTAGATGTGCAAGGATCAGGTCAGTTCTCTTTGGATGATTCTGTGGGTTTAATTGTTATTTTAAGTTTTTTGCTTTTTTAATGCTTTTATTTTTGTTTTGTTTTGTTTTGCAGGGGAGAAGACAGGGCAATTGGGGTTAAGTGACTTGTCCAAAGTCACACAGCTAGTAAGTGTTAAGCATCAGAGGTCGAACTTGAACTCAGGTCCTCCCAACTCCAGGGCCGGTGCTCTATTCACTGCACCACCTAGCCACCCCCTTTTGCTTGTTTTTTAAGGAAATAATCATAATAACTCATAGTTATGCAGGACTTTAAGGTTTATAAAATCTTTTACTTATGATATTTCATTTGACTCTCACAACCATCCTGGGAGGTAGGCACCATTATTGTTCCCATTCTAAAGATGAGGAAACTGAACCCATAAGTACTCAATGTTGGGGCTGGAATTTGAACCCAGGTCTCCTGAGTCCCAGTTTTGAATTTGTTACACTCTACTATGATCCATCTTTAAAAAACAAAAATACACTATCATTTTAGGAGTGCTCCAAGGTCTCCTCAAGCAAATAAGGAAAAATTCTATGCCTGCTTCAGCCAGCCAGGGAAGACTCAACTCCAATTCCAGGTTTGCTCTCCAGCCCTCAACAATTTCATTTCACTCTTTAGGGATCATTTTCTCACTGGCACATGGACTGTGCTCCTGCCTCATCTCTTAGTGCCAAAATTAGCTCCTACTCAATCTCAGCACTATTGGTCTAAGCTCACCCTGGAGTCTTGGCGGGATCTATGGGAGAGGGCATCTTGGCAAGGCTGACCTTCCCCTCCAGAATCAAGGAAAAGAGGTTTGGAAACATACACTGAGCTGGTAGATTTGATCAGGGACCATGGGATTTTGCTTAGCATCAGGAAAGCCCTGCTCACAGCCAAAAAGAAGGCAAAGGAGAGCCAAGGTAAAAGAACCTCTGGAAAGCCAGCGTGACCATCAGCCTCTGTTCAGCGGCCTTCCATGGAGTAACAGAATCAAGGCAGAAAGTGAGCTCTTGGAGAACAGGGCCTGGAGCACAGCAAGCTCTTAATAACACTTGCTGAACTGAATTTGTATCACAGAATTAGATATGGAACGGACCTTGGGCTGTCTAGTCTAACCCTTATCTGAACAGGGATTTCCTCTACAGAATTCCCAACAAGAGGCCATCCATCTTCTGCTTGGAGTGGTCTAATGATGGGGAACTTGCTACGTCCCATAAACATCCAAGCCACTTAGGGGTAATTTGTAAGTCTTCCCCTCAAACCTTCCTAGTCTAGACAGAAAACCATCAGACTGTTTGCAGAACCAAATTCTAGAGATCATTGCCATGCCTAAACAATGATGCTTTGGGGATAGATCTCCTAAGGCTGCTCTGTGGAGTTTAGACCATTCTGGTGGGGAGAGGCTATGGAGCACTCAGCCAGTAATGATCAGAATAAGTCCAGGCCTCCTTGAACTTGGGAGACTTGGAAATCCAGTACCAAAACTGGAATCAGAAAACCTGAGTTTAAGCTCTAACGGTCTGATCTCATGTAAAAGCTACCTTGAACCTCAGTCCCCTTCTCTATATGACACAAATAATAATGCTTATACTACCTACCTCACAGGCCTGTGGCCAGAATATATACTACTGAGTATGTATTCAGCACCATGCTATACCTGGGGGAACAAAGTCAGAAGTGAAAAAATCACGGGGCAGCTAGGTGGCACAATGAATAGAGAGCACTGGCCCTGGAGTCAGGAGGCCCGGAGTTCAAATCCAGCCTCAGACACTTAACATGTGCTAGCCGTGTGACCTTGGGCAAGTCACTTATCCCCAAATGCCCTCCCCTCCCCCCTCTAAAAAAAAAAGAAGTAAAAAAATCCTTGACCAGAGTGAAAAGCACTTTGTCAAAAGCCCTCTCCCAGCTTTCAGTCTATGAGCCTATAAAATGTTCTCTAAATATAGGTTATGATTACAGTTTGTTTATTTTTTAAAGAAGATCATTCAGATTTAAACCCAAGCAACAGCAGCAGAAAAATCAACCTCCCTCCAATGCTCCAATCCCCCCAAAGTGAAGGCAATTCCATTAGAAGATTTAAATATTCCAAGCTCTCAAAACCATTTGCAATAAAGCCAAGGACTAACTCTCAGTGCTCCCCTTCCCCCATGGAAGGGCCAGATGATATGTGAAAGTGGAAGGGGGAGGAGTAAGAGGAGACCAATGGTCCAGACTGAGCTTTTTAAGAAGTCATCAGTAAAGTACCATAGCATATGCAATAAAGATCACAAAAATGTTAATACCATTCAATCCGATTCCTTTGCTAGGACTTTATCCCCAGGACAGCACAGAAAGGAAAAAAAATTAACTAGCTACCTAAAAATATTCACAACTGCTCTCTGCGTAACAGTGAACAAGGGGAAACAGCCTCTATTCCAACAATTGGAGAATGACCGGAAAAATTGTGGTGTATTAAGGTAATGGAATGTTATGGTGCCATAAAAACCACCATTAGGAAGTACATAAGGAAATATGGACAGAGCTCAATGAGGTGGTGCAAAGGGGAAATCAGCTGAACCAGGACTGTATGGCTACACATTGACTGCAGTTCTGTGGAAGAAAGGAAAGAAGAAAGGAAGGGAAAAAAGATAGGTGTGGAAGAATAGAGGGAGAGAAGGATGAGCCAAAAACTTAACAAGGCTTAAAAAGAGACAATGAACAAAAGCATTTTCTTCCCTTGTTGGCGGGACAGTGGATAGAGCACTGGGCCTGGAGTCAGGAGGACCTAAATGTTCTGTTTGCATTAGTTTCCTTATCTACAAAATGGGTATAATAACAACACTTCCCTCCTAGGTTTGTTGTTACAACCACTCCCTCCATCCATGCTTCCCCACCCTCCACCCCCACTTTAGCAGACCACTTCGTGACTTGCTACAGGCTGAGAAAACTTTCATCACCCAGTGGCCAGCCTCTCTCCACACTTAACAAAGGTGTTCCTCAGATGACATTCATACAATCCACTACTTGGACCACATTGGAAGCCTTTCTTTCTGGGTAGGACCCACCAGAAGCCCCCTTCCGCTGACATATATAGCTTTGTAGAAGCCACAGTCACCTCAACACCAGTGACTCATCAGAGGAAGACTTCAAGGGAAGTCACTGCTAGAAAATGACCGTTTCTACCCTCTAGCAGAGAAAGCCAGAAACACCCAGAATGGTTTGGGATGGTACCAGTGTCATCTTGAGCTAAGAATAAAAGCCACAAACCATAGCACTGGGAATCCAGATTCTAACTCAACTGCTGTGTGACCTTGGATAAGTCACTTAACTTCTCTGAACTATGGTTTTCTCCATCAATAGAGAGCAAACAGGTGCAGAGATTTAGAGCTTGGAGAGGCTTTAGAGGTTATCTAGTAAATAGCCCAGCCCCAGAGCAGGGACTGTTTGCACTTCTTTTTATTCCAGCTCTTAGCACAGTGCCCAACAAATGAATAAAATAAAATAAAGGAAGGAAGGAAGGAAGGAGGGAGGGAGAGAGGAAGGAAAGAAAGAAAGAAAGAAAGAAAGAAAGAAAGAAAGAAAGAAAGAAAGAAAGAAAGAAAGAAAGAAAGAAA
>CM053593.1:134107591-134149893 GCA_028646575.1 Pseudocheirus occidentalis
ACAACAAGGAGGTACTGGGTAAGAACTGCTTAACCCAGCCAATTGCACTCTTGCCCATCAGATACCAAACATAGCACCAAGGTCTTTCTATGAAAAGCACCCAACGAGTGGACTCAAAAGTAACAGATGTCCATTTGCATGCTATTTCTCACTTTGTTGTTCATTTATGGCCAACACGGCTCTGTTAAGAACACTATTCAGGTCTCCAGCCCACTCCCCACCTGCCCCCCAAGCAAACAAGCCCCCAACACCGGCCTGTATGTGCTTCCACTCCCACCCAGGCATTTGGGGCCCTCGCCCCTTAGGACATCCCTCCTCTCCTCCTCCTCCCCTGCCCCACCTGCCATTTCCCACGGTTCCACCCAGAGCTGGCAGGAAGGGAGCCAAACATTTGAGGTTAAAAGGTGAACCCTTTGTAAACAGCGGCTGAAAATCAAGAGACAGGAAGATGCCTCCCCCCCCACCTAGGGTAATATGTAAAGGCACCATGTGCTTAGCTGAGGGGCATATCACCTCAGTGGTCCCTTCCAGATCTAAATTGGAAATCCTATGAACCGTAAAAGCAGCACCCACATCTCAGGTCTAGACTGAAAAATCTGCCTTCTTGGAGTTACGTAACAGAAAATACCAAGTGTTCCTCTATCTTTGTCTCTGCTGTGCCTGGGTCAGTCAATCCACAGGCATTTATTCAGCACCTGTTAGGAGCGGGTGCTCAGCATTAGGTCTACGGAAACATAAAAGGAAGAGCCCCTTCCCTCAAGGAATTTGCATTCTTCCAGAGAAGATAACATAGAGCCCTGGACCTCGAGTCAGGAAGACCTGAGTTCAAATTCCGCCTCAGACACTTACTAGCTAGGTGATTGTGGGCAAGTCACTTAACCCTGTCTGCCTCAGTTTCCTTATCTAAAATGAGCAGGGAAAGGAAATGGCAAACCACTCCAGTATCTTTCCCAAGAAAACCCCAAATGGGGTCATGAAGAGTCAGTAACAACTAAAAATGACTGAACAAAAGCAATCCACTTGAAATGACTGAAGTAAAGGGCAGATAACAAGGCCAGGTCTAAAAAGGAGACATTCTTACATCTCATTGTCTCTGTTACCTGTCCCTCACCTCCAGTCGTTGATCTGAGCACTCTGACCAACTTCCCCATCCCCCCCAGTCCCCACTACATAGATAAGGTCATTTGGGAGTAGGGGGCATAGGATTAGGAAGGGGCTGCAGAAACAACCTAATCCAATCCCTTCATTTTACCTAGGAACCTGAGGACGTGGAGGTTAAGTGACTTACCCAGGGTCACACAGGAGACAGTCAGAGCAGCTAAGTGGTTCCAGTAAAGTGAAAATAACCCTGGAGTTGGAATCAGAAGACTCAGGTTCAACTCCCATTACTAACCCTGTGACATCAGATGAATCCCTTCTGAGCCTCTTTCCAAAGGAGCATAATATTTGTACTATCTGCCTCACAGAGGTGGGAGGACCAAATGAAATAAAGGCTGCATATATTTATATTTATGTTGTCTGTATTTTGATATATAATTGTTTGCCCTATTAGAAGTTAAGCAAGTTGAGCATAAAGATTTCTTCATTCTTTGTATTTGTAGTCCCAATGTCCAGCATGTAGTAGGCACTTTAATAAATACCATTGATTGATTGAAAGTGTCATATGGGGCGGCTAGGTGGTGCAATGAATAGAGCACCGGCCCTCGAGTCAGGAGTCCCTGAGTTCAAATCCGGCCTCAGACACTTAACAGACACACACACACACACACACACACACACACACACACACAAACCTAGCTGTGTGAACTTGGGCAAGTCACTTAACCCACTTAAGCCCTGCAAAAAAAAAAGTGCCATATATAAATGTGAGCAGTTATTCTTATTATCCTCATGCCTCCCTATATCATTGATGCTGTCTTTACCTCTCTGGCATGCTTCTCTCTTAAACCCCTCTGCCTGTTCATTTTGGTCCTCCTGGTTTTTCTCAAAGTCTTCTTCTCTTAGGCTCTGATCTGACTTCATGTTGCTCCCCAATCCCCCTCCCAATAGAACAGATAACTCCTTCAGGGCAGCAACTATTTCATTTGCTTCTTCATATTCCCCAGTTCTTAGAACAGTGTCTGGCACATAGTAGGCATTTAATAAATCCATAGACTCATAGAACCACAGAGCAGGGAGAGACCTGAAGGGTCATGTAATCCAGCTCGAATTTATACAGCACTTTAACGTTTACAAAACCATTTCCTCACAACCCTGGGAGGTAGTAGTCAGTCAACAAGTATTTGTTAAGCTTTTATTGTTAACTTGGAGGTCAGTCAACAAACATTTACTAAGCTCTTTATATGTGCCAGCACTATATTAAGTATTATGGATACAAAGAAAGGCAAAAAGCACATAGATGTACAAAGATTTATATCCCCATTTTGCAGATGAGAGAACTGAGGCAATTCAAACAGGTAGTAGGCAACAGAACCTGCATACACTGCCATGGAGCCATGTGGACTCAGACATTGTCCAGAAGTTAGCCACCTGGCCAGAAAATGCAGCTAGACAAGCCCTACTAATCTGCTGCTTCATGGGTGCTCATTAAGTAAGTAAAATTAGTTTTTTTATTAAAAAAAAACACAACCTCAGTGGAGTCATATTCCAGTGTCAGCACACTAGAAGCCTGGAGACTAGAGGGTCCTTTCTTCATCTTTTATTCTCTCTCAATCTGACATATTTTCACATCCACATCTAACCACTGGTGTTGCTGCCAGAGTAAAAAAAATGGTTCTAAACACAGGTTCTGAAAACGGTCTGCCTGATTGACTCTTCAGAGGAAAAATCATACGATTCTTGGCCTTGGGAGGTCCATGCTGGGCCACAGCCAAAGTGCCCTCCCTCCTCTCCCCAACCTGCTCTTTCTTTTAGGCAAATTAGCTTTTTGGTGTTTTGATTGAAACACTGAAGAGGTTACCTAGTAACTACTAGGCTAGGCATTTCAATTTTTATAAAGGAAAAGAACAAAACCACATGTGTGGGTTAGACACACCTTTTGCTTCATTGGGATCTTTCATACTCTCACAGAACCACAGAATTTAGAGCTAGGAGAAGAGATCTGAGCAATCATCTGGTCCTACCCCCACATTTTACAGATGAGGTAACTAAGAGGAATTGACTTGCCCAAGGTCATATGATTAGTAAGAGGCAAAGCTGGGACACTTACCCAGGTCTTCCTGCTTCCAGTCTGGAGTTCTTTTGACTGGGAAAAAAAAAACCCACAACATTTTTACTTATGGTATAAGAATGCTAGGTAGATGGATGGATAGACAGGGAGAGAAAGAGAGACAGCGACAGAGAGACACAGAGATAGAGAGAGAGAGAGACAGAGAATCTTAGAATGTCAGACTTGGAAAGCAGTTCAAAAACCATCTAGTCCAACTCATACATGACTGAGAATCTCCTCTATAACATTGCCAAAAAGTGAACATCTAACTTTTCTTTGAAGACCTCTAGAGAGAAGGAGATTCACTCTCTCTCCTAAGGCACTCCATTCTGCTTTGGACAAGCTCTAATTGTTAAGAAGATCATTGAAATCTCACCTTGTAAAAGAAACCATTCCTATTCTCTCTTAATGCCTTCCCTCTGTTGATTATTTCCAATTCATCTGATATGTAGCAGTTTTATCTGTAAATAGTTGTTTGTATGTAGTCTTCCTCGTTAGATGGTGAGAGGATAGGGAATAGGTTTCATTTTACTTTTATTTGTATCCTGGCACATAATAAATGTTTGTTGACTTGACTCATATTGAGCCAAAAATCTAATCTGTAACTTCTACCAACTGATCCTAATCTTCAGTAATAATAGTAGTAGGGACATCCAGAAACTCACAAGAGACAAAATCAAAGAAATCAATAAACCATAGCATCTAATGTCTATATGCTATTGCACAAAGCACAGAAAATAAGCAAGGTGAACTAGAGATCCTTATACTAGGATGCAGATTTGGCTTCATAGGTTTACTGAGACTTGGTGGGATGAGACAAAAATATGTATCTGGAAGGATATACCTTATTCAAAAACAAAAGGTTAAAATGTGAGGAAATTTAGGAGCTACAGCAGGGAAGCACAGGAGAGGGCATTTTGGTTAAGTCTAAAAGAAGCATAAAATAGAAACAGTATTGTTATCAGAATATACTAGACAGGAGTGTGCTAGACTCAGCTCTAATGGTAAGCTGATGGTTACATTTTCAGTGTGAGCATTTATACCTCAAAAATCAAAATCACTACAAATCAGGGCTTGATTTATTGTTTCATTAATTTTCTAAATTTAAGAAAATATAATGCAAATGAAACTTCAAATTGTGTGGAGATAAGAGATATAGAGATACAGATACAGCCATAGATATAAACATAGACATAGATACAGATTCCTCCATCAGAGGAGCCCAGTTGTTAAACAATTATGGGCATACTCCTGTTTTGCTATGTAAACAGTACTAGAGCTCAGAAGAATGCAGTTGAAAGCCCTCAATGAATGAAGTCATCACCAGCCCAGATGCCTGAAAACTGAAGAATATTACTACTACTAACAGTAATAATAGTTTACACAGTGCTTTAAGGTTTGCAAAATGCTTTGCCTCATCATCTCATCTGAGTCCCCCCTCCCTGAAAAACTCCTGATTATAGAGCACTTGGGCAGAAAAGGAAAACTTATGGGCGTTCTGGAAATGGATCACAAAACTAACATGGACACATGCCACAGTGAAGGGGGGGGGGAGGTATCTGTTAAGAGTGCCCTTTCTTTGTCCAAAGTAGAGAAAGTAATTTAAATAATTTGCCTTCACGATTATTTCACCCTTTAAAAGGACCAAGGACCAATGAAGGGAACTTCTTTCTGCACCTGATTCTCATGACCCTGGAGGAACTGGTTGGTGGGGTAGGACTGATCAGAACCTTGGGATATGTGGCCATTCCACCGTAGAATTTGTGTCAGATAAGGAAAGGAAAGCCAGGCACAGTCAGATGTGCACCCTGGATTTGGGAAGAGCCAATTTTGAACAGTTCAACAAAAGCTTAAAGTAAAATTTTCTGCAGAGGAATTCAACCTTTGAAGGAATAGGAATCCCTGGAGATAATGAACTCTTAAGATACAAAGAAAAATTATTCCAGTGAGGAAGAAAAGGGACCACTATCTGAAGTGACTATTTCAAAAGTACAAGGAATAGACTAAGTTCTTTAAATGATGTCCACCCCATAGAATGCAAACTCCTTGATGTCAGAAATTATGCTTGTATCCTCAGTATCTTGCATATATGAAGTGTTTAATGAACTTGGTGAGACAGAATTGGAGAAACAAAAAAAAAGATGGAAGCAGAGGAAGCCATCAGAAGATGAAGGTGAAAGTGTAGTAGGGTCCTAGGGGAATAGTGTCAGGAATACTGCAGTTCAAAATGTGCTGAGACTGGTAAGGAAAAGTAGAGCTGTATGAAAAGGGAAAAGAAGAGACTGAAGGAAAGGAGAAAACGGCTGCTCTCTTGTAACAAACGGCAGAGTGGAGGCAGGACTGCTCAGCTAAAAATTTGTTTTTGCTTTCTCTACCAAAGAAAAGGCTCTTTGGACAGAAGAAGAAAGATAGTTAATGAGGAAATGTAAACTTCAGATAAAGAGGGAGATCCTGAGATAGGACGTCATCCATGATGACTGAAAGTCACTGGACCCAGAGAAGGAGGAAAAAGGAAGAAAATAAGAATATACATAGCACCTACTATGTGCCAAGCATAGCACTAAGCACTTTTTTGCAAATATTATCTCATTCTATCCTTAAATGAACCTTATCCTAAGGAAGGGTGAAAGAATTAGCAGATGTGATTGTTGAGCCCCCATCAGAAACTTTTTTTAGAGATTATGGCAAACATGAAAGGCATCCCAGGACCAGAGAGGGGCAAATGTCTGGATTTTCCACAAAGGGAAGAAAATGGAATCTGCAAATTATAGCCCAGCGAGCTTGACTTTTTCTGCCATCTGGTTCAACCCACAACTGAACAAGAATGCCCTCAACAACCTACCTGACAAGGGGCAGTTAGGTAGTCCAATAGATAAAGCACCGACCCTGGAGTCAGGAGGACCTGAGTTCAAATCCAGCCTCAGACACTTACTAGCAATGTGACCCTGGGCAACTCTCTTAACCTCAATTGCCCCCCCCCAAAAAAAATTTACCTCACAGTGGTCTTCCTACCTTTGCTTAAAGACATCTAGTGAGAGGGAATCCATTCTTTCCTGGGGCAATCCCTTCAGCTTTTGGACAGCTCCAATTGTTAGAAAGCTTTTCCTGGCATCAGGCCTAAATTCACCTTGCAACTTGCACACATTACTCCTGGTTCTTCTCTCCAGGACCAAACAAAAAAAGCTTGATCCCTCCTCCACATGCCAGTCCTTTGTGAAGACAGCTATCAGGTCCCCACCACTGAGTCATTAATAACTACCCTTTGGGTCCTATCATTCAACTAGTTCTAACTCTCCCTAATTGTATTATCACCTAGCCCACGTCTCTGCAATTTTTTCCCTTCAGGAATTGTGTGACACACTTTCTCTAATGCAGAGGTTCTTAACCCTTTTTGGGTCAAGACTAATGAAACTCTTTGGCAGACTGATGAAGCCTATGGCTTCCTTCTTCAAAATAATGGTTTTTGTTGTTCAGCCTTTTTCAACTGTGTCTGACTATTCATCCCCATTTGGGATTTTCTTGGCAAATATACTGCAGTGGTTTGCAATTTTCTTCTCCAGCTCATTTTACAGATGAGGAAACTGAAGCAAACTCGGGAAAGTGAGTTGCCCACGGTCACCCAGCTAGGAAATGCCTGAGGCTGGATTTGAATTCAGAAAGATGAGCCTGCTTGACTCCAGGCCCAGACCTCTATCCACTGTGCCACCTAGCTGTTTATAAGTGCATAAAATAAAATTGAAAAGATTACAAAGAAAATCAATGTATTAAAATATAGTTATCAAAATATTTAAAGTCAAGTTTACAGACATCAGGTTAGGAACCCCTACTCTAATGCCCTGCTAAAATCCAGGTGAACCATATCAACCCATTCCACTTTTGATTATTCCCATGTTCTACTAGTCTAACAATCCAGTTAAAAAAGAAAATATAACGAGTCTAGCAAGACCTATTTTTGATGAAGCCTACTACCTCTTAGCTCTCACCGGTTTCTTTACTAGATGTTCCCTAAGCATCGCCTTAATAACATGCCTTAGAATTTTGTCAGGAATCAAAGCCAAGTTCACTGACCTAGAGTTCATAGACTCTACTCTTCTCTTCCTAAAATTCCTGACCATGGTGGCCATTCTCCAGGAAGTCATATCTCTCCCATTCTCCACAATCTTTCAAAACCAACTGGCACTGGGTCACCATACAAGCGGTTGCCCCCTTTCACTTGGGAACATCCTATGAGAGGGAACCCATTTCTGCCCTTGGGAGTCAGGCCTTTCCACTTTGGGACAGCCCCAGTTGCAAGAAAGCTATTCTTGACATCAAGCTTAGACAAATTTCAGTTCTTGCAACTCTTTAAACAACGAGTAAGGCCACTAAATCTTCCTTGTTTCCACCTGCCTTTTTACACCATTAGGCAACTAAGTGGCACAATAAATAGCTCACTGACTCTGAGTCAGAAAACCGAGCTCAAATCTGCCCTCCAACACTAGTTGTACAACACTGAGCAAGTTACTTAAGTCCTCTGTGCCTCAGTTTCCTCATCTGTAAAACGGTGATAATAATAGTGCCTGCCTTCCAGGTTTACCATTAGGATATCTATAAAGTGCTTTGTAAACCTTTAAGCATTATATCAATGCGAATTATTAGTATTAACCTTACTATTATTATTCTCCACTCTAACACCTGAGTTGCTAAAGGGCAAGAGCATTCCCTAACTGTACAAAGGATAAGGCAACATACCCACCCCTCTTCCAATGACGATTTGTTTCTCAAGCCCAGAAGATAGAGGACACCAAATAGTAACTCTTGGGCTCACAGATTTAGAGCAAAAAGAGGCCTTAGAATTCATATAGTCCCTTATTTTACAGATGAAGAAGAAGATGGAGTGCAGAAGTGATAAGTGATTTCCACAAGGTCACACAGCTAGTAGTGACGCAGTTGAGATCTCTCCCTCAATTAATGTATCGTGATTATAAGCTGGTAGGTTGACCTGGAAGAAGCCCTTTTGTTGTGGTTGTCTTTAAGTCATTTTAGTCACGTCAGACTTTTTGTGACTCCATTTGGAATTTTCTTGGCAGAGATACTGGAGGTGTTTTCCATTTCCTTCTCTAGCTCATTTTACAGATGAGGAAACTGAGGCAAGCAGGGTTAAGTTACTTGCCCAGTGTCACACAGCTAGTAAATGTCTGAGGCCAGATTTGAACTTCCAAAGATGACTCTTCCTGACTCCAGACCCAGTGCTCTATGCACTGCATCACCCAGCTGCCCCTAAAGAAACTGGAAAGATTGTCTAATCCTCATTCTGTAGATGAGAAAATTGGGGGCCTACAGAGAGAAAATGACCTGTTCAAGGTCACTCGGTGAATAAGAAATCTGGGATTTAAACACCAGTCTCCCAATGCCAAGGACTGGCTCTTTCCTCTATATCCCATTTCCCCCCCTCCATTGCGGTACATGCTTCGGAGTTGGGCCAGAACTGCCAAATGAAAAGAATGCTGGATTTGAAGTTAGATAAATGGGGTCTGAATCTCAGCCCTATTAACTCTGCGACCTTTAGGTAAGTCATTAACCCTCTCTAGGTTTCAATCTCCTTATCTGTAAAACAAAGAGCTTGGATTATAAGCCCCTTTCCAATTCTGCATTTATCATCCTATGATTCCCTAGGAATCAGGTAATTCAATTCCCTCATTTTTTAAAAGGAGAACAGTGACTTGATCCAATGTAAATAAAAGAGTCTGAATTCAAATTCTGGTCTTGTTTCAAAAAAATTTTAAAAATCAAGTTCTCCTCCCACTGTACCACAGTGGCAATGCCTTCCTACTCATTAGGAAATACCATGAAGATCAGTATGTTCTCACTAAAGCTCAAATTGTAGGACTTCAGTGTTAGAAAAGAGCTTTAAAAAAATCTAACCCAGCAACCTCTATTTTGCAGATAAGAAGACTAAGGCCCAGAGAGTGTAAGTGAACTTGCTCACAATAAATGGAAGAAACCTTGTAGGATTAATAATCGCTTCTCTCCAGGTCGGCACAAAATTGCACTGTCCTGCTTCCTCCTCCCTTAATAACAATAATTGTTTATATTTATATAGCACTTTAAGGTTTGCAAAGTGTTTTACAGATTTTATCTCATTTGAAACTCACAACAATCCTATGAAGTGCTGTTATTATTCCCACTTTACGGATGAGGAAATTGAGGCTGAGAGAAATGAAATGACTTGCCCAGGATCACATAACTAGTAAGTATCTGAGGTCAAATTTGAACTCAGGACTTCCTGACCATTCCTTCCATTATGCTAACTAGCTACTTCTCTGAATACCATTAGCAGAGCTGAACAAAGCCTCTGGGGTTTCCAGACAGCCTTGGGAAAGAGGAAAATGGGAAAGAAAAAGAGGAAAGGAAGAGAAAAGAGGAAAGAAAGGAAGTCACACAGGAAGCAAGTAGGAAAGGAAATGGAAAAGGGAAAAGAGAGAAGAAAGATAGAATGATATACAATGAAGCTGGGAGAAAGAAAGCTGCTAATACTTGCCTTAGTCAGGCTCTAATGGCCAGTTTATGCTACAGTTTGGTCCAAACTATCCTGACCCTACTGTGTACTTTAAGGACCACAAGGAGGGAGACAACAAGGCAGCAACTGACAAATCCACTCCAGTCCGATGGATTGACTCCTGGCTTCACCTATGCCTCACTCTACTATTTAATCAGAAATTAATTCCAGTCACAGGAATCCCTAGGGAGTGATTTGGGTGAAATTCTAAGGCTGGAATGTATCCCAAAAATCCATTTAGTCTGTTCCCACTGCCTCCACATAGGACTGAATCTGAGCCATCTCCCAAAACTCACCTCTTCATAAATATGACCAGAGAAATAGAAGGGAAAACTTCCCAACAATGAGATCCATCCAAAAGAGAAATGGGCTGCCACTGAGGAATAAGTTCTCCATCCCTAGAGATGTTCAAGCAGAGGCTGGCTGACCATTTGCTGTGTATATTGTAGGGGATTCACTGTAGGGGAAGGGGTTGAACTAAGTACCTTCTGAAGTCCTTCCTGCAATTCTCTAGTCCTATGAAATAGGCCTGCCTTAGTAATGACGGTTGGGAGCTTGACTTTGCTTTTCTTCTTCTTGCTGAATTTCACTGTAATGTTGGGAACTCCTCCTGTGTTCCAGCCAAACATTTTCCTCTACTGTGTTTCATCCATCACACCTTGATTTTTCTTATAATCATTTTGAAAAATAGCTCTTGCCTCTTCATTCCTCTTCCCCCTCCCCCTTTCTAGGAGCTCAGCCTGGCCACAGGGAGTGGGTGAGCCTGGGTGGGGTGGGGAGGAGAAGGAACAAAGCATAACAAAAATACATCAGTTTCAGTTGGGGTTTTCCCCAAAAGAGAAAAGTGACTAGAATGTTCCTTCCCACAGCCTCCCTCTCTATAACAATATGGTCCCCTTGTTATTTTCTAGAGGAAAGGGTGACTTGCTTTCTTCTTTCTCTGTGTGTCTCTCTGAGAGAGGATGGGATGGAGAGAGGGAGAGGGAAAAAAAGAGAGAGGCAAGGTGGGGTAAGGCAAGAGGGAGAGAAAGAGAGAAACAGAGAGAGAGAGAGAGAGGGAGGGAGGGGGAGAGAGAGAGAAAGAGAGGGAGGGAGGGGGAGAGAGAGAGGGAGGGAGGGAAAGAGGGAAGGAGGGAGAGAGGGAGGGAGACAGAAAGAGAGAGAGGGAGGGAGGGGAGAAAGAGAAAGAGAGAGAAGGAGAGAGAGAGAGAGAGAGAGAGAGAGAGATGGAGAACAGCTAAGAATGAACAAGTTAATCCACCTGCCACTGGGGCTGAGTAAGGCAGCATTTCATCAATATACATCCACCCACTCACAATTTCTCTCCCTCTTTCACACGGGCACACATGCACACATATATTATCCTCTCCCAAAGTGTACTTTACAAATAATTGCAACAAATCCCAAGAAATCCTGTCTCTGTTTTACATGGATCTTCATCTGGGACCTGGGGCCTCTACAGAGGCTGCTCAGTCTTTTAAAAGCACTGTTTTTCCCAGTGGTCCCACAAATCAACCTTTCTAATGGATATAGTAAGAATAACATAGGAGTCCTAAAAATTATTTCTATCTAATTACATGCAGGAGATAAATGTGCCAGCAATTACAAACCCCATGCCTGAGCATGTGGGTAATATTGTCTATGGGGAACCCAGCCGGGAAGTCCAGGCACATTATAGTCTTTCCCCCTAGGACAGCTATAAATAGACTGAGGACATGCCAAGTAGAAGGGTATATACAAAGTTAGCTGTACCCTTTGCGGGTTACAAGCATTTGACTCAAAGCCTGTCCCCAAAGGTTATAAATAAAGCAGCCACCACCCTTTGAGGGAGAAAAGCTTCCTTATCTATCTGACTAAGCAGAGTGGCTCTCTCCCCAATTCAGGACTTTTGACACTCTCTGTGGAATCCAAACAGAAGAAGCTCATAACCTTGTCCCTGAAGGATGACCCTTTGGTGTTGTGCCTCTATTCTATTCATCTGAACAGGGGCCTCCCATGCCAGGCTCTATTTATCAAAGCTTGTCTTTGCACAGAGGAAAGACCTGTGTAGAGATGTCTGTCAATATAGCCGCTGTGTCAGAATGCTAGAAATACTAGACTCTTGAATGCTCTGAAATTCTCCCCAGAAGATCAGGGTGGCCCTATAAGCACACGCATGCACCTACACACATGTACATCAAAATATGCCACAGGATGAGGTGGGAATCAGGACAACCTTGTCCACTTATCAGAAACCTCATGCAGCCTTGAGTTCCCAGTCTAGTTTGCCAAGAGACGAATGACAACACTATTGGTTCCTCTGTCCTCTATCTGAATAATCAGATGAGGGAAGAAGGTGATGGGACATGGAGGATGACTCAGTCCTGAAGCAGGTTGGAAGATCACTTTTCAGGCTGTGGGCCTGGAGTCAGGAAGACGTCAGTTCAAATCCAGATTCAGATACTTACTAGCTGCGTGACCCTGGGCAAGTCACCAAACCTCTGTTTGCCACAATTTCTTCAATTTTAAAATGGGGCGATGAGGGCACTTGCCTGGTAGGGTTGTGGTAAGGACCAAATGAGACAATATTTGTAAAAAGCTCTTAGCACAGTCTCTGTGTAGTAGGCACTCTATAAATACTTCCTTCCGTTGCCCTTTCCTCCTTCCCTTTAGAAATATCCATTGGTCTAATCTGGGAGCAGTCCTGCTTGAAGGCTGGAGAGTAGACTAGACCACTTAAGGACTGGTTCGTCTCCACCTAAGACCCAACATAACATCAGCTCTACTGCTAGAGAGTTGGTGAGTGAAGAAAGCTATGGCACTCAAGGCTCATCACTGGCCTCCTCTGGGATTGCTAATGAAAAGTGATTTTCCATGATCAGCTTTCCTGTATTTAAAGAAGAGTAATTAGTAGCCAGAAAGCCTCCTTGCCCAAGGCAGGCTCCATAGCTCCAGGTAAGGACTGGGGACAGATGGCAAACAGACAGGACACCTAGAATTTAAGCAAGCTCACAGGGTGCCCTCTGCTCAAAGACTCTAACATTACCGTGGCATGCTTGGAAAGGAAAGACGACAATAGGCAGGCAATACCTCTGGGTATATGGAAAGAGCAACCATGAGATTTTAGAGCAAAGGTTCTTAACTGGGGTCCAAGAACTTGTTTGATTTTTTAAATATATCTTAATGGTTGTTTTTCAATATAATTTATTTCCTTTGCAACCCTGTATTTGATTTGGTACATTTAAAAAGCATTATTTTGAGAACAGGGTCCATAGGCTTCACTAGAATGCCACTGGGGTCCATGACACACAAAAGGTTAAGAATTCCTGATCTGGGAGTCATGAGGAGGGTTAAAGGTCAAGGAGAGATGATTCTTTTAAGGAGTATGCCAGAACCATAACAAACCCCTGGGGCAGGACTTCCTGACTTCTTCCAAGATGGAACATCAAACCCCTCATCCTCCCAGACTAGCAGGAAAGCCAAGAATGCCAATGATTGCATCAGCTGGACAGAGGCACCAGTTCCCAGGTGGAGCCCTGGGAGAGGTGAATTCCCCCTGGAGAGCATTGGGGGGCTGAGGAGGTCTTCCCAAGCCTAACTAGGGTCCAGAGAAAAACAACCTCCTCCCTCAGTCCAGGGAGGGGAAGAAGACTAAGGGCTTTGCCTCCATCAGTGTTCTGTGATCACTGCTTGGAGTAGGCCTGATATCTAAAGAAGCATCCAAAGCAACCCAGAATGGAAATGTATGCTCCTAAGAATTTTCAAAATGCTTTTGAGGAATCCCCAATGCAGTCAGCTAACTCTTACTGGTGCTATCTATATGAAGCTCCATTTTAACCAGGATTTTTCCAATGGGCACTCCAAGAGGCACTTCTACCTGCAATTGCTTAAAAAAAAAACTCTCCAAACGTGAGTGTGTTTGTTCTCTAAGATGGCTTTGGGCTTCTATCAAGACACAGACAATAACAATAGACACATGAAAAAAACTTTAAAACTTACAAAAGCCTTTATATTTATGGTAACCCCATCACAACCAGGTGAGGTTCTATTTTGCCCATTTGGCAGATGAAGAAAGTCTTAGAAAATGACTTGATCATAGGCACAAAGCTAGTGACTATATACAGAAAGCAGGATTTGAATCCAGTGTTTCCTGACTCTCATGACACCAACTGGAGAAGCAACACAGTGTCATACAAAGTGTATCTGGCACCAGAGAACCCAGTTTCAAATCCTAGCTGTATGATTTTGGCCAAATCAAAATTACTCTGGGCCTCAGTCTCTTCATCTGGATGGCCTCTGGGATCCCTGACCAGCTCAAAAATTCACAACTTCTGATCCAACTCCATCACTCTACTGTACCATGATGCCTCATACACATAAATATTCCCTAAAGTCTTTTTTAAAAGGCTCCATCTCTCCTGTTAAGTGCAGGGATGTTTCCATTCACATCTGCAGAATAGAAGTCACTGTAGCCAACACACACACACACACACACACACACACACACACATACCCTTTCTGGTGGCACTGCCCCCCAAACCCTCCTTGTAGATAAAAATGTTTGTCTCTGTCTATACCTTCTTCCAGGTGTCTATATTATGAAATCCCCACATTTCCTTATCAGTAGCTTACTCCTAGCAACACCCAATCTTAACCTTAATTGTGGCTTTACCTAGTGGGGCAGATAAATAGGAAATGGGAACTGATAAGTGATACAATGGATATCACAAGTGACTTGGAAGTCTGGAAGACCCAAGTTCAAATCCAGTCTCAGACACTTACTAGCTATGTGACCTTGGGCAAGTCACTTAACCTCTGATGGCCTCAGTTTTCTCAGTGGTCAAATGGGAATGATAAGTACAAACCTTATGAGGTTATTAAGAATCAATTATATAATAGAATAATAATTAATTATAATAATAGTGGCTAACATCTCTATAGCACTTACTAGGTTCCAGGCACTGTGCTAAGCACTTTACAATTATTATCTCTTTTGCTTCTCATAACAACCCTGGGAAGTAGGTGCCATTATTATCACTATTTTACAGATGAGAAAACTAGGCAAACAGAGGGTATCTTACCCAGAATCATACAACTAGTGTCTGAGACAGCACTTGAACTCAGGTCTTTCTGACTCCAGGCTGGGCACTTTATTCACTGTACCACCTAGCTGATATTTCCAAATAGTGCTTACCACAGTGCCTGGTCCATAGTAGGGGCTATATAAATGTTTATTCTCTTCCTCCTCCCCATAATCTATTTTGTACTTATTTTAGACCCCACTTATACAAATATCTGTTTCATGTTAATTTTAATATTTTTAAGACATGTAACATCCCAACATCAAAAGGCTAAGTCCAATTCTGAGGACTCCTTCCTATCCAACTATCCCTCAGCCCCACTTGGAGTAGTCAAGAAGACAGGAGAACAGCAGATACATGATCTGTCTCACTTCCTCATTGGGAGAAAAAGTATCCCAGTTGTAAAGATTTTTTTTTTAAAAAAAACTGCCAGGAGTAATTAATTTTGTGACCACTTGAGCACATCCTTCAGGAAATATTTCACTCCTTAAATGCCTTCTTCCTCTACCACCTAGGACACTGAGCTACCTTACCAAGGACCTTTCTGTGGAAGGTATCATTCTAATAAAAAGTCTGTAGTTAATTCCCATTTCCAGGCAGGGCTGTAACCATTCTAGGCAGGATATCTTAGAAGCTCATTAGTAAAGGAGTTTTCCTACCAGCACCCGGCATCCCACCTTCAATTACCCATCTGTGTATATCCACTCTCTCACACCCAGGTAGTTCTTCTTTTAATCCAACCCAAATCCTTCTGGCTATGATCTAACCCTAGTGCTTCCTCCATTCTCCTGAGTGGAGATGGGAAAACAGTTGACCACCCTCCTCCTTGTTCCAATTATTCATATATAAAGATTGACATCTAGTCTATGCCAACAGGCTTCTCTTCCTAAGGTTATACACTCTCAATGCCATCAGCCTGTTACAGCCCTCAACTTAAAAGCAAAGCCAGAGTGCAGAATTTAATTTTTTAAGAGAGATTCTAATCGCTGCCTCCCAAAATTAAATAGAAAAAGTTCAACTGGTGATCACCATCCATCAGCACCAAGATGGAAAGAAGCAGTCACCTTGCTTTCACACTGGAATCAGAAAGCCAAAGGAAAGCAAAGAATGTCAGGGTTCTCTGATATGAGTCTCTGAGTTTCTGAACGCATGAATCCCCTTATGTTAGAAAGTACAAGCCACTTCAAATGCCTACACCCTCCTGAGATCCTCACCTGGCAACACTGAGACCTACAATGGTCTGAACGGCTTCCCCTCCCCTAAGACCTCCCCATTCATGCTACCCCAGCAGCAGCAGCATCTATTCCACAGAAGGTGAAAATGGCAGTTCGTTATGGTAAGAATGAGACTGAAGCTCTATCCACACTTGACTAAAACGAGAACGGTGGATGTTTCCCGAGCCCTGGAGCCTGGCTGCCTGACAGGTGTGGCTAGGGATGGCATTTCCCTTTTGATCTGGCATCCCCCAAATTCATGGGGATTGCCCTGATTCCTCCAATCTGGGACTCCCGGATTCCCTGAACTGGACCCTTGCCTGGGCTATACCAGGAGCTCTTCCCAAATGTTAATGCTCGGCACTAACTAGAGCTGAGGGGTGGGGTCCAGTAGGATCTGTAAAGCAGAGCTCTAAGCAGCCCTTCCAGAGGACGGATTCGGCAGCCGCTTGGACCAGGGGACTGGGAGCAGCCTCCATAACGCGAGGAAGGGGGAACGGGGGTGAAGGGGGAGAGGAGATGAGTGGGCTGCGTGAGCTGTGATTTACAGGGGAAATCCGGGCACCACTCGTGGTTCTCGGAATGGGGAGGGTTCCTGAGTGACTGGGGCTAAGACACTCTCGTTGGGAAACTGCCCTGGGGAGGACGTGAGCTCCCGACAACTTGCCCCCACCCCCTTCCCAGCCGCAAGATCTCAGCGTTCTGATGACTTCGACCGTCAGACAGGTCTGCCCTGCCCTCGGGATAGGCTGGGGCGAAGGCACTTGGCCCCTTACGGTGGGAAAAAAGACGGGGATTGGGGGAAATCCGAGCAGCACCTCCCGGGTTTGGGTGGCTAGATTTCAACAAGGAATGTGACAGCCTCACAGCAGCTGTGTCCTGCCTAAAAGGAGCTCTATTTAAAATCTTTCAACAGCTGAACAGCATCGAGGAACCCCTCCCATCAACTCCCCAGCACCACCAACCTCTATCCCGGCAACCCCCCCTCCGCCCCCCCCCCGCATACCCTCCCAATAAATTTTTAAAATAAAAAATAAACCCAGAAATCCAAGCCACAGAACGGACACACACACACACACACACACACACACACACACACACACACACGAAAAATCCAATCGGGTCCTTAGCCTTCCAGAGCGAGGAAGGGTAACTGGGGAGCCATACACGGGATCAGACAGAAACCCACCTTCCTCCCTCCCCATGCGGTTCGGAGGAGGAAACTCCCACCTCCCGGAGTCCCCTCGGCAAGAGAGAACCCCCCTCCTACCTGCTTGGATTTGTGCTACATGGGAATGATCGAACCAACCAGGCAAATGATACTCAAGAGGCTGGTGCTTTGCCGAAGCCATCCTTGTTCCCTTGCTCCTGCGGGCAGACATCTCTTTTTTTTTCCTCCCTGGGAGCACGGAGATGGGTTGAGGGGCGAAGATGGGCAGAGTTGGGGAGTGGGGGGTGATGGACCAGGCTCCAGCTAATACTGGCTTGCCTTTGCTGTCTGCATGCTTAAGAGATGTCAGGAGCCTCGGAGACAGAAAAGGCAAAGACAATGTGTGAGATGCAAAGTGAGGCCGGGCTGCTTTTCTTCGGTAACTAACACCTGTAGCCATTTTTGTTGGGGGAATGTTTACAAGGCACTAAACTGACTGATTCTGAGCCCCCTTCCGTGAGAGAGCGAGACTGTTTCATTCTCTCGTGTGTTTGCTCCAATACACCAGGGAAGCCACAGCCACCATACTTTACTGTTTGCCACAAGTCTCAGAGGAGAGAGGACAAGATTAGAAACTCGGGAGGCAGGGGAAGGAGAGGGTGAGGACACAAGGGGCTGGAGAGATTTTAGTAAATTGACCTCACACAAACATTTCTATATTTTTTCACCTTGGGAAAATGGAGAGAAAGCGATGGAGCGGAGGTTGGTGGGGTGGGATGGGAATAGCAGGGACAGGCAAACATCACATCAAGGCAGAGTGTGTGTAATTAATTGGTGTGTTAAGCGGCAGGTTTATGCTTTAGTACAAATGAGCCAGGAGGAAAAAAAAAATGATTTCTCAGAAAGGATTCTTTAATCCTACCTAATACTGCATCTGAAAAACAGAGAAAGTGTCGGGGACGGGGCGGGGAGTTCTCCTAAGGAAAATGAATGCTCTCTTGATTTAGAAAGAAAGCCATGGGAAGTTAATAGAGTGTTCAGACATACAACTAAAAAAATGCCTCTCCTCACCCCTGTCTCTGTCTCTCTCCTTGCTACCTACATTCCTGTCTCCTTTTGTTTAAAGGGATAAAGAGAAACCGAAGCCCCTACCTTTGAGTATAACCCCCAAGAGAGCTCGGTCTCTATCACCATAACAACAATGCCAAACATCCCAAAAATCAAAGCATAGTCACTCAGCCGTTTCCTCTTTTCAAACAAGGCTCTCCTGTGTCCCAGTTTATAGCCGATATTTTGGTTTTTCCGTTTATTGGCCTTGGGGAAGGTGCTGATGCTGCTGGTGCCGGAGTGCTGGTGGTTGTGGGTGGCATTTGGATGATGGAGCAGGGTTTGATTGGAATGGTGATCCTCCCGGGAAGAGATGACAATCTCGGGTGGATTGCTGGAGCTAAAGATCTGGAGGGGTTGGCTTTCAGGCTCGGACTCTATGAGGTTCCTCCTGGAGGCACTTAGCCTGCTCAAGGGTTTCATCACCCCACCACTGTACTTGCACGAGCTCATGGCTATCTCCGTGAAAGGGTTGCTATCTCTCCTGTGGACCAGTGGGCTCGCCTGTCTGTGCTTGCAGCCTCCTCCGGCCCCACTTGTAGCTGTTGAACTTGGAGAATGGCCAACCAAGTGGTCATTCAGATTGAGCTGGCTGCCTTGCCTAGAGGAAGGGTGGAGGATGGTGGTAGAGTTAGAGGAAGGTGGGGCCCTGAAAGCGGTGGGAGAAGAGTGCAGCAGGCTGTGATGGAGAGGTTGGCTCTGGAGTTGGTTGAGCTGGGTGAGGGGCCTTGAAGATTGGGGTGCCAGTGCTGGGGGCTGTTGCTGCTGCTGCTGTTGCTGCTGCTGGGGGGCCAGTTGTGCCGGGGCCGGTGGTGGTGGTGGCTGCTGTGGCTGCTGCTGCTGTTGCTCATCCCCCGAAGATGGACAGGGACACTTCATGTCTTCATCCAAGTCTCCCACCCCAGAGTCATGGAAGTGCCCAGAAGTGTCCATCTTGGGGATTAGTTGGATTCCCTTCCACAAACCCCCCACCCCAATTCTGCTCTCTCTCAGGAGATTTCCTCAAAGAAAGACCGGCATCCGAGATCCAAAGCCAGAGAGTGTCTTGGCTCTGATCCTCTTTTCTTTGGCTTGGTTCGGTTCTCTGGGGCTGCCTAGAGTCCGGATGCTGCCAGTCAAGAATGCATTGTAGTGGGAAGGGGAGGAAGAGGAGCTGGGGTGGGGGGTGGGGGGGAAGAACTCTGCTTAAAAGAGTCTCAGGCAAGGGTCAGCTCCACTCGGCTGAGGCTCAATAGCTTTCCTCTCCTTCTCCTCCTTCCACTGTAATATTGTAAGCCAAACCCACTTATTAGCAGCTGGTCTCATTGGCTTGGCTTAACTCTCCAACCACATCCTAACAACGCCCCCTTCACAATGCTCCTCCTAAAAGAGGAGGTTCTCCCAGCCCCAGCCCACAGAGAGGGTGCACAGGCTAGAGGCTGCGCAGAGGGCTGGGAGTTGTAGTTTCTCTTGCCTGACGTCTGAAGCAGCTGCCTTCTTCCCTTTCTGACAGGTACAAGAAATCTGTCGACCCCAAAGGAATAAGGGATGCAGAGGGCCCTGTAAGAAAAGGAGGAGGGCCGGAAGGCTGAGGGGATGCAGTGAGAGGGTATGTGGGGGAGGGAGTATAGATGGAAAATTCCATTCAAGCATACTTATATTGTTAGAGCTAGAAGAAACCCTAGATAGCATTTGTCCAGTTCACTGTCCTCCCTGGGCCTCAGTTTCCTCATCTGTAAAATGAGGGACCTGGAATGGATGAGAGAATCACAGAATCTCGGACTTGGAAGAAGGCTCAGAGATCATCTAGTCCAACCTGTACTTGAAAAAGCATCTCCTCAGAGATCCCTTCCTCCAGGAAAATCCTATGATCCTAGTCCTGACCCATCTCAATAGAAAAATGAGGAAACTAAAGCCCAGTATTTGAAGTGATTTGACCAGCACTTAGCCTAGTACTTCATACATAATAAGGTCTTAATAAATGTTTGTTGATTGATTTTCCAAGATCAAAATGGAGGGAGAGACAGAGACAGAGACAGAGAGAGAGAGAGAGAGAGAGAGACAGAGACAGAGACAGAGACAGAGACAGAGAGAAACTTCAATCCAGAACTCCAGACTGCTAGTAGCACTTAGGAGAGCTGCTCAGAGCATGAGGAAGTCAGAATGGAGCATGGAACAATGTCACCCAGAAACAGGATGTGCCTATATGAGAGGGGATCCTGGCTCCCTAACTCTGACACCATATTCCTACGGCCAGGAAGGCAGAAGCCTCCCTGCTGATCACTTCCCTTCAGTTGCCCCCTAGGATACCTACAATAAGAGCAGTGAATAGCTGCTGGGTTTCTAATCTCTATATAATCATCAATTATTTATGAAACACCTACTGTGCACAGGACCCTATTCTGGATGCTTAGGGAATCACAAAAAAAAAAATGGACCAATAGTGGGATTTGCTCCCATCTTCAATGAAAATCAATTGATTTCAGAAAAGGTCTAGTTTCCCATGACCTTTGCCTCCCCTCTGCCTCCTTCCTGCTGTCTGACTCTTGACCTCATTAGTGCTCCTACCTCAGCAAACCAAATGGAAGGACAATTGAACCCAGACTATGTTGCTTATTCTGAGATGCGAGGAGGAGGAGGAGGAGGAGGAGGAGGAGAAGGAGGAGGAGGAGGAGGAGGAGGAAGAGGAGGAGGAAGAGGAAGAGGAGGAGGAGAAGGAGGAAGGGGAGGAGGAAGAGGAAGTTAGAGCAACTGACTAAAATGATGTTTTTGGATAATCTGGGGATATTGATTATCAGATTCTTCCCTTAATTCTATTAAACCAGATAGTTGAGAACTGAAGATCACTTGCAGAGAAAGTCATAATTTTAAAAGTCAGAAAATTGGAAGACAGGTGGTAACGTGGGGAGACTTGTATGAACTGAGTAGGTTGAAATTAGCAGAGTCCCACAGACTATGTCCACAAAGACCACAATAATGGGAGAACAAAAGCCAAAGTCTGAGTTATTAATCTTATTCCCCTTCAAAATACAATGAAAGCTCTAGGAGGGAACTACAAAGGCAGCATGTGGCATGCATCATCAAATGTGGACTCTAAGTTTGGCTTGAATTTGAGTTTTTTTCCTTACTGTTTTACTCTTACAAGAGTGAATTCAGTGTGGAGCAGGGGGTGGGAGGCCATATCCAGAAATGACTGACATAAAAGCAAAATGTATTAATAAAACTGTTTTGTTTTTATAGACTAGAAGACCAAATATGTTAAAATTTTATCTTGTTCTGGTCACCTGGGTTAGAATCTCAGCTCTATCTTCTTATTAACTGTGTGCCTGTGGGAAATTTCTTCCCCTTTCAGGCCTCAAGTATGCTCCTCTGTGATAAGAAAGGGCTGTATTCTAAGCTTCCCTCTAGGTCCTATGATCCTAGTTATTCAAAGACCATCATGCTCCTCACTGGGCACACCTCATAAATATTATGGATGTGGGCATATTCACAGAATGATGCCTTATAAAGCCAGGAACAAATTCTTTTTAGTTTGTCACTCAGATTTCAAATTTAAACTTAACTTCCTCATGAAAGGCAGCCTGGCAGAGTTGTTATCATATCATACAGGCCTGGGTTCAAGGCCAACCTCATACACATATTGGCTCTGTGACTCTTGGCAAGTCATTTAAACTCTATACAACTCTCTAAGATTTTAAGTTAGAGAGAAGTACCAAATGCATTCATCTAGGAAATCCCTCACCAAAAGCTCCTTATACCAATGAAACCATAGATCTGATTTTTAAAAATCTTCCTGAAAAATGATTATTCCTGTTATTAGCAATAGGGATACTGATGTAAAGATTAGCATTGATTTCTAGTGCTTGCTAATTCTGGGTCAATTACAGGGAATGGAAATGATCTTGCACCTCTCTGTTCTTCCCCAAGGCTGCCTTCCTTCTATCTCAGAAAGGTTTGGACCAATGATGTCCAAGGTACCATCAGCTCTTATATTTTGAGGTTCTGTTCTTGCTTGGACTTTGCTGCTCAACACCATCCGGTATACCGTGGTTTTGGATTTGGATTAATCTGTTATCTGATCAGTCAATAGACATTTTTAAAGCACCTAAGAAGGATTAGGAAAGGCTGCCTGTATGAGGTGGGGTTTTAGCCAGGACTTGAAGGAAGCCAGTGAAGCCAAGTCCTGAAGAGGAGGGGGAGCATTTCATGAATAGGTGACAACCAGGGGTTAGGGGCTCGCTTCAATCTTCTGGGCTTCTCTACCACATTTGACCCTGTTAATTTCCACCTCTCTACAAAGCTATTTTCTCCTTTTTTTGTTTTTGTTTTTCTGAGACTGCTTTCTCTTGGTTCTCCTCATATCTGTCTGCCCACTCCTCAGTTTCCTTCGCTGGATTAGCAGCTCACCATGGATATACCCCAAGTCTCTACCCCAGGCCTTCTTCTCTTTTTTCTCTAAACCCTGTCTCTTGGTGACCTCACATGGGTTTAATTACCATCTTTAGGCTGATGATTCCCAGATCAATATTTCCAGCCCCAGTCTTCCTCTCTTCTCTCTCTCTTTCTCTCTCTCTCTCTCTCTCTCTCTCTCTCTCTCTCTCTCTCTCTCTCTCTCTCTCTCTCTCTCTCTTTCTCTTCCTCTCCCCTACCCCTCTCTCTTCCCCAATTCCACATCAGCAACAGCTGGATACCTCCTACTAGACATACCATAGAAATCTCAAATTCAACATTTCCAAAACTGAATTCATTTATGTTTCCCCTGACCAAAACCACCCCTTTTCTGAAATTCCCTATTTCTTTTGAGGGCAGACACTCTCTTTTTGCACCATTCCTTTGCTTCCTGGTTGACATAAATTCTGAGAATAGTCACAAAAATATAACTTCTTCACCTAAGCAGTAGTAGCCTAAATGACATCCCTTTCTCAAGTCTCTTCCCTCTCTAATATTACTTCCACAAAGCTGACAAAGTGATTGTTCTAAAATGAAAATCTAACCATTTCACTCCCCTACTCAATAAACTTCAGTGATTCCCTATTACTACCTCCAAGATCAGATACAAACCCCTCCACTTGGCATGTAAGGCCTCAAACTACTTTTTTCCCCACATATTCTACGTACGTAGATGCTGTGGTCTGGCCAACCTGAACATCTTGCCCTTCATTATATATGGCTCTCTATCTCTCATCCCATGCACTCCCTCTTTACCTTTATTTCTTAAAATCCCTATTTTCCTTTAAGACTCAGATCAAGCCCCACCTTTTTCATGAGGCCCTTCCTGATGCTACTATCAGACTGAGAAGGTTGTGGGAATACAGCGCAATACCATCTAAGCTAGATCAATTTTGAGTCTGGCTGTTAACAGAGATGTATGGTTCATGTGTCAGAGAGACCTTAATGAGACTACTGAACTGATAGCTTTAGTATAGCTCCACCTGCTGGACAGATTATATATCTCTCAGAGATGTCAAACTTCCAGGCTGCAGGTGCTAGCAAAACTTCAAATGCTACCAAAGGAGGCTAAAATATAAATGGGAAATGTTTAACAAAATAAAATAAAAATACAATACAACATAAATAATCCAAATTGTGTTTTTCTAAGTCAATATGTGACCCTCAGAGATGCATTTCTATTTGAGTTTGATACTGATTTCATAGTTAATAAAATGACATTCCGAATCCTAGGAAAATTAAGGTGGACAACTGGCACGTGTATTCATGTGAGTTACTCTACTATCCCAATTATCACATGGGACAACTATCAAATGTATAAAGTGTCTACACTTTTGTCACACATACCACATTCCAGGCACTATGCTAAATGCTAGGGATACAAAGACAAAAGGAAAAACAATCCCTGCTCTCAAAGAGGTTCATTCCACTAGAAGTTACCTTCTAACAGGAGCTATCCAAGGAAAGTGATGTGGATGCATAGGGGGCTCACTAACTAACCTAGATTTTAAAAATATGTGTATGAAAGTTAGAAGCAAGGAAAAGTAGCAAAGGATTAATACAAATGAATGATACAATCTTATAATAATAGTGTCAAGAGACCAAAAGCTCTGAATAATCTAAGAAAAAGAACTTTGCAAAAAACTACTTTGAGGAAAAGAGAAGGATCAAAGATGGGAGAAGACTATCACTTTGGGGAGATGAAAAAACGATAATGGATGATAAAGAGAAGGTCAAACTACTTAATTCTTATTTTGTTTCTGTTTCTTCTAAAAAAAATTATCTTAGCCTGGAAAGACAAAACAAAAATCATTTATGAAGGAATTGATACCCAAGATAAGTAAGTAAATGGTAAGAGAATAACTAAGTCACCCTCATGAGCTTGTCACCAATCCTAAATAAACTACTACCTAGGATACCAAAAGCTAAGTGGTGCAGTAGATAGAGCACTGGGTTTGAAATCAAGAAGACACATCTTCCTGAGTTCAAATCTGACCTCAGACACTTCCTAGCTTGGGTGACCCTGGGCAATTCACTTTACCTTGTTTGCCTCAGTTTCCTCATCTGTAAAATGAGCTGGAAAAGGAAATGGCAAACCACTTCAGTATCTTCAAGAAGAAAGCCCTAAACAGAGTCACAAAGAGTCTGAAATAACTGAACAGGATACCAAAAGTATCTGAATGATAATTGACTCCTCCTTTTCCCTTTCCCCATAACCAATCAAGATATTATCAATTCCCCTTCCACATGTGTTCACATCTGTCCCCTTCTCCACACTACTTCAGGCTCTCTTCACCACTCACTTAGTCTTTTGTAATAGCCTCCTAATTGACCCCTCTGCCTCATGTCTCCCTTAATCCATTCTCCACATAGCTGAGAAATTGATATTCCCAAAGCACAAATCTGACCAATCTTTCTCCTACTCAAGAAGCTTAAATAACTCCATCTTGCCTCAAGAAGAAGAAAAAGAAGAAGAAGAATTAATTAATTAATTAATGAGAGATTACATTTATATGGCATTTTAAGGTTTACAAAGTACTTTACCTTATGATCTCATCTGATCCCCACAGGTGTCAGGCAGGTGTTATTATTACACCCATTTTATAGATGAAGAAACCAAGGCAGAGAGAGGTTCAATAGCTTGCCCAGGGTCACACAAGCAAGACTCAAATTTGGGTCTCCCTGCCTTCAAACCCAGCATTGCACCCACTATGCCACATAAGTGCCGATAAAATGCACTCCTCTGTTTGTCATTAAAGTACTTCACCATCTGATTCCAGCCTAATTTGCAAGGTTTATTGCACATTGCTTCATTTCATACACTATGTTCCCATCAGGCTGGTCCATTTGCTGTTCTCTATACAGGACACTGTATATATCATCTCTTTGCACAGGCTGTCCCTCATGACCAAACACATTGCCTCATCATCTTTGCTTCCTTAGAATTCCTAGATTCCTTCAGGACTAAACTCCAGCAACACCTCCATACAAAATCCAGTCTAATCCCAGTAGCAGTTAATGCCCTTTCCTCCCAAAATTACCCTGTATTGATTTTGTCTATTTGTAATTATTTATTCCCTCCTTTATTTAAAAAAAGAAAGAAAATGAAGTCTCCAGACTCTAGACCAGTGAGTTTGACCTTAAGCTGTAAGAAAATTCTCATACATATTATTCTAGGAATAATTAGAGAACATTTAGAAAAGGCAGCAAAAATCACTATTTTAGGAACAATATCCTAATGTGCAAAACCCCCATGCAAGTTAGTCTAGTTTTTCCTTAATAATAATAGTTATTATTTACATAGTTTTATAAGGTTTGAAAAGCACTTTACCAATATTATCTCATTTTGTCTCACGACAAACCTAGGACTCTTATTATGTTTATTTCACAGGGGAGGAAACTGATGCAGAGACTAAGAGACTAGCTTAGGGTCACACAGCTAGTAAGTGTCTAAGGCAGGATTTGAACTCGGGTAAACCCCTGTTTGTTAACCATTGAAAGATCTGTGAGTGTCTTGTTTTATTCCAATATCAAACTTGCACTACCAGGTGACTGGCTTAAGTCAGGCCCAGCCCAAAACAATCACAAAAAGCCAGCATGACCACATGGAGAATGGGGCATGCCAGACTAGTCTCACTTCCTTCTTTGACTGTTAGATCAGGGGAACTTTATAAATATAATTACCCTAGATCATAGCAAAGCTTTGGACAAAGTCTCTTGTGTCACCTTTATGGGAAAGATGGAGAATCCAGTTTAGTGGCTTAATGAATAGAGCCAAAGGGTAAACCTTGATGGAGTAACGTCACCTTGAAGAAAGGTTTCTAGTAGAAGGTCACAGAGATGACCTTCTGTCATTCAACATTTTTATTAATGATGGTGTCATAGCTGGCATGGTTATCAAAATTGGCAGATGATCCAGTTCTGCAAGTGATAGCTAACATGTTGGATGACTGGTTACGGACACAAAGAAATCACAAAAGATGACTGACAAATTAAGATCAAATATAATAGAGTTAAAATCTTACATTTGGATTCCAAAACTCAGCTTCTGTAATGCCATGCACAAGCAGATTCTTGAAAGAATGCTGCTGTGAACAGCTTTTAAGATTCGGATTGCACAGTAATAGTGAACACTCTGTATTCCATTACAAATCAAGGCAAACATTCACAATATAATATTCACAACATTACATCTTATCACAGAAAGTCACATCAGACTTTACCAGTCTAGGAGGACCCCTCTAATTCTACCCAGAGTCCCAATGAACTTAACCTGTTCCCACCATTCTCCCTGACTGGCCTTTATATTGTAAGTTGCCATTGAGTTAATTCAATCACATTCAACTCTTTTGTTACCCCATTTGGGGTTTTCTTGGCAAAGATCCTGGAGTGGGTTTGCCATTTTCTTCTCCAACTCATTTTATAGATGAGGAAACTGAGGTGAATAGATTAAGTGACCTGCCCAGGGTCCCACAGATGGTAAGTGTCTGAGGTGGGATTTAAATTCATAAGGATGAGTCTTCCTGATTCCAAGCCTGTTCCAAGGTCTATCCGTTGCACCATATCTGGTTGCCCTTGTATCTTAAGAATGTTCCTTCAATAAAGCTGACTTGCTTTACATTCTTCTATGCTCCATGTTTCTTTGTACTGAACTATTAGAATTCTAAAACTTTCTAAGCCTAAATTAAGGCAAGCATTTATTAAGCTAAGCTTAATAAATCTTCAGTGCTAAGCACTGAAGATGCAAAGAAAAACAGGCTCTGCCCTCAAAGGGTTTATATTTTAATGGAGAAGAGTGACACACACCTAAATACAAAAGGTACATATAAAGTGGAAAGTAGCCTTAAAAGGGAAGGCACTAGCAACTGGAGGGAAGACTGTCCTAATTATTAGAGGCATCCAAAAAAAAATGAAAGGGTTTCTTTGGCGATCTTTAAGCAAAGGGTACCACTTCTTAGGGACATTGTAGAGCTGATTCCTATTCAAAAAGTGGTTGGACTAAATAGGCTTTGAGGTTCCTTCCAAATCAAAGATTCTGTGATTCTAAGTTTTATCTCTCTTCCTGCACTCAGGAAGGGAACGTGTCAGCTACAAAACCGTATCTTCCCCTTTATTGCCTAGCACAGTGCTTTGCATATAGTAGGAAATTAATAAATAAAATTTTATGAAATAGAATTCATTCATTCATTCATTCATTCATTCTAACCAACTCTCCATTTTTCATGGCAATGAAGGGTCTGGATGAAGCTCGTTTTGGCCAATATCCTCTAGGTAAATCCCTTTGAACTTCCCAAAGTTTTTCAGACCTTGAAAAATCTATCAACCTGCCATGATAGGCCATGAAGGAAGGCTGCTCCCTACATGCCCTAGTGCAACCATCTGTCCATCAGCACTTATATCCCCAATTGCATTTTTACAAGGTATGACTATAGAAGTAAGAAAATAATTTTCAAACAGAGATTATGGAAACCACTTTATCCACCATATATGTACATATATGTGTGTGTGTGTGTGTATGTGTGTGTACTATATTAGACATAATATATAAAATATTAGATTGAAGCAGCTACATATTATATTAATATACTATTGTATTATATGTTAGTGTACATTATACAATATATGACATAGAACACATTTATTTTATATTTCAAAATATAATTGATATATTAATATGTATTATATTATACAGAGGCAGCCAAGTGCCACAATGGATATAATGCTAGAACTGTAGTCAGGAAAACCTAAGTTCAATCAGGACTGAGACTCTTATTATCTGTGTGACCATAGGCAATTCACTTAACCTCTATTTGCCTCCACTTTTTCTTCTATAAAATGGGAATAATGATAGCACCTACCTCCCATGGTTGTCATGAGAACCAAATTAGGTAATGCTTGTAAAGGACATACAGTACCTAGCATATAGTGGTTACTTCATAAATACTCATTTCCTTCCTTCCATTATAAACATATACAAATAATATATGACATATATTAATTCCCCTGCCTTCCTCTCTCCACACCCAGCTTCCAACTACCTAGTCAAAAATTCATACACTATAGAATATTTGAGCTTGAAGGAGCTTTAGAGATGATATAATTTTGCTCTTTCATTTTGCAGAAAGAAAAAGACCCAAAGATTCTGAGTAAACATATGCATCTGCCCAAGGTCAAAAAGAAAGTAGCAAAATCAGAACTAGAAACCCAGGTTCCCCAACTTCCTAGCAACAAGAAGCAAGAAAATCTAAGATATTAAAATGCATCAAGGTATCTTCGTGATGCTCCAAAATTTCACAAGACCCTGAATGAGAAACCACGGAGGGGCCAAAGAGACTACCCTAAGCTTGGTTTCTCTCTTCTTCCTTTTCCTCCTGCTGTTTTTAACTTAGAAAAAGTGAAGTGGAGAAGAGAATGAAACCTCAGAGCAGAAAACTGAATCATCAGTCCTTGAATGATTGAACCATCAAGAACTGTCAGTTTGTATGTTTGGAAATTCCAACAGACTGTTAAGCTACTCTTTCAAATATAGGCACAAAATGGCAAAAAAAAAAAAAAGAAGAAGAAGAAGAAGAAGCTACATTCAGTGGTGTCAGCCTAGCTCAGCAGGACAAGCACTGAATCTGCAAAGAACTGCAAATTCCAATTTTTTTAAAAAATAGGTAACTATATCTTTATTACTTTGTTATTCTTACACAATATACGTGTACTTAAAACATATGGTACATTCAGCTTGTCTCCATTCTGCTAAAATATAAGATAAGGGATGCAAGAAATAACTCCATGCTTTTGTTTACTTTTATTTCCATGAAGGGTATGTAATTTGTTTCCTTTTTTAAAAAAAATTATCATTTATTTTTAACTTAAAAATTTTTTTTGAGTTTCAAATTCTCTTCCTCCCTTAAGTCCCTCCCCCACTCATTCAGAAGGCAAGCAATATATCAATTATACATGTAAAATCATGCAAAATATATTTCCATATTAGCCATGTCACAAAAATAAAAATAAAGTAAAAAATATGCTTCAGTTTACTCAGAGTTCACCAGTTCTCTCTCCTTCCCTCTCTCCCTCCTTCCCTCTCTCCATCCTTCTCTCCCTCTCTCCCTCTTTCTCCCTCTGTCTCTCTGTCTCTCAGTCTCTCCCTCTGTCTCTCTCTCTGTCTCTCTCTCTGTCTCTCTCTCTCTGTGTCTCTCTCTGTCTCTCTCAGTGTAGAGCATTTTTCATCATGAGTCCTTCAGAATTGTTTTGAAACATTGTATTGATCAGATAACCAAGTCTTTCATAGTTGATCATCATTACAATATTGCTTTTACTGTGTACAATGGTCTCCTGGATCTACTCACTTCACTCTGCTTCAATTCACATAGGTCTTTCCAGTTTTTAAAAATCATCCCCCTTGTCATTTCCTATAGCACAGTATCATTCCACTACAATCACATACCACAACTAGTATAGCCATTCCCAATTAATGGGCATCTCCTCAATTTCCAATTCTTTGCCACCACAGAAAGAATTGCTATAAATATTTTTGTACATATAGTTCCTTTTCCTTTTCCTTTGATCCCTTTGGGATATAGACCTAGTAGTTGGATCAAAGAGTATGCATAGTTTTATATCCCTTTGGGCATACTTCCAAATTATTCTCCAGAATGATTGGAGCAGTTCACAACTCCACCAACAGTGCATTAAGGTATTTATTTTTCCACATCCCCTCCAGCATTTGCCATTTTCCTTTTCTGTCATGTTAGCCAATCTGATAGATGTGAGGTGGTACATCAGAGTTGTTTCAATTAGCATCAAATTTTAATTCTGTCGCTTACTATGTGACCTCAGTCAAGATGCTTGACTTCTCTAGACTTGGGTTTATATAAAATGGAAGAGTTGGACTAGATCACTTTTCAGTTCCATTCAGTTTTCATCTTTAACATAGGGATAATAATAGCACCTACCTCCTAATATTGATTGAGAGAATCAGTGGAGAGAATATTTGTAAAAGCACTTTGCAAACCTTAAAGTGCTATAGAAATGTTGTTATTAATACTATTCTCCTATGATCCTAAAATGATGAAATAAACAGGATTTTAATGTTTCAAAGATCTATTCTTCCATCAACACAGCTACTCACATCACAGACAGAAATCACAGCCTTTCAATAACTTATTGAATGATCTTGAAGAGTGTCTGGAGCCAAAAATATGCCACACTGGAGTGCAGCAGAGTTACTGGGCCCATTCAGAGGCATTTCACATGTTCTTGTTGTGGCTTTTTAGATCAGACCTATGATTTCATTGGTATATGAGCCCCTGAATGAAGAAACTCCCTCTTCCATGACAGATCAATGAGTCAGTCAATAAGCATTTATTAAGCACCTTCCATATCCCAGGCACTGTGCTAAGTGCTAGAGATACAAAGAAAAGAAAAAGATAGTCCCTGCCCTCCCAGTCTAATGGGGGAGACAACATCTCTAGTCTCTGAGAGCTGTCTGGGACAATGAAAGGTTGTCTCCATGCTTTGCCCAAGGTCACATAGACATAGACAGTATATATGATAGGAGAAACTTGAATGCAAGATTTCTTGACTACAAAGCCAACTGTCTATCCACTATATCACTCTGACTCTCAACATACTAATTATAAACCACAGAATTTTGGGGTTGAAAGGGATGTTAAAGACCTTCCCTCATTTTATAGATGAGGACACTAAAGTTTGGAGATTTTGATCTGTCTACAATTGTAATGTAGGCTTCAAATGGAGGGGAGGGTGAGGAGGGAACAAACATTTATTAATTGCCTACTATGTGCCAGGAAGTGTGCTAAGTACTTTACAAATGTCATCCTCTAAAATGGAACCCTAATGCACTGTTGGCAGAGTTATTAACTGATCCAACCATTCTGGAAAGCAATTTGAAACTATGCCCAAAGCACTATCAAACTGTGCATACCCTTTCAACCAGTGATACCACTACTAGGTCTGTGAGAGATTAAAAGAAAAAGGACCTATATGTACAAAAATATTTACAACAGCTCTTTTTGTGGTTGCAAAGAATTAGAAACTGAGGGGATGCCCATTAATTGGGGAATGGCTGAACAAGTTGTGGTACATGAATGTAATGGAATACTATTGTGGTATAAAAAATGATGAGCAGGCATATTTCAGAAAAATCTGGAAAGACTTACATGAACTGATGCTGAGTGAAGTGAGCAGAACCAGGAAAATACTGTACACACTATCAGCAATGTTGTGCGATGATCAACTGATAGACTTAATTCTTCTTGTCAATACAATGATCCAAGACAATTCCAAAAGACTCATGATGGAAAATGCTATCCACATCCAGAGAAAGAACTATGGAGTCTAAATGCAGAGCAAAGCATATTATTTTCACTTTGTTTTTTGTTTTTTTCTTTCTTGTGGTTTTTCCCTTTTGTTCTGAATCTTCTTTCACAACATGACTAATGAAGAAATATGTTTAACATGATTGTACGTGTATAACAGATTGCTTGTTGTCTTTGGGAGGGGGGAGGGAAGGGAAGCAGGGAAGGAGAAAAATTTGGAACTCAAAATCTTACAAAAATAAATGTTGAAAACTATCTTTACATGTAAATGGAAAACAATAAAATACTACCAAGGAAAGAACAAAAACAAACATCATCTCCTTTGATCCTCACCACAAGCCAGAAAGAAAGGTAGCACTATTATTATCTCCATTTTACAGCTGAGGAAACTGAGGCATACAGAGTTTAAGTGAATTGCTCAGGGTCACATAGCTATTAAGCATCTGAGGCTAGATTTGAACTCCATTCTTCTTGGTTCCAGGCCAAGGGATTAATCCACTGTTCTATCTAGCTGCCTACAAGGGGCTGGAGAGCCCCTTGTAAGGGATATTTTTAAAAGATTCAGGTTTCAGACAAGGTCTGAACTAAGATCCCTCACAGAGATGCTCTAGTTCTACAATTTACCCAAGGTCACCCTAGAATGGTGTTCTCTATATGCTCAGCCCAATGCTCCCTCTGTTTCACTATGGTTCAACTCTATCCTCTCTCCTTATCCACACCTTCCTTCCCACAATTCTCGCTTCTTTTGCTTTTCAGGTTTTTTTTTTTGAGTTGTGTTCAGTTCTTCATGACCCCATTTGGGGTTTTCTTGGCATAAAGACTGGATGAGTTTGCCATTTTCTTCTCCAGCTCATTTTACAAATGAGGAAACTGAGGCAAGCAGAGTCAAGTGATTTGCCCAAGGTCACACAACTAGCAAGTGTCTGAGGTCGGATTTGAACTTATGAAGATGAGTCTTCCTGACTCCACTTTGCCACCTAGATGTAACAGCATCTTTGCTAGCTCTCACCTTTTTCTAATTAGCTCCTTCATTCTCCTCTCATTCTCCCAAACTGTAATGGAACTCAATCAAAATGGTCTGGTTTTAAGTACCCTGGGCAGAAGTCATTTTCTCCCCTTCTCTCCAGGTATGAGAAGGGATCGTCTTGGGATACCTGTGAACCTTGAAAGTATTTTCCAAATTCACTAATGTCCAAGAGATTAAGATCCTTTAGATTAAAAATCTAAAGAATCATTAAAATCTAATCATTAAAAATTAATTAACTAAATTAATTAAATAATTAACAAAAGAATTAATTAGAATCTAATCCTTTAGATTCTATAGAATTCTATAGAATCTTTAGATTCTAGCTGCCTTGGATTTAAGAATAGCTGGGTTCAAATCTGATCTCAAGTACTTCCTAAGTGCATGATCCTGGGAAAGTCACTTGACCTCTGGCTCAGTTTCTTAAACCGTAAAACGGAGATGGTAACAGCACCTACCTGCCAGCATTGTTATGAGTAAAGCTCTTAGCACAGAGCTTAACAATAATAGTAGAGGGCACTGCTCCATGATATAGTAGATAGAACACAAGCCCTGGAGTCAGGAAGACCTGAATTCAAATTTGACCTCAGACACTTGACAAGTACTAGTTGTGTGACCCTGGGCAAGTCATTTAATCCTGATTGTCTCACCCAAAAAATAAATAAATGAAACAATAATAGGCACTATATAAATACTTCCCTTACTTCATGATCTTTTTGACAATTAATAGATGTTTTATTCATTCATTCATTCATCTTCCTCCCAAAATTACCCTGCTTCCTAACTTCCCTATTTTGCTGTTGTTCTAGCAGCCAAGGTTAGAAATATCAGGATCAGCCTCTTCTCTCTCCCTCACCTTTTTTATCCAATCATTTGCCAAGTTCTGTCATTTCTACTGTATCTCCATAAATCTCTTAAGAGTGCCCTTCTCTCTATTCATATCACATCTACATTAGCTCAGGCCTTCATCAGCTCTCACTTGGATCATTGCCATAACCTCCTACCTGCTCTTGCTGCCTCAGGTCTCTCCCCTTTCTAGTCTATTTTCCCCACAGCTCCCAAAGGATATTCCTAAAACACAAGTCTGGGTCACTCCTTTGCTCAGTGAGCTCCAGTGGTTCCCTGTTGCCTCCAGAATAAAATACAGATTCCTAGATTTGACATTTAAATTCCTTTAGAGCCCTTTAATCAGTCCCCGGTCTGTCTTTCTGGACTAAATTCTTAAAAGCTAGGTTTCAGACAAACTTGTTTATTTGTTGTTCCCCATAAGTAACTTGCCATCTCCTGCCTAATCAGGGGCTCTCTGCCATGTCTGGATTACTCTCTCTTCTCTTCTCTGCCTGTTAGAACGCCTACCTCCCTTCAAGGCTGAATCAGGAAAGTACTGGGGGAGGGAGACACCTCTGGGGATAGCTGTTGTCTTCCCCTTTAGAATGTAAATTCCTTAAGGAGACTGCCTTTGTGCCCCTACTGCTAACAACGGTGCCTGCCCACATAGTAAGAGTTTAATAAATGTTTGTTTGTTCATTTGTTTTTTCATTCATTCATACTTTTGAGCAAGTTCTTGAAGAGCCAGTACAGTCTCAATAGGTAAAGACTGGGTTGCAGGAATGAAGAGTCTATGAATAGATGATGGGGGAAAATGGCACAGAGGGACAAGAAAGTCTGGGATATGTATGGGGAAACATGGAATAGTTTTGTTGAACTTGATGGAATAGTGAGAATATAAGATAGATTAGTATGAGGAGAGTCTGGAATAGGATTTTCAAGTCATTGAAGAATTAGGAGTTTTTAGTTTGTCGAGTAGGTGGAATAGGGAGCCAATGAGGGCTTCTGAGCTGAAGAACAGCATCCTCAAAGCTGATCAAGGTGTGGAAGTGTTTACATATAACACAAAACTTAAAAAAAAAAGTGGGAGCTCTTCAACCTAGGAAAGATTAAGGAGGCTGAAGTGACATAACTGAAACTTAGAAGATCCAAAGGAGAGAAAGCACTGGCTTTTTTGCCAAATCCTTTGAGATAAAGCTAAGAACTTTGGAAATACCCTTGAAACTTAAGAGCAATAATGTTAGAACACAGAAAATGAACCGCTACTTCAAACGGCAGGCAGACAACTTTCAAAGCTTGTTAATTCCGATAGGGTGTACAGGCTGTAAATAGAAATAGGTCTGTGAAAATCTAGATAAATTAATGAGCAATTGTCCATCATGGTTTATCAGAGCAGCTAGGGATGTTTGGCACCATCTTCTTCTCAGCAGCAACCCTGCCATCCAATCAGATATCTAGCAGTGTTCCTATTTTCTAAAGATTTCTTCCATCTTACCCCTCCCCTCTACGCACAAATAACTTTTCTAATAATAATGCTATGATCATCAGTGCTCCCCTTCCCAGAGACTTCTGGCAGTGATCTGGCCAAATGAATAAAGTATGAATTCCTGAGGTTGGCTTAAGAACCAGGGGGCGCTGCTCAGCAGCTGCCTAACGATATTCCTCATAACCTAGGGGCTAGCAGTCCCAAACTCACCCTGATGGCAACACACAAAGTACAAGAGGAAGCTTCAGAGAAAAGCCTGGCCTCTATGGTTCTCCTGCCACTACTTTTTCTGTCTCCTAATTCCACCTCTGTTGTGGATGGTAGCACATCTTTCACTAGCCTATGAGAGTAGTGAGTGGATTTATCCAGTTAGACTCTTATGACATATGCCCCCACCAACTCAAAAAACTCGACCTTCTTTCTTTCCTTAGTGCATTTCAATGGAAATTAGTCAAATATAACATAATGGAACCAACCCCACAAGTGTCATATAATTGTGTACATTTCTTTACTTGTAACCATAAAAATAAAAACCAAACATATGAAAACCATGCCCCAGCCTTTTTCACTTGGTGCCCTCTCTCCTCCTGTCCATGCCCTTTTTTTTTTTTGCTCTATATGCTATCCAACCCAAGGATTTAGAAACCATTCTGGTGCTTAGAGTCAAACCTTCACACTGTCTAAAGGCAATATGTTTCCTAGGTGTTTCACAGAATCTCAGAATTGGACATGAGCTCTAATTCGTAATCCTAGACTCTGAAGCATATGAATAATTACGATTATTATAAGAATGAGATGAGTGAGATGTGCAGGATGATTGGAGAGGTTTGTGCAAAGGAACCCTAGGTGTTTCACAGAATCTCTGAATTGGAAGAGGTCACTTAGTGAATCCAACCCCCTGCATGAACAAGACTTCCCTGTACAATATATACAACACTTGAAACCTTAGGTGAGGGGGCAACCCACTATCTTCTGAGATTCTACCTTTAATTATTAGGAAGTCTTCCCTTACAGGAAGCCTAAATTGGCATCTTTGCAACTTCTATCCATTACTCCTAAAAAGAGACAGTTTGAGAGCTTTAGAATCAAACATTCTTGAAGTCAGCTTGAAGTTCTTTCTAAATCAATTATTAATAAATTACTGATTTCTCAGTCCCAGATAAGCCCCTCTTTTTCTGTGCTCTGGACATGCCTCCAGTTTCAGATCAGCTACATTCATAGCTGGCCTCTTCCAGGCTCCTGCCTTCAAAGTTCAGCCTTACTATTACAGGAAAGCCACTTTTGGACAAGAAGAAGCCTTCATCTATTGGTCCCAATAGCCCTCTCAACTTGTCTTTCTCTCTCAAATTTCTGAATAGCATTCCACATCGCCTCCTTTATATTAGGCATTCTACCCTTCATTCCCCATCACTTAGCATCCTTCTCCTGCATGCATGGACCCAGGCTTTTGCCCAGGTTCAGCAAGGGGCAGGCAGGGGTGGAGGGAGAGCTTACACTGGCATTCCAAGTCCAACTCAGCTATTCAGCTTTATTTTACTACTCCCCTTCACATTCTCTACAACCACACCAAGTAGAACCACTGTCCATCCTGGACCATTCCCATCCTGACCTCTCCTCTCTCTATGCCTCTGCTCATACCATCCCCTCTCATGACTGAAATAGATTTGCCCTCTAGCCTCCTATCCCTTCCTTTAAGGTTGAAGTCACATATTACCTCCTCTATGAAGCCTTTCTTGACCTCCTCAGATGAAAGCGGCTTCTCCCTCCATAAATTTCTCCCAGTCCTTTGCACGAACCTCTCCAATCATCCTGTACATCTCACTCATCTCATTCTTGTAATAATAATTATTATTTGTATGCTTCAGAGTCTAGGCTCAAGAATTAGAACTCATGTCATCCAACCCCTTCATTTTACAGATGAGTAAACTGAGATCCAAAATGAGACTTATCCAACCTCACATGGGTAGCAAAGTATGTATTCAAACCCATGCCTCCTGTCTAAATCCAGTGGGGTTTTTCCTCTATTCCTTTCCATTTGTCCTTTTTTCCTTCTCCGCCCCCATTAGAATGTATCCCCAGTCCCCAGTCTAGGGCCTGGCACAGAGATGCTAAATAAATGGTTTTTTAACTAAATTGAATCCCTAACCTTTATAGGACAATGTCATGGAGTTGTCAAGCAGAATCCTGGATCAGATGGATCACTGGGCTGGCCTGGAGGGGGCAGGGATGTTCTTCTGATCATGATTTGAAAAGGTTGGCCTTCTAAGGAGTAGAGGGGCATTCCCAGTTTAAAGCACTTATAGCCCCCAAAGAGTTTCTTCATCTTTCCATGACTTATTCATGGGGATGGTTTGGCGGCTTAACCCTAGAATATTGATCCTGCCTCATGTCCAGCCTTTAGCCAGCTGGGCTGTCAGGTCCATTTAGCGTACTTTGGCTCAGAATTGCTTTTAATCTCACAGGCTGTCAGTCAAGAAGTAGCCAATCAATAAGCAAACTGTTCTCCAGGCTGGGTGTTTGTGGGGACTTTTTCCCCTTGTAGACTGTCTAATACCTAGGGCCTCAGAAGTCAAACTCAGGTAAATTTCATGAGGTTATAGATTAAGAGATAGAAGGGAACTAAGAAGGCATCTGATCCACCTCCTTTGTTTTACAGATAAGGAAACTGAGGCCCAGAGAGTAAGTGGCACATCCAGTGTAGCCCTGGGAATCAGTGGAAGAGTCAGAATTCAAACTCAGCTTCTCTGACTCCAAATCTGGCATTCTTTTCTATCATACCATAGTTCTATGTTCTATTTGGAGCCATCTTGCTTGGTTTCTGATTGGGTACGAAGTTGTCTAGTCTACGATTATCTAAACTGCCCCGGATTAGCTCTGACTACATTTCACATCCCACTGAGCAATCTACCCATATCATCTAACCTTCTACTCTGCTGCTGTGGCTGCCTTCTTGCTTCTTCCCTACCTGGGCCAGTACCTTATGGACCTCGGGAATCCATGCCTCCTCTTCTAGAAAGATTAACCTACTTAGTTATAGAACTATATCCCTGGGGTTAAGCCAGTTTGCTTGACCACTGAGAGGATGCTATCTTGCCTACCTTACTATAATTAACTGTCCCCAGAGTAGGTAGACCACACTATGTTTCACATCCGATCTAGCTGTATAACTACTATCTCCATCTCACATGGTCATTTTAAGGAATGATAATTCATATTGTCATTGTCTTGTCAGTCAATCTGACATCAAAATATCACACACACACACACACCACACACTTGCCTGCACTTTTCACCTATTACAGTGGACACAGTAATCAAATAAGTACCATTGATAATGGAAAGGAGATGCCAGTGACTACCCTATGAATAACATAATACAATATTTATTTTGTATTTATTACAGCATTTATTAATTGTCCACTATGTGTCTGTGCTACGTGTGGGAGTTACAAATAAAAAAGGTAGTCCTTGCCCTCAAGAGGCTTACAATGCAACAGGGGAAGACAAGGCACAAAAGGAAACTGAAAAGGGAGTGGGAGTGTCAGATATACCCAAGCCAGGGCCATGTTGATAATATGATGATGGAATCAAAACCAAGCAGAGTAACAGGTAACAAATAAAGAGAAGAGCCCTCTATAAAGGAATGGTTGGGGGGGGGGAAGATTTTTGCTCCTCCCTCCAACCCTCTAATCAGTGAAGGGAAGTAGCTGAGGGTACTGATGAGGCATGAATACCGAAGTTAAAGCAATCTCCGTAATAATGAGGCTCCTGGTAATGAGCTTAACCTAGTAGGGAAGGAAAGGGGCAGTGAAGAAGCTGATGATGGATGATGTGATAGTGGAGCAGAAACCAAGCAGAACAGTTAAAGGCATAAACTAATTCAGTATCCCCTTCGCTCCCCAGACCAAAACTCCCTTCCCTAGTCATCCACCACTCCTTTAAATGTGTTATCACCCCCTATCAGAATGTAAACTCTTACAAGCATTTTTTATGTCTGCATTCCCAGAACCTAGCATGGTGGCCTATTACATAACTTAGCTAATACGTGCTTTTTCATTCATTCAATCATTCCATAGGAAGAAGAACTATGAATCCAACAAAGGCATGGATTACTGGGAAGGAAGTCAACTCCCAATCACTAGAAAAACTCTAGCAGAGGATCATCAGATGTTTTTAAACTTTTTTGTGTTACCAACACCTTTGGAAGTCTAATGAAGCCTATGGATCCCTTCTCAGAATAATGTTCTTAAGTGCATAAATTAAAATACATAGGATTACAGGGGACACCAATTATATTGAAACCCAGTTATCAAAATACAAAAAAGGTGGGGGAAGGTCATGGACCCTGGACTTAGAACTCTTGGTCAAGATTTCCTGTCCTGTATTAGAAAGGATTCTTGCTTTGAGTGGCAGGTTGAATTGGATGACCTTTAGGGGCTTCTTCCAATTGATATTCTTTGCTTTGTTCTTCTTTTTTAATTTATTTACTTTTAGTTTACAACATTTAGGTCCACAAGCTTTTGAGTGTTAAATTTTTCTCCCCCTTCCCAAGATGGCATGCAATCTGATATAGGCTCTACATATACATTCATATTAAACATATTTTCACATTAGTCATGTTGTAAAGAAAAATTACAACCAGTGGAATGAACCATGAAAAATAAGAAACAAAACAAAACCACAAAAAAAGAGAGAGCAAACAGTATGCTTCAATTTGCATTGAGACTCCACAGTTTCTTTCTCTGGATATGAATAGCATTTTCCATCACGAGTCTTTTGGAGTTGTTTTAGAACCTCGCATTCCTGAGAAGAGCCAAGTCTATCAAAGTTAGTCATCACACAATGTGGCTGTAACTGCATATATCTCGTGGTTCTGCTCATCTCACTCAGCATCAGTTCAAGTAAGTCTTTCCAGGTTTTTCTGAAGTCTGTCTGCTCATCATTTCTTATACCACAACTTGTTCAGCTATTCCCCAATTGGTGGACCTCCCCTCAATTTCCAATTCCTGGCCACCACAAAAAGAGCTGCCATAAATATTTTTGCACATGTGTGTCCTTTTCCTGTTTGTATGATCTCTTTGGGATATAGCCCTTGAAGCGGTATTACTGGGTCAAAGGGTATGCACATCTTTATAGCCCTTCTTTGCTTTATTCTATGAACCATTTCCAAGCTGGTATGGGAGACCAGTTGAGGTAAAGTAAAGAGCATAGTCTCCTGAGACAGAGGATCTGGGTTCAAATTCTTGTTCTGGAAAGTTGCTTCATTTCTCAGGTCTCAGTTTTCTCCTCTACAAAATGAGGGAAGTGACCCAGATGATCCCAAAGGTCCATTCCAGGTATAAATCTTTAGAAACTCTATGGAAAAGAAACGGCTTAGCCCTGAAGATGAAGGCTCCCTTGATTCTTCTTTCCTTATCCCCCTCTAACACCTATCCCCTTTCCGGTTTTCATCAAGGTCAAAAGAGCTCATGTACTTCTTTTTTTTTTTTTTTGCTTTTTGGAGGGCAGTTGGGGTTAAGTGACTTGCCCAAGGTCACACGGCTAGTTTTTGTGTTAAGTGTCTGAGGCTGGATTTCCCCTTCTCCTTCAGAATGAAGCACTTCCAGACCTGGAGATTTCCATCCTCTTACAATTCTCCCAACTACCCAGTCCTACAAGTGGAGAAACTATGGAAAGAAAACCAAAAGGTTAGCCCTAAGGAAGACGTTTGCCTCCAGCTGGAATATCCTACAGACCAGATAAAATAGCCTTCTCTGTTTTCACATCAATCTTATCCACAAACTCTTACAATGGGAAACATAAAAGTAACACACTGTGAGCCCTTGTGAAATATGAAATGGAGTAGCCAGCACATTCCCAAACCTTGAGAGGGAGGGAAAGGAGCATTTATCAAATGCCTACTATGTGCCAGGCATTGTATTAATCACATATAATTTCATTTGATCCTCACAATAACTGTGGAAAGTGGGTGTTATTTATCCTCATCTTACAATTAAGGCAACTGAGGTGGATAAAATTAAGTAGTTTGGTCACATAGCTAGAAAGTATATGAGAGGGGTGGAGCCAAGATGGCAGCGTAGAAGCAGCAAAATCCCACAGCTTCCACACCGCCACCCTAAACATCCATAAAATATGATCCCAGACAAAGTCTAGGACTCTCAAACGCACAAAAATACAGAAAACACATCTCTTGCTGAAGGCAGCTTGGCAGCAGGGGCTCATCGCAGGGGCCGGGAGCAGAGGCTGGCCCAGCCTGAAGCTGAGACCGTGGCCAGGCCCTGGGGCTGTGGGAAGGAGCCGGGCTGAGCTGAGCAGAGCCCCACCACAGCCAGTCTTCAGAGGAGAGGATCTACAGGCTCCAGCACCTCCACATCTGCCAAGGTGTGAGGAACGGGGATGAGAGAGGGGTAGCTCGAGCTGGAACAGAGACTGGCCCAGCCCAAAACCCCAGCCGTGGCCAGGCCAGGCCCCCAGGGCAGTCAGGAGGAGCCAGCCTCCCAAGCCACAGCTTGAGTCTACTTCAGAGAAGATCTATTGTACCTGAGGGAATCTTTACATCCAGCAAACCAGGATTAGATGGTCAGTGAAAGTGAAAGTGAAACTTTGAAAACTAATTTGGGGGAGGAAAAGAAGTTTGGCCAATCTGCCCCCAGGGCAAGGAAGCAGTAGGAGAGGGGAACTGCTGGAACCAGTGGTGGCCCCCACTGAGCTGCTTCAGAGCCCCTGGCCTGCAGACTTCGAAGTGGGGCTGAATCAATTGATCAGGGCTAAGTGCTCTTGCGTTGAGCGGCCTGGATCCAGATCGTGGTCTTGGTTGGTGGTCCTGGGGTGTGCTTTCAGCAAGCCAAAGCTGGGGGGACTTGCAACACCCCCTAATAGCTCCAGCAGCTAGGAAAACCCCAGCGATTTGGAACAGAGCTTTCCCCC
>CM053593.1:134150393-134167121 GCA_028646575.1 Pseudocheirus occidentalis
GGAAGGAAAGGAAGGAAAGGAAGGAAGTAAAGGAAGAAAGGAAAGAAGGAAGGAAGTAAAGGAAGGAAAGAAGGAAGGGTGAAGGAAGGAAAGAAGAAAGAAAGAAAGAAAGAAAGAAAGAAAGAAAGAAAGAAAGAAAGAAAGAAAGAAAGAAAGAAAAGAAATAAACAAAGAAACAAAGAAACAAAGAGAGGGAAAATGGAAAGAATGGAGGGAGGAAAGAAGGAAGAAGTCATATGCTAGCATTGGGGGAGGAGGACATCATGTATACAAATAAGTAAATATCAACATATATAAAATTCAAGTCAATTCTATAAATATTTAAGTGCCTACTATGTATAAGGCACTTTATTAGCCAATAGGGATAAAAAGACAAAATCTGAATTGTCTCTGCCCTTGGACAGTTTTCATTCTAGCAGAGGGTAACCACATGCACACAGGTGAGTACAAAATATATTCAGAATAATTAAAGAGACAGCTGGGGTGGGGGAAGATGGAAAAGCTTCCCCTGGGAGGCTGCCCCTGGGCTGTGTGCACTGGGCCAGCAGCTGGTGACTGTAGCTTCTGCCTTCACTAAGACACACAAGTAAAATGGTGCTCAGGAGATCTTTGTAGAGACCTTGGTCAGACGTAGAGAGAAGCCTGAGCTTTAGCTGATTTGTGTAATGGGGAAGGTTGATAGGAGAGCAGATTGTCCTTCCTAATAACTAAACCTAGACAGCTGCAACTAGGAAGATAACTCTAGACTCTTGCCTTCTTTTTCTGCTTCCCAATGAATATTAACTGGATAAGGGGAAGGTTGAAAAAATATGATACCATTATGTTGGGTGATACAACAGCATTAAATACAAATAAAAAAGGAGCAGCCAGACGGCGTTAACTGAAATCTAAAGTCACTGCTTTCCTTTGATCTCATCTTCTTCCTTCCCTGAGGCCACTGTGGAGAAACCAAGAACTTTCAAAGGAATAATTTTGGATTAAGAAAGAGGAGAAACCTAGGGGGAAAAATAAGTGGCTATTTCTCAGTCAGTCCAATTTTCACTCCTTAGAGGAAATTTTTGGTTGGAGGATTTTACTCTTCATGCAACTTATCCCTCTCTGAGCCTCAGTTTCCTCACATGTAAAATGAGAGGGTTGAACTTGATCCCTTCCAGCTCTAAATCTATGATTATTCCTGTAGGGTACCTATTTACCCACCTCTTTTTCCATTACCTCAACCTTAAGAGCCAATGAAAAAGATGAATGTCAGTCTCTTCAGTTGGGATTGTCAGTAAGCAAGAGCTGTCTCCCAGGCATAAATTCATCAACCTCGATGCTGAAAAGCAAGGCCAGCTTTTACAGAGCTCTTTCAAAAGGAAATCAAAAGCAGGATTTGACCAGTCCTTCCCATTCGCTGGGATCACATTAAAAAACATCCAACAAGGGCCTACTATGTGCACTTTAACAGGCGCTTCATCTGCAGTAACATTCCCACTGTAGGGTGGAAAACATCAGCATTAGTTGCTTGAAGGAAGTCTGCTTCTAGTAACAGGAATCATGCCTTCATTTTCATGAGAGGCATGACCCGTCCAGATCTTCAACATTGTTGGGGGTTTTTCAGTCTGGCCTAATTTATTCCATGTCCTAGGCCTTTGAACCTCTGCTGATTTGCATTCAGGGCATCCACATATTGACAAGTAACAATGTTGTATTATTATTCACTTCGTATTTCTCTTGTCTGACCATTGTGGTCTTCTGCTATCTTGACAAATTCATAGCTTTAAAACGAAAACCTTTATTTTTCTGTAGCTGTCTTGGGGTCAGGGGAATGAATATTCAAATACTTCTTTCTGAGATAATATTTGTAAAAAGCACTTAGCACAGTGCCAGTACATAGTAGGCACTATGTAAATACTTATTCCCTTCCCTTCTCCATTCAACAAGCTTTTATTAAGTTCCTACTATGTGCCAGGCACTGAGAAAACGACAGAAATGAAACACACTGCCTCTCAAGAAGCTTACCAAAAAAAAAGTAAGAAAAGTCTCAATAAAGATCACATAATATAATTTTATTAATAATAATTGATAGTATTTATATAACACTTTCAGGTTTGCAAAATACACGTTTTATCTCACGTGATCCTTACAACTACTCTGGGAGGTAGATACAATTATTATTGCCTCCATCTTACAAACGAGGAAACTGAGGCTGCGAGGCTAAATAGCCTGTCCGTGTTCTCACAGGCAGGATTCAAATTTAGGTCTTCCTGACTCTGGCCCAACAGCTAGCTGCCAGCAGATTTCTCACCCAGTCAAAAATCCAAACACTTGGGATATCTCAGGACCAAGAACGTCCTTTTCATCCTTTTCCCGGATGTATTTAACTACTAAGCAAAATCTCTCCTTCAACTTCCAATTAAACCCAGTACTGTCATAGCTGGGGAGGCTTTGATGCCAGACACCGGATGAGTGATCCACATCTGGAATGTGAGCAGGTCCTCCAAGCCATGGATGACTGTGGGGAACCTGAGCAAGAGCACCACCTGCAGGTCAGATGGGAGCACAGCCACCAAGCCAAAGCGAAGAGCTCACCTACACCTCACCCAAGAAGGCATGCCAATAAACAGCTGTTCCACTGCTGCAGTCTAAGTAGTCATCTACCAGGTGGCTCCTCGCTGGGGTGTCGCGGAGATTTTTGAACAAGTGTAAACTAGTTTAGACGACCTCTGGGGTCACTTCCAGCACTGAAATTCTGTGATCCCGTGAGTCGTGAAAGATGACTCAACATTTTCATATATCCATAAGTAAAATACGATTTAAAAAAATTTTTTTTAATCACCATAGGATTAATTTAATTTTGTTGATGAGCCTACTGGGTCCCTCTGACACCTGCAAAACAACTGGGATGAAACAATTGAAGAATTATAATGTTAATTATAATAGTTGGCATTTACATAATGCTTTAAGGCTTGCAAAGTGCTTTATCTTTTTTTTTTTCCATTTTCACAGCAAGACTGCAAAAGGTAGGTGCTATTATTCTCACTTTGAAGTTGAGGAAACTGAGGCTGGAAAAGACTGACTTGCCCAAGATCATACAGTGAAGTGGGATTTGAACTCAGGTCTTTCTGGTCCTAAGTCCAGTGCTCTGTGCATTGCACCACTCAGTTTCCTTGAAAATAATTAGAATGACTTATATTTATATATCACTTTTAATTTCCAAAGAACTTTGTAAGCCTCCTTAGATGAGACTTAATTTTTTAAAAATCCAAGACTGATTAAATTCTCATGCCATAAACAAATTTGTTCTGCAGAAATTCTTTCTTGAGACCCAAAAAGGAGATATTGGGGGGGGGGGGGCAGGGAAAGCAGTGGTATAATAGAAAGAACATTGGACTTAGAGTCAGAGGATCAATTTCAAATCTAGCTACATGATCTTAGGCAAATTATTCTTCTAGCTCTGAGCCTATGAAAATAGAGATTAAAAGGGAGGCTTCAATGGATAGCCTAAACCAGAACTGTTAGGGCATATTTACAATAATAAATAATAATAATAATTGTTATTATTTTTATAGTGCTTACTATTATCTCATCTGATCCTTCCAACAACCCTGGGAAGCAGGTGCTACTATTATTTCCCATTTTACAGATGGGGAAACCAAGACAAACTTAAGTGACTTGCCCAGGGTCACAGCTAGTAAAGCATCTGAGGCCAGGTTTGATTTTGGGTCTTTCTGACTCAAGGCCTGGAGCTCTGTCAACTGTACCACCTAGCTTTAAGAGAAAAATATACGAGTTCATGATTCTGCTAAAACCCAGAGATTTCAAAATAAGTGACCCAAGTTATTAAATCAACTGATCCTTTCAAAGGTTTAAAACTACCTTATCTCAGTGAGCCATGATTTCCTCTCTCTGTACTTTCCCTCCACTGACGCCAATTGTAGCTCTTTTAGACTTGATAGAAAGTCTTCAAGAGTTGATGTGACAGGTTAAACAACTTTGTGATGAACCTATCAAAACTTAGCAAGGCAGGTTCTTGTTGTCCATCACTGAACCTGAATTCAAAGCCTCTCCAGGTTCATAGCATCTCTGGTATTTGAAAGACTAGTATGTGGCAAAAAGAAAGAGCTTGTTCTGCTTAGCCCCTGTGGGCACAGAATGATGAGTGGAAAGTAGCCTAGAGACCCATTTAGGGCCAATGTAAGGAAAGACTTCCTAATAATTAGAGCTATCAGAAGTGAAATTAACCACCTTGGGACCTAGAGGGTTCACTCTCATTGGAAGTCTTTAAGTACTTTAAGGACTATATAAATAGAAAGCAGATTCTTTTATTTCAGGTATGGGATTGAACTAGCCAGGCTCTGACATCCTATCCAGTTCTGAAAATCTATATTTTTCTGATCTGCTTCAGCTTATGTTCCATGGACAGAGAAATCAAGAGCTGGGTCAACTCCATGCCATGATGAGGCAGCAGATATCTTGAACAGACGTTGGGACATTCTAAATAAAGGGGGATAAGGTTTTCTTTTAAAAAATAAGGCAATAAACCTCTCTCCTCTCTCCCTCTCCCTCTCTGTCTTCCTCTCTCTCCCTCTCTCTCTCTCTGTTTGCCCCATGCTGACAAAGCACTGTGTGTCTAGATGTGAAACATGGATAGACCAGGTGTGCTGATGCTAATCCCAGAGCCACCAGGGGCAGACTTGCACTCCTTCCTCTCAGAATTCCTGTCTTTGGTATCATTAAGTGTTTTCATTTTCATGGACACTAAAAATAATGCAAGGGTTTGCACACACATACCATCCTCCCACTCTCTGACCCATAAATAAATATGCAAACTCTTCGTTTAAAACACAGATGTTCCCTGCTGTGACTACACAACTCCATTCAATACATATTTTGTATTCCAGAGATGTTGATCATTTCCAAAGTGATCTGACTTCAGTTGAAAGAATTTAGAGCTAATACCTGCAGATTACAAGTACCCTCCCCCAAGAGACAATGGAATATTAAATTAGATGGCTAAAAATGATATAACTTTGTATCCTGCATTACAGCGGATTAAGATAGTAGTGTCCAGGAATGATTAATCTTTATTTCACTTACCCCCTGAAAACAACATACAGAGACTAAGGGAAAGGTGTTTAATCTTGTTGGTGGAAGGAATTTGGAATTTACACTTTATTTTTGCCTAAGACTGGCTGAACAGGGTGGCATCACTTAAGATTTAATATTACACCTTTTAAAAGCAGAAAAGTGACAACTGGTGTGCTATGTTTTACAGCTACCTAGAAAATGCTTTTCTCAGAAGCTACTGAAATGTGTCTCTTGGGCTGCAGAAGAAGTCAAAAAATGAAACCATATCATTAATGTTCAATTAATGTGTTAGGTAAAACCTTCTCCCAAGATATCTGTTCTTCCCTCCTTTGAGGCAACATGACAAAAACCTTTGGGACCAGTAAAAGACACTCAAGATTTGGTTTTATTTTTAAGGAAAAAACACATTGCTTCATGGTATATCTCTGTCCTGAGACCATACCCTCAGTCATCTTCTGAGGGAATTGGCTTGTTTTCTGATTGTTCAGAGGTGTCCAACTCTTCATGATCTCATTTGGGGTTTTCTTGGCAAAGATCCTAGAGTAGTTTGCCATTTCCTTTTCCAGATCATTTTTTAAATGGAGAAACTGAGGCAGAGTTAAGTGACTTGTCTAGAGTCACACAGTAATTGTTAGCCTGATTTGAATTCATGAAGATGAGTCTTCCTGATTCCAGGCCCAGTGCTTCATCTGCTGTGCCTCCTAGTTATAAGCTGCTATAATCAGTGAATCAATCAATCAACAAGCATTTGCTCACAACGTGCCAGGCAATACTCTTCCACAAAACTCCCTCTTCACCTCCCACCTTCTGGAATAAGGCATATGGAGTTGAAAAGTTGGGATTGTTAAAGTTAGGATTGATAAACACATTTTTAGGATTTCCTAAGAATAATGATGCGAAGTTGGCTTACAGATCTGGAAACCATTCATAAGCTCTGGAGACCAAAGGAACCTTGGAAAACATCTAGTGCCTCCCACCCTCTCATTTCATAAAAAAGGAAACTGAACCTCAAATAGGGAGTGTCTTGTCCAAGGTCACATAGGGAATCAGTGATTGAACCGGGATTTAAAACTAGGGCCTTTCCATCACATTACCTTGCCTCTTTCCAGAGCTGTTTTTCTTCATTCAAAGCAAACGTGACAAACAAAGAGGATGCTTCTATACAACCCACAAAAAAACATAAAATAAAAGTAAAGCTAGCTAGGTAGCACAAGGAAGCCAGGTGGTGCAGGGGTTTGAGCATTGGGCTCAGAGTTAAGAAGACCTGAGTTCAAATCCTGCCTTAGAAACTTCCTAGTGGGTCACTTAACCTCTGTTTGCCTGTGGATCAGTGATCCCCTGGAGAAGGAAGTGACAAACCGCTCCAGTATCTTTGCCAAGAAGGTTCGAAATAGGGTCACAAAGAGTCAGACGTGACTGAACAACAAAGCGCTGTTGGGAACACAGCAATAACTAGGGACCCAGCTTTGATTATCCTGAGTAGGAAGCCCAGGGGTTAGAGTACTGGACCTGGAGTCTGGAAGACCTGTGTTCAAATCCAGCCTCAGATACAAGCTGTGTGACCCTGGACCAGTCACTTAACCTCTCAATTCCTCAGTTTCCTCATGGGCAAAGTGGGGACAATAATAGCACCTCCCCCTGCCATGGTTATTTTGAGGATCAAATGAGATGTTATTTGTGAAACACTTTGCAGACCTTCAAGTACCGTATAAATGCTAACGATTGTTGCTGCAGGTCTAGCACTCTGTTTTATGGCGCTTAGCTCACCTGGGGTCAGGACACAAGCCAAGCTCAGACTCTGACTAGCTGTGTGGCCTAACTTCTCTGTGCCTCAGTTTTCTTATCTGTAAAATGGTGATAATAAATGGAATAACGTGTCTAAAGTGCTTCACAACCCTTAAAACACTATATAAACATCTGCTAATAGTAATAAGAAACAGAAAAATGCCCATTTTGTCATTTTTTTCTTCATAGGAGGAGAGAGCTAGAGCTGGAAAAGACCCCTGAGTCCATCTCAGTCCTTTCATTTTATTAATGAGGACACTGAGGCCCAGAGAAGTGAAGGGACTTGTCTAAGATGTCATGAGTAATAAGCATCATAAGATTTGAACCCAGGTCCCCTCACTCCAGAGTCCCCAGTCTTTCTACCATACTGTGATTTGCTCACTTGAGAAAGGAGGGTATCACATTGTTTAGAAGATAGATAGATGGATAGACAGACAGACAGACAAATAGATGAGAGATGGATGACAAGCGTTTATTAGGCACCTACTGTGTACGAGGCACTCTGCTAAGCACTTCGCGCATATGATCTCATCTGTCCTTCACAACGACTCTGAAAGGGAGATGCTATTATTGTTCCATTTTACAAATGAGGAAACTGAGACAGGTTAAGCAACCTGCCCAAAGCCAGCTAGTGAGTGTCTGAGATCAGATTTGAACTCCAATTTTCCTGATTCCAACTCCAAGTTTCTATCCACTATACCACCTAGCGGCCTCAATATAATATGACATAACAATATAATGTATCATGATATATCTATAATGTAATATCTGCCTTTATAATAATTACAAGTATGTATTGAGAGCTTTGATTTATAGACACTCCAAAGTTTGCAAATAACCTTACAAATAACCATATCACTTAGGTCTCTCGACAACCCCAAGAGGGAGGCATCACAGGTATTATTATCCCCACTCACCAGATAAAGAAACTGATGCTCAGAAAGCCTGAATAGTTTGCCATAGGTCACGTAGGTCATAAGTACCAGAAGGAGATTCAAACCTGGGTCTTCTCACTCCAGAAGCAGAGCTCTGCCTCCCAGGCAATAAAAGCTCATATTTATACGGTACTTACTTCATGGTCACAAAGCTCTATGTGTCTCCTTCAATAATCTCAGTGATTCTATGAGGCAGTGAGTACAGGCATGATTATTATTCCCACTTTACAGATGAACAAACTGAATCTCAGAGAAGCTGAGTGACTGATCAAGGAAAACCAACTAGGAAGTGAAGGAGCCTGGGTACAAAACTAGGTTTTCTGACTCTAAGGTCAGTGTTCTTTTCCTTATACTTCAATAGATGGAAATTCCAGACATATTGAGGTCAATAAGAGAATCAAAATTTCCAAAGGAATGCTTGGTCTAGGTGCAGATAGGAGGCACAGTGAATAAATGGAGCACCAGCCCTGGAATTAAGAGGACCTGAGTTCAAATCTGGACTCAGACACTTGACACTTACTAGCTATGTGACGTTGAGCAAGTCACTTAACGCCGATTGCCTTGCCTTCCCTTCTCAAAAAAAAAAAAAAAGTAAGATCGATACTTGGCTTGGACATCACTGTGCCTGACGAGGGCCTGGGTTCAAATTCTGACTTTGCCACTTACTACCTTGTAACTTTTAGCATGTCACTTCATTTCTCTGGGCTCAACTATGTCATCTGTAAAAGGAGGTGGTTGTGCTTCATGGCCTCTAAGGCCCCTTTCAGCTCCAAAGTGTTGATCCTATGAGCCTCTTCATCCCTGTAGTAATAGTAGGTTATAGGATATATTCTTGGTTGGCATTTGGGGTCCACAGAATCATTTGTTGTTGTTCAGTTATGCTGGACTCTTTGTGATCCCATGGACCATCTGGTCCATGGAGTTTTCTTGGCACAGATACCAGAGTGATTTGTCTCCTTGTCCCATTGATTAAGGCAAACAAAGGTTAAGTGACTTGCCCAGGGTCACACAGTTAGTAAGTGTCTGAGGTTTGAATTCAGGGATTTGAACTCAGGTCTTCCTGACAACAAACCTGGTCTCTATGCACTGAGCCATCTAGTTGCTTCATGAAATCGTAGACTCTCCCAACTGGAAAGGACCTTAGAGATTACCTAGTCCAACCTCCTCATTTTACAGTAAAGAAAACTTATTCCCAGCAAAATTATCACTGGATCAAGGCAAAATAACAGTATCTGATACTTACGGAGCACTTTAAGGTTCACAAAGTCATATGTAAATTTGTTTGCACTGCACAAGAGTCCATTGAGGTGCATATTTCAATATTAGTATCTTCATTTCACAGATGGGGAAATGAAGCTCACAGCGAATAAGTGACTTGCCCTCGGATAGATGTATATGTAGTAAATGTGAGAAGTAGAAGTCAAACCCGCATCCTCCTAACTCCAAGTCCAGTAACACCCTTTCTACTGCGCCAGCCTTCCCCAATAAACATGCTTCGATTTTCTTTTTCAAGGTAAACAATTTATTCTTACTATAGTTTTAATGACCAACATCTTTATCATCATGAAATAATATACAGGAAAGATTCCTTTAAACACAGGAGAATGGAAAGGAAACCAAAGATCTTCATCAGAACTCCCTCAATTCTGTTTTTTATTACATTGAATAAAAGTTAACCAAATACATTTCAGTACTTCAAGATCTAAGATTTATTCCTCCACCCCAGCAAATCACAGCCCTTTTTAGAGGTTGCCATAGTCAAAAACTCCCTCACTTTCTAGTGAATCTGGGGATGGGCCTTCCCAGGCTCTTCTTCAGATGACAAACAGTTCATGGCCAGAACCAGATCTTGATAGTTTTGTGGGGATTATCAGAGTTTGCATTCAGCAGGCATCTCTCTCAAGAACCCTAGGTCATCTCTGCACCATAATGAAGCATCAGAAGAGGAAGACTTCAGCCAAAGCCCATATATGTTTGGGAGACTTTAAATCCCAAGCAATGATTTCAAAAGTGTGAGGGATGTCCAATGTGGAAACCCCCCTCACTGGTGTAGATAAGACAAGTCAATAAGCATTTATTAAGCGTCTACTGCATGCAAAGGAAGTGTGCTAAACACTAAGAATAGAAAGAAAGGCAAAAAACAGTCCCTACCCTCAAGGAATTCACAGGAAGCAAACAAATATGTACAAACTAGCTATATGCCAGATAAATAGGAAATAATCAGTCAAGGAAAGACACCAGAATTAAGAAGGATCAGGAAAGATGAACAGCTTCTTGTCTCAGGGAAGGGTTAAGTGACAGTTTCACGGATTGCAAGTATCAGAGGCAGCACTTGAACCCAGGTCTTGCTGCCTCTGAAGCCAATCCTCTATCCACCATGCCACTTCTCCACACATGTTTACAAATTCTCATTTAAGAGCAGGATTTTTGGAAGGTCATCTTGGGCATGTTTCCCAAGCCACACCAGAATTTCAGAGAATATAAGGACAAGATGGAAAGGAGAGGAAAACAGTTGGTGGAAATCCTAATTCTTTTCTTCAGGGGATAGGAGGTGGAGAAATGGAAATTGCTGATTTAAAGAAAAAAACCAACTGAATGTAAATTCCCAAAGTGTAATACTTACACTCTGCTCCATTTGTGGAATTGTTTGAAGTTTTGGAAAACTTCATGTTTTGCCTACAGGGCAGTGAGTTATAATGCATCTTTTCAACTAATCATTATGCTTTCTGGTCACCACAATGTCTAAGTACAACAACGTGTATCAGAATACAGTGCAACCAGACCAGAATCAAAGCCCACATCCCACAAGCACAAATCCAGAATGAGACTTGTCATGCACACATCTGGCACATAGGAGACCTTGGGAGTTTTGAGTAAATAGTTCAATATGATTAAAAGAAGCTTTGCAGGGGCGGCTAGGTGGCACAGTGAATAGAGCACTGGCCTTGGAGTCAGGAGTACCTGAGTTCAAATCCGGCCTCAGACACTTAACACAAAAAACTAGCCGTGTGACCTTGGGCAAGTCACTTAACCCCAACTGCCTGCCCAAAAAAAAAAAAAAGACTCTTTGCTGCCTCCAAAGAAAAATTCAAAAAAATCACCCCAATCATTAAGAAATAGAGTTGACAAAGCATTCTTTATTGCTGAGTTTTACAAAAATCTACATTGTACAGTTAAAAGAAGGAGTTTGGAATGCATAAGATAATGGAGGCAGGAGGCATCTTGGGAAGAAGAAAATCATTTGTTCCCACTGACACTGGTCTCTAACTGAATTTAATTCACTCTGAATACCACAGTCTCACATCTCCAAGTAAAGTTTGGATCTTCTTGCTATATGTAATTCAATTTGATTTAACAAGAATTAATCTACTACTACAAGTCCAGTGCTAGGGATTCAAAGACAAAAAACATCAAATTGTTCTTATCCTCAATAAGCTACATTCTAACAGGATTGTAGCACAGGATGCTTTGCCAAACCAATAGCCTAGCACTGGATATTAGCTAAGTTAAGACCCTCCTAGGCCTCTTTCTCTCCCATCCCTCCCACCACCTCACCATCCCTCTGTTGCTCCCACTCTCAATAAAATCAGTCACATGAAGTGGTTTCTTCCTCACTGCAACTCCATGTCTTCTGAAAATGCCCTTCCTCTTTTTTTCCCTTCTAGTGTATGATAGATTGATTAAATAATACCCATCTCACAATTCACTCAATTTTCAACTAACTACTTTCTCACTTTTCACAGGAAGCTTACTTGCAGATGCCCCCTTTCCTCTCAGCCATATTAATTATGAATTACAAACTTCTTTTTGCTTGGGTTTCCTTGCCTTCTATAAATACCAAAATCCTTGGGACCCAAAATGTTGCTATTTAACCAAAGAGAATGGTATAAGGATTTACATGTGATACACAGAATTGGAATCACAGAATTCAAGAGCTGGATGGAACCTCAGTGGCCAACTCATCCTACCCACACCTGTAAGAAAATCTCTCCTGCAACATACAAAGCAAGTAGCCATCAATTCTCTGATCGAAGATTTCTAAAAAGGGAGAACCCAGAATATCATGATATAGTCCATTCCACTTTGGGGTAGGTCTAATTTAATCATTAGAATGTTTTTTCCTGATATCAAGCCTATATCTGCCTCTTTATAACTTCCACCCATTGCTCCTCGTTCTGCCTTCTCAAGCCAAACAGAATGAATTTAATCCTTCTTCCATGACAGTCCTTCAAGTACTCGGACAACTATCATATATCTTCTATAAATCTAAATGAAGCAGTAATACCCATAGAATACCCATTAGTATTCAGTAACACATCACATTGTGTGGCACATAATATTTTCCAAATTATTCTCTTTTGTTTTATCCCATTTACTACTTGATACAAACTTGTGAGCTCAGGTAGGTATTATTATCCCCATTTTACAGATGACGAAATGGAAGCAAGAAGTGATTGAGCAATTTCTCAGGAGTCACAGAGTGAGTTATCGATAGAGCAAAAACTAGAGCCCATGAGGTTTTATACATGGGTTTCATAATTTGGATAGGAATTGGGCCTGATAACCTCTAAGGTTCCTTCTAGATCCATAATCTATCATTCTGGTCTTACCTATAATGGTAAAAGTATATCCCAGTAGAATCCTGCTTCTTATTCACATTTGTGGATTGGATCCCTAGAATATAGCTGCTACCTTACATTCCAGGAATTACCCTGAAAGACTGAACTTGTAACGCTATCATTCATGAGCCCCCACTGGTGTATGTCCTATTAACAGTCCGTAGACTTAATTGGAAATTAGCAAAGGCCAGAAATGATATAGTAAGAACAGCTGATACAAAACATTCTTTCCTGCCTTTCCCCCTCCTTCTACCCACCTCCACCCCTACCTCCTATCAAAATCCTGAGATGCATTCTCCCACAAATAGAAATGGCATCCATAGGAAAAGGGGGCTCAAACATGGAGTTCAATAATAATGCACACATGTAGGATACATATATAGCAACAGGTGATTTATAGTGGAAATCCTTTATCTCTTTCTAGAGTCCTTACACAGCTCCATTTGGATGCAGCTCTTTGCTAAGTGGACTATTTACCTAGTTGCCCAGGGTCTGCTTCTTTTTTCTGGGGGTCTTTTAGCCTATAACTGGCATTCTCTTTTACCACAAGGGATCATACTTCCTAAAGTTGTCTTCTCCCTTGAGAGACAGTCTTTCCACATCTGCGTTTGTTCTTGGTGTGTGTCTCTTTTCCTGACGTAATTACCTGCATCCTAATGGTCCTGTAACTCTGACAAGAGGGAAGGCAGAGAGAAGAGAAAATCTGTTTTCCCTCAAAAGTAATTCCCTCTCAGGGGCCTGATTTTTCTTTCATTCACTTCTGGCTCCAACTCTAGAAATTCTGAACTGCTGAAATTCCTACAAGCTATTTAAAGCCCCCAGAGGTATAACAGCTTGTCTGAAAAGTCAATCATACTATTTCCTTCATGACTCAATCAAAGAGTTTTATACCTCATAGAGGGATCACTTCATCACATATGACCACCTTTATACTTACTGCCTTCTGATTACATTCTGGACGTACTGTGATTACATTTATTGATGGGAGGGAGCTGAGATTCCCTTGTGTATAAAATGAGTATGTTGGAGTAGATGGACTCACTGTCCCTTCCTGCTCTCCATTTGGATTCTGTGACTTCATGTGTGTTCCTTTGGTAGAATATAAGTTCTTTGTAGGCAAGTACTGTTTGTTGTTATGCCTTTGTATCTTCAGTGATTAGTATAGTGTCTTGTAAGTAATAGGTTTTCAATAAATGTTTATTGGATTATTGGATTCAAGAAAGTAAATAGTTGTTAAAGTTAGTCACAACAGTGCTTATGAAGATTCCTATAGTGTCTAGACAAAGAAGAGATGGCTAAAGTAAAAACAAGCAGAAAAGAAACATTAATATTATCACTGACTACTGTCCTTGGAGTGCAGGTGAAATAGAATGTTGAAGTATGTTAATTATTACCAATAAAACAATAAATAAAAACAAAATCTCATGAAAATAAGCCATTACAGCAATGTTGATTGTAGAATTGATAACTATCCCAAAATTAAGAGTGATCACGCATCACAAGAACTGCACAAATTTTAAAAATATTGCCTGAGCACTTTCCATTTCCAAGGTTCTATGCTAGAGAGTGAAGATACAAAGATGAAAAAATGCCACAGACCCTAACTTCAAGGAGTTTATCTTTATGAAAGAGAAATACCACATACATGCCGATAAAAGTACCACCATATAGAATGCAATACGGCCAAGAACGAGGTTCAGACAAAGTGCTCTGGGAAAAAAAATCTGAACTGCCCTTGGAACTCATCAATGTCAGGGTTTCCTAGGTGGCAATGTTCTATGCTAAGGCAGATCCCAATCCTCTATGCCCTAAAATATAAGTCCCAGAGTCATATAGTTCGTATCAAAAGCAGAATTTGGAAGTGGATATTTCTGACTCCAAGCCCAACACTCTAGGCTACCTCTACTAGTAGAGGCACTAGTCCTTATCCCACATTTTAAGAGGGCCTCACCATTGACTAAAAGAGCAGCTAGGAGGCAAGGTGGATAAAGCACCAGCCCTGCAGTCAGGGCCTCAATTCCTGAGTTCAAATCCAGCCTCAGATACTTGCTAGCAGTATGACCCTGGGAAAGTCACTGAACACTGTTTGCCTCAGTTTCTTCATCTTCAAAATGAACTGGGAAAGGAAATGGCAGACAACTCCAGCATTTTTGCCAAGAAAACCCCAAATGGTTCACAGAGAGTCAGACACAATTGAAAAAAACAACTGAACATCATTGGCTGCCACTACCACTAGGTGGCAGTAGGGGGGGGGCAGAATTCAACCCCTTGGAGACTTTTCCTTTGCATTTGTGAAGGTGCATTATTAACATAGAATAGGCCAAAGAGCGTGCAAGTTTGCTCTAGTAATGTATGCATACACCCCTAGCCACACTAAACTCCAGATATAGATAGATACATAGATATATAGATACAGATAGATAGATATGTGTATGTATGTGTGTACATATGTGTATGCATGTGTACATGTATGTATATATTACATGCATGGAGAGACAGAGAGAGACCCAAGTATATAAAGTCTTCACACATGTGTGAGTCAGGGTTGGAAGCCACTTCCACTGAAATCTTAGGCCTGCTAGACTTTAAGACTTGGATCTATCTGGCAGTCTCAGAAATGCCCATTTAAACCAGTTATAGAGACAAAATTCCATTGAGAGAAGACTAGTCCAGGTCAGAGGAACAGATTGTAAGGAGATGGAAGTGTGGGACCATGTTATAATAGCTCCACTCAAAGCATATGTACTCTAGATAGATAAGGGGCAAGTAATGTGCCCTGCCAGATGTTGGTCCTCCATGGGAGGCTCCACATGGCCTCTTTGACTGCATTTCTCTAAATGAAAATTAGATTGATTCCTTTTGTTTTTAGATCACAGTCATTTTCAAATCTACCCCCATTTTGGCCAGTCCCCAAAGAGTTAACCAACTGACCCTGGCCATGTCTGACAGTGTATGTCACATTCTGTAGCCAGAGGCATCCATCCCTCCAAGGAAAGGGGAAAAGTGCATTTCTTCTTTTCCCAGGGACCAAGATTGGTCCTAAAAATTACACAACATTTGTTTCCTTTAGTGTCCTTTTTTTGCCTACCTTTTAAAGGCCAATGTGACAAGCATGCAAGATGGCCACTTTGGAGAACCTGGGGAAGAGCTAAAGTCAGGAAATGAACAGGACGCTAACAGTAGTCTGTCGGGAAGCCGGCCAAACATATTAAACTATCTTGTTCAAATTGGCCAGAGGCAAAAGCTACAGCAGGGTTCATTTTTCCAGCCTTTCCCTTTTCCCTGTGTAAATTTAGAATGAAATTCATCTCTGCCTCAGCTAAATCAGGTTTAATTTTTAATATTAAAATCAGGAGTAGTCTCAGAGAACAGTTGAGCCGAGTAATATAGAACAGACTTCCAATGCCTCATATGCTGACACATTAGGAAGTGGAATGAATGCTTGGCTTGGCAGTTGTTCATCAATGCATCTGATTCACTTCCCAAAGAACACAAACCAGCTTTGATTCTCCAATATGTTTTCACAAACTCTGTCCTCCTATAACTCAATGGGCTTTATAATTAGCCACTGTAAACACTTGATAACTAGCATATAAGATTTAGGGTTTGCAAAGTGCTTTGCATACATGATCTCAATTGTTCTTCACAACAACCTGCTATCATTGTCCCATTTTGTTAAGTGACTTACCCAGGGTCACACATCTAGTAAGAATCCAATGCAGGATTCAAACTCAGGTCTCCCTCCCTCCAAATTTCACCTTCTATCCACTATCCACCTAACAGCCTAGAGAAAATCATTAATTTTTTAACTGTAGATATTCCTACAAAACACCACTCTAAACTATAGTATCAGAGAAACTTAAAATTAGAAAGGACCTCAAAAGTCAGTTATTCCAAATCTTGCCTAAACTGAAAGTCTCTCTCCTTTCATGAAAAGAGTCTATATCATGGAGAAGTGATTATCCAGTCTTTGTTTGAAGACCCCTCTTGAATATATTACTTCCCAATTAAGCCCATTCCACTTTGAAATAGCTCCAACTGTTAGTAAATTTTTCCCTACAAGGAACTAATATCTGTCTCCTTTCAAAGGCTGTAAATTGTTCCATTCTTTTCTCTGTGGCCAAAACAAAACAAAGGAGATCCTCCTCCTCCTCCTCCTCCTCTTCCTCCTTCTCCTCCTCCTCTTCCTCCTCCTCCTCCTCCTCCATCTCCTTATTCTCTTTCTCCTCCTTCTCCTTCTCTTTCTCTTCCTCCTTTTCCTCCTCCTCCTCCTCTCCCCACTCCTTTTCTCTCCTCCTTTTCTCCCCTCCTCCTCTCCC